>SJYA01000181.1:0-49173 GCA_006410615.1 Neotragus moschatus
CTTTCTTATCTCTCCTTGCTATTCTTTGGAACTCTGCATTCAAATAGGTATATCTTTCCTTTTCTCCCTGGCCTGTAGCTTCTCCTTTTCTCAGCTATTTGTAAGGCCTCCACAGACAACCATTTTGCCTTTTTTCATTTATTTTTCTTGGCGATGGTCTTGATCACTGCCTCCTGTACAATATCCCGAACTTCTGTCTATAGTTCTTCGATGACTCTATCATATCTAATCACTTGAATCTGTTTTTCGCTTCTACTCTATAGTCATAAGGGATTTGATTTAGGTCATACCTGAATGGTCTAGCGGTTTTCCCTACTTTCTTAATTTAAGTCTGAATTGGCAATAAGGAGCTCATGATCTGAGCCACAGTTAGCTCCACATCTTGTTTTTGCTGACTTCTCTATGGAGCTTCTGGAGAAGGCAGTGGCACCCACTCCAGTATTCTTGCCTGGAAAATCCCATGGACGGAGGAGCCTGGTAGGCTGCAGTCCATGGGGTTGCTGAGAGTCAGACACGATTGAGCAACTTTACTTTCCCTTTTCACTTTCATGCATTGGGGAAAGAAATGGCAACCCACCTCAGTGTTCTTGCCCAGAGAATCCCAGGGACGGGGGAGCCCGTTGGGCTGCCATCTGTGGGGTCACACAGAGTCGGAAATGACTGAAGCGACTTAACAGCAGCAGCCGCTATAGAGCTTCTCCACCTTCAGCTGCAAAGAATATAATCAATCTGATTTCAGTATTGACCATCTGGTGATGCCCATGTGTAGAGTCTTCTCTTGTGTTATTGGAAGAGGGTATTTGCTATGACCAGTGGATTCTCCTGGGAAAACTCTGTTTGTTAGCCTTTGCCCTGGTTCATTTTTTACTCCAAGGTCAAACTTGTCTGTTACTCCAGGTAAATCTTGACTTCCTACTTTTTGCATTCCAGTCCCGAATGGTGAAAAGGACGTCTTTTGTATGTGTGTCTTAGTTCTAGGTCTTATAGTTTTTCATAGAACTGTTCAACTTCAGCTTCTTTGGCATTAAGTTGGGGCATAGCCTTGGATTGCTGTGATATTGAATGCATTGCCTTGGAAATGAACAGAGATCATTCTGTCACTTTTGAGATAGCACTCAAGTACTGCATTTCAGAATCTTTGGTTGACTATGAGGGCTACTCCTTTTCTGCTAAGGAATTCTTGCCCACAGTAGTAGATGTAGTGGTCATCTGAATTAAACTCACCCATTCCGGTCCATTTTAGTTCACTGATTCCCAAAACTCAATGTTCACTCTTGCCATCTCCTGTTTCAGTTCAGTTCAGTCACTCAGTCATGTCTGACTCTTTGCAACCCCATGAACTGCAGCATGCCAGGCCTCCCTGTCCATCACCAACTCCCAGAGTTTACCTAAACTCATGTCCATTGAGTCGGCGATGCGATCCAACCATCTCATCCTCTGTCGTCCACTTCTCCTCCTGCCCTTGATCTTTCCCAGCATCAGGGTCTTTTCAAATGAGTCAGCTCTTCACATCAGATGGCCAGAGGATTGGAGTTTCAGTTTCAACTTCAGTCCTTCCAATGAACACCCACGACTAATGTCCTTTAGGATGGACTGGTTGGATCTCCCTGCAGTCCAAGGGACTCTTAAGAGTCTTCTCCAACACCACAGTTGAAAAAAATTAATTCTTCTGCACTCAGCTTTCATTATAGTCCAAGTCTCACATCCATACATGTCTACAGGAAAAGCCATAGCCTTCGCTAGACAGACCTTTGTTGGTAAGGTAATGCCTCTGCTTTTTAATATGCTGTCTAGGTTGGTCATAACTTTCCTTCCAAGGAGCAAGTGTCTTTTAATTTCATGTGTGCAATCTCCTGTTCGACCACTTCCAATTTACCTTGATTCACGGACCTAACATTCCAGGTTCCTATGCAGTATTGCTCTTTACAGCATTGGACTTTACTTCCATCACCAGTCACATCCACAACTGGCTGTTGCTTTCACTTTGGCTCTGTCCCTTCATTCTTTCTGGAGCTATCTCTCCACTCTTCTCCAGTAGTGTATAGGGCAGGTACTGATCTGGGGAGTTCATCTTTCAGTGTCATATCTTTTTGCTCTTTCATTCTGTTCTTGGGGTTCTCAAGGCAAGAATACTGAAGTCGTTTGCCATACCCTTCTCCAGTGGACCACATTTTGTCAGAACTCTCCACCATGACCCATCCTTCTTGGGTGGCCCTACATGGCATGGCTCATAGTTTTATTGAGGCTGTGATTCAAGTGATAAGTTTAGTTAATTTTTTGTAATTGTGGTTTTCATTCTGTCTGTCCTCTGATGGATAAGGATAAGAGGCTTGTGGAAGCTTTCTGATGGGAAGGACTGGCTGTCCGGGAATCTGAGTCTGGTTCTCATAGGCAGGGCCATGCTCAGTAAATCTTTAATTGAATTTTCTGTTGATGGGTGAGGCTATGTTCCCGTCCTGTAGTTTGGCCTGAAGCCAAACTGTGTTAGGGTAATGGTAGTAATGGTGACCTCCTTCAAAAGGACTCAGACCAGCACACCCTGTGGCTCCCAGGACTCTTGTATTCAGTGCCCTTGATCTCACAGCAGGCCACTGTCGACCCATACCTCCACGGAGACTCCTGGACACTCACAAGCAAATGTGGTTCAGTCTCTTGTGGTGTCACTGCTCCTTTCTTCTGGGTCCTGGTGTGCACAAGGTTTTGTTTGTCCCCTGGAATGCACAAGTAGAAAGTCAAGAGATACCTGGAGTAGCAGGAAGATTTGGCCTTGGAGTACAAAACAAAACAGGTCAAAGGCTAACAGAGTTTTTCCAAGAGAATCCACTGGTCATAGCAAATACTCTCTTCCAATAACACAAGAGAAGACTCTACACATGGACATCACCAGATGGTCAATACTGAAATCAGATTGATTATATTTTTTGCAGCTGAAGATGGAGAAGCTCTATGGAGAAGTCAGCAAAAACAAGACTGTGGCTCAGATCATGAACTCTTTATTGCCAAATTCAGACTTAAGTTAAGAAAGTAAGGAAAACCACTAGACCATTCAAGTATGATCTATATCAAATCCCTTACAATCCTACAGTGGAAGTGACAGATAGATTAAAGGGATTAGATCTGATAGAGTTCCTGAAGAACTATGGACAAGGTTCATAACATTGTACAGGATCATGTGGTCAAAACCATCACCAAGAAAAATTAATGCAAAAAGGCAAAATGGTTGTCTGTGGAGGCCTTACAAATAGCTGAGAAAAGAAGAGAAGCTACAGGCAAGGGAGAAAAGGAAAGATATACCTATATGAATGCAGAGTTCCAAAGAATAGCAAAGAGAGATAAGAAAGCCTTCCTCAGTGATCAATGCGAAGAAATAGAGGAAAACAATAGAATGGGAAAGACTAGAGATCTCTTCAAGAAAATTAGAAATACTATGGGAATATTTCATGCAAAATGGGCACAACAAAGGAGAGAAATGGTATGGACCTAACAGAAGCAGAAGATATTAAGAAGAGGTGGCAAGAATGCACAGAAGAACTGTACAAGAAAGATCTTCAGGACCCAGATAATCACAGTGGTGTTATCATTCACCTAGAGCCAGACATCCTAGAATGTGAAGTCAAGTGGGCCTTAGAAAGCATCACTATGAACAAAGCTAGTGGAAGTGATGGAATTCCAGTTGAGCTATTTCAAATCCTAAAAGAAGATGCTATGAAAGTGCTGCACTCAGTATACCAGCAGAATTGGAAAGCTCAGCAGTGGCCACAGGACTGGAAAAGTCAATTTTCATTCCAATCCCAAAGAAAGGCAATGCCAAAGAATGCCCAACTACTGCATGATTGCACTCATCTCACATGCTAGCAAACTAATACTGAAAATTCTCCAAGCCAGGCTTCAACATTACTTGAGCCCAGAACTTCCAGATGTTCAAGCTGGACTTAGAAAAGGCAGAGGAACAAAAGATCAAATTGCCCATGTCCATTGGATCATCAAAAAACAAGAGAGTTCCAGAAAAACATCTGCTTCATTGACTATGCTAAAGCCTTTGACTGTGTGGATTATAACAAACTGTGGAAACTTCTGAAAGAGATGGGAATACCAGACCACCTGACCTACCTCCTGAGAAATCTGATGCAGGTCAGAAAGCAACAGTTAGAACTGGACATGGAACAACAGACTGGTTCCAAATAGGAAAAAGAGTACGTCAAGGCTGTATATTGTCACCCTGCTTATTTAACTTCCATGCAGAGTACATCATGCAAAATGCTGGGCTGGAAGAAGCACAAGCTGGAATCAAGATTGCCGGGAGAAATATCAATAACCTCAGAAATGCAGATGACACCACCCTTACGGCAGAAAGTGAAGAAGAACTAAAGAGCCTCTTGATGAGAGTGAAAGAGGAGAGTGAGAAAGTTGGCTTAAAGCTCAACATTAAGAAAACTAAGATCATGGCATCCGGTTTCATCACTTCATGACAAATAGATGGGGAAACAATGAAAACAGTGAGAGACTTATTTTGGGGGGCTCCAAAATTACTGCAGATGGTGGCTGCAGCCATGAAATTAAACGATGCTTGATCCTTGGAAGAAAAACTATGACCCACCTAGAAAGAAAGTATCAGTGCGACCCCATGGACTGTAGCCTGCCAGACTCGTCTCTCCACAGGATTCTCCAGGCCAGAATACTGGAGTGGATTGCCATTTCCTTCTCCAGGGGATCTTCCCAACCCAGGGATAAAACTCGGGTCTCCTACATTGCAGGCAGATTCTTTACTGTCTGAGCCACCAGGGAAGCCCCATGACCAACCTAGACAGCATATTTTAAAAAAGTAATGTCCATCTAGTCAAAGCTGTGATTTTTCCAGTAGTCATGTATGGATGTGAGAGTTGGACTATAAGGAAAGCTGAGCGCCAAAGAATGGATGCTTTTGAACTGTGGTGTCAGAGAAGACTCTTGAGAATCCCTTGGATTGTAAGGAGATCAAACTAGTCAATCCTAAAGGAAATTAGTCCTGAATATTCATTAGAAGGACTCATGCTGAAGCTGAAACTCCAATACTTTGACCACCTGATGCGTAGAACTGAGTCACTGGAAAAGACTCTGATGCTGGGAANCAGAGAAGACTCTTGAGAATCCCTTGGATTGTAAGGAGATCAAACTAGTCAATCCTAAAGGAAATTAGTCCTGAATATTCATTAGAAGGACTCATGCTGAAGCTGAAACTCCAATACTTTGACCACCTGATGCGTAGAACTGAGTCACTGGAAAAGACTCTGATGCTGGGAAGGATTGAAGGTGGGAGAAGGGGACAACAGAGGATGAGATGGTTGGATGGCATCACTGACTCACTCGATGGTCATGAGTTTGAGAAAGCTCTGGGAGTGGATGATGGACAGGGAAGCCTGATATGCTGCAGTCCATGGGGTTGCTAAGAGTTGGATGCAACTGAGCGACTGAACTGAACTACAAGATTCTGTTTCCCCAGTCCTGTGGAAGTTCTGTAATCAAATCCCACTGGCCTTCACAGTCAGATTCCCCAGGGCTTCTCAGTCCCTTTGCTGGATCCCCAGGTCTGGGATCTGTTGTGGGCCCTAGAACTTTTGCAACTGTGTCAGAACTTCTTTGATTTAATTGTTTTCAGTTTGTGGGTCGGCTGCTCAGAGCAAACTCTAGTAGGTGGTGAAGGACAGGAAAGTCTGGCGTGTTGCATCCGTGGCATTGCAAAGAGTTGGGCACATTTCAGCAACTGAACACACTACACACATGTAGCCCACTACAGACAGGCAGGGAGGCTTCAACAGGGCAGTTGCAAAAGTGGACTCTTCCGTTGGTTTGAATGTATTGTGTCTTGTTTTAAGTGAAGGGAGACACACAGCCTGGCTCCTCAGGGCCAAGGTTGCAGTGAATGTTAGGGAAATGTCAGGGGGCTCAGTGCCCCTCCCCCTGGATCTAATCCATGTCAGGGGAACACCCCCACCCCGACCCCTAGCTGCAGGTCCATGCTCACAGCACTTGCAGAGGGGAACATGGAGCCTGTGCCCCAGGCCCCCGAGGCCTCCACAGGGGACAACTGGACTCTCTCTGGTTCCCGCTAAGCTGCGTCCCTCGGCACAAACCGTGCTAACACAGGCCCTGCCTGGCCGTTCGCAGCCGGAGCAGAGCCAGCTCTCCAAATCAGAGACAGATACAGACACCACCTCTAACCACCCAGCAGCACCTGTCCGGGTGCCCCTTCCCCTTTTACTCAGACACTCCCTCTGAAAAGGAAAACTCCAATCAGTGCCAGTTCCCAGCCCGAGAGTATGGTGGGGCCCAGCGTGGCTCCCTGACCCCTGGAGTGTGGTGGGACCCAGCGTGGCTTTCTGAACCCGGAGTGTGGTGGGACCCAGCGTGGCTTTCTGACCCCAGAGTGTGGTGGGACCCAGCGTAGCTCCCTGACCCCTGGAGTGTGGTGGGACCCAGCGTGGCTCCCTGACCCCTGGAGTGTGGTGGGACCCAGCGTGGCTCTCTGATCACCCAGAGTGTGGTGGGGATACAACATGGTTCTCGGGCCCTGGAGGTGGCTCCTGTCAGCCATGGGGCTTCCTCTACCTGCGTTCCCTCCGAAGCCTCACTGTTGAGTGACAGGGAGGCTCCTGGGGGTGTCCAAGCCCAGACAAGCCCCTCTCAGTTCCCGGGCTCCATGTCGATCCCAAAAGATGTTCTTCCTGCTCTTGGAAAGTCTAAGGGATAAGTCCATGGAAGACTACAGGGGCTCAGGGCTGGGGTGGTCAGGCCTGGCGGGAGTCCAGGCAGGTATTGCGTGGCCCCCAGAGGCAGACCTCGGGGTCCCAGCCTCCACCAGACTGCAGCTTGCTCTGTCTGCATAGAGGTGAGGAGGAGCATCAGCGCCCACGTACAGGGTCTCAGGCAACACAGGGAGGACACACTTGCTGCCTGTCCTAAAAGTTCTTCCCCAGCAGAGTGATGTGCAAACCCCAGAGATGTGCTGTAACCATGCCAGTTTCCGCATCAGTCGCCTAGCAGACAGGGGCTAACCTCAGTCAGGCCCCTCCCACTTGCTGGAAGAAATTCAGTTGACTCTTTCCTTCTGGGCTGCTTCCTACCACCAAGTCTGAAATACCACCAATCAAAACCAGGCCCGGGTTTGGCACAGAACATCCTTTCAGCATGGCCCTTCTGTGCCAGGATGCACAAGCCCAGGGCTGCCAGCCCAGAATCTGGCCCTGGTCAGGACGCAAGGCTTGGGGAGCAGGGTGTGGCCCAGGGAAGCTCAGAGGGCTTGGGGCAGTCCTGGCTCAAGGGCCGCCCCTCCTGTGGCCTTGGGCTGCTTCTCTGCCTCTGTCCTGGGCAGCCCTGGTCTTCCCTCAATCCAGGCAGATGCCCGCGAGCTCTGCCTCCCTGCTCCATGGGCCCCAGACAGCTGGTATTCACTGCTTACTCCCAGCTCTGGACCAAGCACTCCACCCTGTTTTCACCTCCTTCATTCCACAAACCTGAGCGCTCTCACTGTGACTTCTGCTGTGCGGATGAGGAAACAGAGACTCTGAGAGGCCTGGAAGTTGCCTGCAGCTGAGAAGGGGAGGTAAAGCCAGGACTCACACCCGGGACAGAGTCTGACTGTGGACCGCATACCACTGATGGCTTCCAGGCATCACCGTCCGTTCTTCAGACACCCTCCGTCAGAGGGCACAGTGATGGCAGGGGGCCATTCTTCTCTGAAACCCACTCCGGAGCTGAAATGCTGTGGGGAGCACCGGAGACAGACTCAGACAAGACCTGTTGGCTGTTGCTGCCGTCAAGGGTTCTGCCCAGGTGGGGCCACTGGGCTCTGGGCTGGGCCCTCCAATGACTGGTAATGTTGCCCTATACAGCCCCTCCCCACAGCTCAGCTTCCTCACCTGCTGTAGAGTCCCTGGGCCCCTTCCAGCCCTAGCCACTCCAGTCCTGAGCTCTCAGAAGTCCCGGCCCTGCAAGCAGGAGCCAGAGAGGGGCCTGGTGGAGGATGTGGGGGGCTGACTGTCAGCCAGGAAGCCAGCAGGATCCTTGGGGCACAGCCCCAGCTTTTGCTCAGTGGGACCTGAGGCCCCCGAGGTGGGTTTCTCTGTGCCACTCGAGTCCCAGGCAGGTTGGCCAGGGGGCTGACCCCTCCCTAACCTCCCTAAGGGGAGCAGGACTGAGTAGATGGGCCCTGGGTGCCATGCAGGGCCCTGGGGACAAGGATAAAGAACTCCCGAGACACAAAGGCTCAGGATCAGCAGGTGGCTTGGAAATGTAACCTGCCCAATCCCCGAGCAAGTGGAGGACTGGCCCTCCCATGACTCCTGTCAAGAAACAAAACTCAACCTAGAGAACGTGAAGATCTAATTGGCTTTATTCAATGATGCTAGATCTAAGGGCAGCATCCTGTCCGTCTAGTAGAAGGGCTGTCCAAAATGGAAGGTTTTATAGGCAGAAGGAGAGTGGGACCAAAAGGTATCAATAAAAGAAAAGAAAGGATAGTTTTGGGCAAGGCCCTAGTCTGCCCAAACTTCCTGGTGGGCTTCCCTGGGGGCTCAGACAGTAAAGAATCTGCCTGCAATGCAGGAGACCCAGGTTCATTCCCTGGAGATCCTGTGGAGAAGGGAACGGCAACCCACTCCAGCATTCTTGCCTGGAGAGTTCCATGGACAGCAGGGCCTGGCGAGCTACAGTCCATGGAGTCTTGAAGAGTTAGACACAACTGAGTGACTAACACTTTCACTTTCTTTTTCTAGTCTGCCCAAACCACACCAACCAGCCCCTCCTCAGCCTGCTGACCTTGCCTCGCCCATGCTTTCCACAGGGAACCACAGAACTCCTGCCCACGTTCCCCATCTCTGTCCCCACCCCTGCCTCCTGCCCAGCCCTAGTGCTTCCTCACTGGGCCCTTCATGGTCTGCTGTCCCCCTGCTCGTGGGACCTGTGAGAAGAAAGTCTTTCTAATAGCAGTCGGCTCCTGATGTGTTGGCCTCACTATTTCAGAGAATAATGAAACCATCATATAAAAACATCTCCTGCACAGGCCTGGAGACTTCCTACGCCAGGGGTGGCCTTCCCCCTTGACCTCAATAGACAGAGGTGTGAGCTGAGTGACCCCAAAGGCCCTCTAACAGTGGGGATCTGGTGTCTTGCTGGCTCCCTGCCCCCAGGCCCTACTGTGCACCTCCCATCTCACTGGCAGGGAGGCTCAGCCTCTGTGCAGGGCTGTCAAGGAGCTGCTCGGAGAGTCCAGAGAGGAGCTGGCCGTGGGGAGAGCTCTTTGACACCTTTTGGGTCTGCACACATCCCTGGAGCCACTGCCTGAGCACCCCAGATACTGCAGAGGAAAGGGGAGCCCCAGGACTGGCCCCTGGACTGAGAGCCCTGGGCCAGCAAGACTTGGGCAGCATCGACTGTGCCAGCCCCGCCTTCATGCTCACGGTCAGAACCTCAGTCTGGATTGGGGCACTGGTGCCTCTTCATTTCCACCCTCTTCTCTGGGTTCACACTCCACCTCTGCTTCTATTCCAGCACATTCTGCCAGAGCGACTGCCGAAGCCACAGCCAACGCTTCCGTTGTCCGTGATCCTGTAATCCCTCCGCGTTCCCTTCGGAATATGCCGCCCCTGGACCATGCGGGCCTGCCAAGCCTGAGCATCCCCACCTGTCAGCCTCCTGCCCCCTCCACCCCCAGCAGCCGGTGACTCAGCACCACTAATCCCCCAGCTCTGTCCCCCAGGAACTGCTTGGTGCTCTGCCGGTGCTGGAATCCAGCCGCTGCATCTTTGGATTCCACGTTGCTGTAACTGTTGCTGTAACTGCCTCCACCTGCCAGCTGCTTCCCTCTACCCTGACCTCCAGGGTCCGCGCTGCCTGGCCAGGGCCAGGGCCACCGCTCACCTGAGTGAGGCTGCCCCTGGGGGAGGCTGTGTCAACCCTCAGCTCAGGGCTCCTCGGGGCTGGGCAAGGATGGGGTGTCTCCTTTCCAGAAAAGCAGACCTGTGATGTCCCTTCCTAAGTGTTTTCCAAAGTCCTCTGGAACAAAGATGGTCCTGCCATGGAGTGGAGGGCTCAAGCAGGAGGGGGTCAAGATTCTTAGCAAGAGTCACGATGGGTCACAACAGCGTCTGCACTGAACGCCTGACCCCAGCAGAGGTTATCTCGCTCCAACCAGGGCTTGGGTGATGCTTGAGCAAACGGACATCAGAAGGAGCCATGCTGGAAACAGGCTGACACGGACCACACTCTGCCCGGCTGATGCCTCCCGCGAGGACTCCCCTCCCTAGGCTCCTCGGGGAATGTCTGGTGTGTTAAGTTTCCATCAGTAGGTCTGACCTCAGAAGGGTGGCAGCTCCCTGTCTGGTCAGAGTCCCCAGGACCAGAAGCCCAGGCCCCGGGCAGAGTCGGGAAGCAGATGATCCCAAGCGAGAGCCACAAGCCAGCCTCTGGACCTCTGCCAGGCACCTGTTCTGCGGCCCAAGATAGCCAGGCGGGAGGGAGGGCCGCTAATGCCCTTCCGCGAGACTGGACCTCTACAGACATAGCGGCCTCTGGGTAGGGCCAGTCAGGTGGGTTGGCTGGCTCCAGGTATGACTTTTGATGCAGGCCCCCTTGGGCAGCCAGCTTGGGGGGTCCTGCCTCCAGGCCCCTCCTGTCATTCACTGGGAGAGCGTGTCCTGCCTGCATTCTCATCCTTATTCCCCAGGCTTCGAACTTTTTGAGTCCCCTGCAATTCATTCCTTTTCAGTCAATGCAAACCGACCTGGAGATTTTGAGGGCTTGTTTCCAGATAACCACAATAAACGGCTTCCCTGGTGGCTCAGGTGGTAAAGAATCTGCCTGAGATGCAGGAGACTCAGGTTCCATCCTTGGGTCAGAAAGATCCCCTGGAGAAGGAAATGGCAACCCACTCCAGTATTCTTGCCTGGAAAATCCCACGGGCAGAGAAGCTTGGCGAGTTACAGCCCATTGAGTCACAAAGAGTCGGACACGACTGAGTGACTAACACTTTCACTTTCAATCACAATAAAGCCAGTCACATGAATTTGCTTTGTGTTACGTCTATATTGTAGTTGATTAAGTGTGAAATAGCATTATGTCTTTTTTAAAAGTGCATACCTTAATTAAAAATGTCTTATCGCTAAAAAACAATGCTAACCATCATCTGAACCTTCAGCGAATTGTAACCTTTTCGTAATAATACTATCAAGGTCGCTCATCACAGATCATTGTAACAAATGTAATAATAGTGAAAAAGTTTGAAATATTGTGAGAATTACCAAAATGTGGCCCAGAGATGTAAATGCTGCTGGAAAAACGGTGCTAATAGACTTGCTCAACTCAGCGTTTCCACAAAACTTCCTTTGTAAAAAACATAGTACACACAAAGCACAAGAAAGCAATAAAAGATTTGCTGCGCTGTGTTTCTAGGATGACACGTGCTGCTGCATGTAACCACGGGCCATTCTTTTTCGGTGCTGTATACTGTTCTCTCAGTTCAGTCACTCAGTGGTGTCCGACTCTTTGCAACCTCATGGACTACAGCACACCGGGCTTCCCTGTCCATTACCATCTCCCGGAGCTTGCTTAAACTCATGTCCATCGAGTCGGTTATGCCATCTAATCATCTCATATGATTTTATAGCACAACCCTGTATCACCTGTGATGCGCAGAGCACCCATAACATTCTTACATGTGTGTCCTGGTACATGCGTGGCTACGTTCCCAACTCAGGACCCTTCTCTCTCTTACTTCTATTATTTGGCCAACTGGGCACAGCTGGGGCCATGGACAAAGAACAGAGTGCAGGGCCTGGCAGAGCACTCCTGGTGACAGCAGGTGTCCAAATCAATGCATGTATGTTTCTCCAGGTTATTTATCAGTTTCTGGATCTTCGCAGCTGCATTCTCAAGACAAAGGAGCCCTTCCAGGTAGAACATATTGGCACCTTGAGAGCCCCTCCTTGTCTGTCTCTTGGAACAGGGGTGGATGGGGGTCAGAGGTCACAAGCTGCTGGATCAGCCAGTCCACCTCCATTGAGGCTGAAACATGGGCATGGGGGGCTCAGGGACTAAGACCTGGTACCTGGACCTCTCTTGCCGTCCAGAGGAGGGCCCACTATTGCTGGTCAGCCCACTGCAGACTGGCAGAGCACTCCTGGTGACAGCAGGTGTCCAAATCAATGCATGTATGTTTCTCCAGGTTATTTATCAGTTTCTGGATCTTCGCAGCTGCATTCTCAAGACAAAGGAGCCCTTCCAGGTAGAACATATTGGCACCTTGAGAGCCCCTCCTTGTCTGTCTCTTGGAACAGGGGTGGATGGGGGTCAGAGGTCACAAGCTGCTGGATCAGCCAGTCCACCTCCATTGAGGCTGAAACATGGGCATGGGGGGCTCAGGGACTAAGACCTGGTACCTGGACCTCTCTTGCCGTCCAGAGGAGGGCCCACTATTGCTGGTCAGCCCACTGCAGACTGGCAGAGCACTCCTGGTGACAGCAGGTGTCCAAATCAATGCGTGTACATTTCTCCAGGTTATTTATCAGTTTCTGGATCATCGCAGCTGCATTCTCAAGACAAGGGGGCCTTCCAGGTAGAACATATGGGCTTTTGCAAAAATTAGTCAAAAGGAATGCCTAGAAAATTGAAATAAAGAAGCCAAGGTATGCAAACCACAAGACTAGCGTTCTTACTGCTGTGTTCAAAGCCCTGGAGCCACTCGTGGGGTAGCAGCTGAGAGCAACCTCGGTGTGGGTGTCCCACCCCTGGGCAGTGGCAAGCGCTTCTCAGGCGGCCTCAGTGGCCGCCTGTGCATAGCTATGCAGCCCGGGTTCAGCTGGGCGTCCACTGCTCAGGGCCCAGCCCCATCTGTGAGGAAGGGAGCAGGCCAGCACCAGCTCTGGCTTCCAGAACTCCATGGGTTCCCACACCAGTGTGGGTGCGGCGGTTCCTTGGAAGTGGAGAGCTGGGGAGGGTGTGAGGAGAGGGGCCTGGTGCCCCACACCCAGATATCCCAGACATCAGAAACTGGCTTTGGGGGCTCTATCCAGACCCCAGATGGTATGCTGTTTGGGGCACTGGTTTTGAGAACTTGATTTTTTCAACATTTGTTTATTTCCGGCTGCACTGAGTTTTCCTTTTTGTGCACGGGCGTCCTCCAGGGGCAGCGAGCAGGGGCTCCTCTATGTGGCGGTGGATGGGTTTCTCACTGCGGCGGCTTCTCTTGTTGCAGCACATGGCCTCTAGAGGGTAGGGCTCAGCGGTTGGGACACCTGGGCTTCGTTGCTCAGCAACATGTGGGATCTTCCAGGACCAGGAATCAAACCTGTGTCCCCTGCACTGGCAGGTGGATTCTTAACCAGTGGACCACCGGGAAGTCTGTGAGTTTTTTAAATCATGTACTGTACTGAGTTGAACACTGGGAGCCTCAAATTCATGTCAACTCAGAATCTCAGAATGTGGCCTTCTGTGGAAATAACATCTTTGCAGGTGCCGCCAAGCTGAGACAAGGTCACACTCGAGTAGGTGGCCCTTCTTCAGTGACTGTTCTCATAGGAAGAGCGGACTCTGGGCCCAGAGGAGAAGCCTCGTGACCGTGCAGGTGGGACTGGAGGGCTGCAGCCAGGAGCAGATGAACCCAGGGGATCACCAGCAACGCGGAAGCTGGCGGAGGCAGGACGGACCCTCCCTTTAGGGCTTTGGAGATGGCATGGCCCTGCCTACACCTAGATTTACAATTCTGGCCTCCAGAACTGGGAGAGTTTTAAGTGTCTCTTGTCTTAGGTGTCTGGTTTGTGACCTTTGTTCAGTGGCTTCTGGAGACTCACACAGGAGCCCTCAGCTGTCGGCGAGGGTCCCATCTGCAGCAGGTTCTGCGTCTCCCAAGCTTGTCTGAGGCCCTCTTCACACAAGGCCACCTCTCACTGCAGCTGATAGCAAGCAGCTGCCACCTTGCTGGGGACACCGCCTTGTCCTCAAAGTCCCCGCCTCAGCACCCAGCCACTCGGGAACGGGCACGGGCCCAGGCCTGCCACCTCCTCACGCCCAAGGGTGATCCCTGAGGGGAGAGGAGGGCTGCACCAGGTTGGGCTGCTCACTGCTCTGGCCTTCTAGGAACGCCACCCCAGGCCAGCCGCCAGCACCAAAGGGAACGCTGGAAAACTCACCACCAAAGTCCTTCTATGACGAGGATGGGTGTTCCATGATAGCCAAAGAAACGACATTTCTGTGTACCCGCCAGGCAGGCTGCATTTGAAAGGCTGATGATACCAAGTGGAGTTAGTGGGAATTCTTCAGCTTACTGGGGTGGAGGTGAACAGACATCCAACTTGGAATTTGTTGTTGTTCAGTCGCTAAGATGTGTCCGACTCTTTGTGACCCCTGGACTGCAGCACGCCAGGCTTCCCTGTCCATCACCTACTCTCAGAGTTCACTCAAACTCATGTCCGTCGGTGATGCCATCCAGTCATCTCATCCTCTGTCATCCCCTTCTCCTCTTGCCTTCAGTCTTTCCCAGCATCAGGGTCTTTTCCACCTGAATCAGCTCTTCGCATCAGGTGGCCAAAGTATTGGAGCTTCAGCTTCAGCATCAGTCCTTCCAATGAATATTCAGGACTGATTTCCTTTAGGATGGACTGGTTTGATCTCCTTTCAGTCCAAGGGACTCTCAAGCACCGCAGTTCAAAAGCATCGATTCTTCGACGCTCCGCCTTCTTTATGGTCCAGTTCTCACATCTGTACATGACTACTGGAAAAAACGTAGTTTTAACTACACGGACTTTTGTTGGCAAAGTGATGTTTCTGCTTTTTAGTATGCTGTCTAGGTTTGTCAAAGCTGTCTTTCCAAGGAGCAAGTGTCTTTTAATTCCACGCCTAAGGTCACCGTCCATGGTGATTTTGGAGCCCAAGAAAATAAAGCCTGTCATTGTTTCCACTTTTCCCCCTTCTATTTGCCCTGAAGTGATGCCAATTGGAATAGGCCCCCCTGAGACCCAGTGATCCCACAGCAGATTATACACCCAGTAGAAACAAGAGTGATATCCTGTACAGTGTGTTCAGGACCCTTCTGGGTAGTCTTGGACCTCCAGGCTTACTCAGAACCTGGGACCACCTGAATGTCCCCGAACAACAGAGGGAAAAATGCCTAGCAGTCTGGTCACTGGCAACACAGCCCTGTGGGGAAAGACCCAACCACTGCTGCCTGGGGCCGCACGGAGGGCATGAGTGGAGGTGGTGTGTGAAGGGATGGAATGTGTGAAGGTCAACGTGAGGACAGGCTCTGATGGAGGTCAGAGGTNCACCGCAGTTCAAAAGCATCGATTCTTCGACGCTCCGCCTTCTTTATGGTCCAGTTCTCACATCTGTACATGACTACTGGAAAAAACGTAGTTTTAACTACACGGACTTTTGTTGGCAAAGTGATGTTTCTGCTTTTTAGTATGCTGTCTAGGTTTGTCAAAGCTGTCTTTCCAAGGAGCAAGTGTCTTTTAATTCCACGCCTAAGGTCACCGTCCATGGTGATTTTGGAGCCCAAGAAAATAAAGCCTGTCATTGTTTCCACTTTTCCCCCTTCTATTTGCCCTGAAGTGATGCCAATTGGAATAGGCCCCCCTGAGACCCAGTGATCCCACAGCAGATTATACACCCAGTAGAAACAAGAGTGATATCCTGTACAGTGTGTTCAGGACCCTTCTGGGTAGTCTTGGACCTCCAGGCTTACTCAGAACCTGGGACCACCTGAATGTCCCCGAACAACAGAGGGAAAAATGCCTAGCAGTCTGGTCACTGGCAACACAGCCCTGTGGGGAAAGACCCAACCACTGCTGCCTGGGGCCGCACGGAGGGCATGAGTGGAGGTGGTGTGTGAAGGGATGGAATGTGTGAAGGTCAACGTGAGGACAGGCTCTGATGGAGGTCAGAGGTCAGGGGAGTGGATATCCTTGGGAGTGGTGACTGGAAGGGGACTAGGGGGGTTACAAGGGCCCCTCGGTGGGTGCCGCTCTCAATGTGACCCCTTTACATGATGGCGGTTACGTTACGTGGGTGTAGACACATGAAAATGCGCAAGCTGAACCCTCAGGATTTGTGTCTGTATGGTAAGTTACATCTTGATTTCAAAATGCTTTTAAAAAGTTGTCCTTTAGCTAGTCACAACCTACACTGGGGTGGAGCTGGGGAGCAGAGTCTCCAGGGCCCCCCAGGAAACTCACTGGTCTTACCCCGGGGTTTTCTCTGTGGGGCTCAAGTGAGCAAGCTGGCAGGGGTGTGGGGATAGAGTCCTGGCAGCCTCATTTCTGAGCCCCCCACCTCGGCTCTGCAGAAGCAGGGGCAGAGCAGGTCTATCCATGTGGCAAGGGTCAGCTCTGTGTGTGGTGTGCCTGGGGTGCTGACGGCTCAAGGCTCCAGGCACTGGACGAACCAGCTGTGCTTTAGGGTGCCCACAGCCCTAGATCGGCCAAGGAGTTGCACTCAGGACCACAGGAGGCTCCCAGAGCCCTGGCAACCCTGTGTCTGGGCTGGAGAATGAAGAAGTTCTCAGGGTCAGGGGAGAGTTCCCAGGGCAGAGCAGTGGAGGGATGTGGGGACCGGGTTCTGAGGGTGAGGCCCTCGTGAGATGACCAGAGGCAGGAAAGTCCTGGATGCTCAAGGGACTGTGGGGGAGACGTACCGGTTGTGAAGTACCCCCTCCCACACACCCCTCCCCATGGGGGGCCCAACTGCACCAGAAGCTTTGCTGTGCCCCCACCACCCAAGACCCCGCACAGGTTCTCACGTCTGAGACTCAGTGTCATCAAAGGCAAAACTGGAGAAAGAGGGGTGCCTGCCTCCAAGTTGTGGTGAAAATGAAATGCTAGGAACGTGCCAAGCGTTTCCATGGTGCAGAGGGTCAGCAGTGACCTCCTTTTACCAACAGGTGGGTGATGTTTGCTGCAGTTCACGACCAAGAGACCTGAATCGGAGGTGATGACAACAAGGGGGTGTCAGGAATGACTCACCCGACCCCTTCCTGGGCAGGAGAGGCTCATCCTCAGCAGGACCACCCGAGGCTCGCTCTGCACGAACAGCCCCAGCATCTGTGTCCAGATCACAGGCCACTCCCACCCCAGAGCTGGGGCTACACTGTGTGCTGAGCACCTTCCTTGCAGGAAGACTGGCGGCCTGTTTTATCTTCTCTTACGTGGTGATTTAGTCGCTAAGTCATGTCCGACTCTTATGACCCCATGGACTGTAACCTGCCAGGCTCCTCTGTCCATGGGATTCTCCAGGCAAGAATACTAGAGTGGGTAGCCATTCCCTTCTCCAGGGGATCTTCCCAACCCAGGGATCAAACCTGAGTCTCCTGCAACACAGGCAGATTCTTTACCGAGCTAGGAGGGAAGCCCAGCTTCCAATATCCTATCTTACAACCTTATATCATTTTCCCTGCAGGTTGGATGCCTTTCTCAATCAGGGCTTTGCAGGCAGCCTGGGGCTCCTTGAATGGTCAGTGAGGCCTGCTTACACTAGCCTTGTGCTCAGCTCTGGATTAAGTCACCTGCCACAGAACATGTTTCCTCTGGAGCCATCCGCGGTGGGGAGGGTCATCCCTACTCAACCCGCAGGCACACACGTGAATCACCACACACACCCAATCTGCACATCCCAAGGAGCCAGGAGAAGCCGCCCCTCTGAGCACTTAGAGCTTGGCCAGCCAGGGCTGCACTTGGCTCCCAGACACACCCCAGCACTGGTGGAGTGGACAGCCCTTGTCAGCCGCGGCGATTCATTCGACTCCTCTGTCCACTTAAAATTCACCTCCACTCCCTGGTCAACATAAGCATTTCTAAAATCAAAGGAGATTCTAGCTGGAAAAGACAAGTGATGAGTCTCAGTGTGCCAAGCAGAGCAGACTCAAGTGTCACCAGCCTGAGGGGCGGGTCCTGAGAGTCCCCCATGGCAGCAAGGATTACACGGCAGGGTTGGGTCTGGGTCTGCCGGGAGGGGTGAGGCCCAGGGAACAGCAGGCGCCCCTACTTTGAGGCACCGGTGGTCCTGAGGTGCTCGGCCCCCTCCTCTCTCAGGAGTTCCAGTTTGCGTGATAAAACACAGAACCTGATTGAGGGTGCTGCCCTCCGTGAGCTGGGGGGTGAGAAAGACTGCAAGTAGGTCCTCCTGGCGGGGAGGAGGTGGTACAGGGACAGCCCCCTGGCCAGGACTGGCCACCAGGGACCTCCACCCCAGCAGGGAGGTCCACATGTGGCGAGGACACCCTGGGTGTCCAGGGGCTGAAGGGAAATGGAGGCAAGCTTCTCCTCCGTAAGCTCACCCATCAGCCACTCTTTCTCCCCAGGGTTTCCCAAGTG
Source organism: Neotragus moschatus (assembly GCA_006410615.1). NCBI lineage: Eukaryota > Metazoa > Chordata > Mammalia > Artiodactyla > Bovidae > Neotragus > Neotragus moschatus. The sequence continues at coordinate 18,336 of SJYA01000181.1, forward strand.
CGGGAGAATGCACAGCTCCTAGGGGTCATTCCTTGAGCCCAGGGCCCACTGACCACTAGCCCACATGGAAGCTCCTTCAGGTTCCATGGGAGAAGCACAGAGACACGTCTGTGGGGCTGAGACTCCGGGGGGCAGATTCCCACCGAGAGTTCAGAGCCTGAGTGTGGGGCCCTGGGGACACCCATCTGGCTATGGGAACTGGGCAGGATCCCAGAAAAGGAGGCTGTGGACAGGCACAGGGCCACCACAACAAAGTGCCCAGACCTGGCAGTTTACACAAGACACCCTCATTGTCTCTCAGTCTGGAGGCCAAAGTCTGAGGTCATGGCAGGCCAGGCTGGCTACATGAGGCTATGATGGAGAACCTGCCCTGGAAGTGCTCTTTCCAGCCTCTAGTGCCGGCTAACCTCCTAGGTTCCTTGGTTTTGGGGCTCTCAGCTAGATCCTGAGAAGAAGGGAGCTTGGAGGCTCAGGGGTTCCACAAGCTGCCTGGCCAGGGCAGGACCCCCACATGCCCTGAGACCCACCTCAGTGACCATGGAGCCCCAGCTTTGCAGCCCACAAAATAGAGCTTAAGGACAAGACGTGGGCCTCCAAGCCAGGCAAGGGGCAGGGGACTGTAGAGACTGGGGAGGACAGGGCCCAAGGAAGGTCACGGCCAGTCAGCCCTCAGGACCACGACCTGGAACTCTCGCCCTCATCCTTGTTCATGGAGTCAATATCACTCGGAAATCTAGTTGTCGTTCAGTTGCTAAGTCACTTCCGACTCTTTGTGACCCCGTGGACTGCAGCACGCCAGGCTTCCTTGTCCTTCACCATCTCCCAGAGTTTGCTCAGACTCATGTCCATTGAGTCAGTGATGCCATCGAACCATCTCATCCTCTATCGCCCCCTTCTCCTTTTGCCCTCAATCTTTCCCAGCATCAGGATCTTTTCTTCGCATCAGGTGGCCAAAGTTTTGGAGCTTCAGCTTCAGCTTCAGCATCAGTCCTTCCAATGAATGTGTGTTAGTCGCTCAGTTGTGTCCAGCTCTGTGATCCCATGGACTGTAGCCTGCCAGGCTCCTCTGTCCATGGGATTCTCCAGGCAAGAGTACTGGGGTGGGTTGCCATTTCCTTCTCCAGGGGATCTTCCCAACCCAGAGACTGAACCTGGTCTCCTGCATTGCAGGCAAACTCTTTATCATCTGAGCCACCAGGGAAGCCCCCTTCCAAGGAATATTCAGGGTTGATTTNTGGGATTCTCCAGGCAAGAGTACTGGGGTGGGTTGCCATTTCCTTCTCCAGGGGATCTTCCCAACCCAGAGACTGAACCTGGTCTCCTGCATTGCAGGCAAACTCTTTATCATCTGAGCCACCAGGGAAGCCCCCTTCCAAGGAATATTCAGGGTTGATTTCCTTTAAGATTGACTGGTTTGAATTCCTGTGTCCAAGGGACTCTCAAAAATCTTCCCAGGAATTCCCTGGTGGTCCAGTGGTTAGATATACCCAACAGAATGCAGAGTTCCAGAGAGTAGCAAGGAGAAATAAGAAAGCCTTATTAAGTGAACAATGCAGAGAAGCAGGAAAACAGCAGAGTGGGAGAGACTGGGGATCTCTTTAAGAAAATTGGAGATACCACAGGATTACTTCATGCAAAAACAGGCACAATAAAGGACAAAAATGGTAAGGACCTAACAGAAACAGAAGAGACTTTTAAAAAGTGGCAAGAATATACAGAAGAACTATACAAAACAGCTCCTAATGACCCAGACAACCATGGTGGTGTGGTCAGTCACCTAGAGCCAGACACTGGAGTGTGAAGTCAAATGGGCCTTAGGAAGCATTACTATGAACAAGGCTAGTGGAGGTGATGGAATTCCAGCTGAGTTGTTTCAAATCCTAAAAATTGATGCTGTTAAAGTGCTGCACTCATTNGACAACCATGGTGGTGTGGTCAGTCACCTAGAGCCAGACACTGGAGTGTGAAGTCAAATGGGCCTTAGGAAGCATTACTATGAACAAGGCTAGTGGAGGTGATGGAATTCCAGCTGAGTTGTTTCAAATCCTAAAAATTGATGCTGTTAAAGTGCTGCACTCATTATGCCAGCAAATGTGGAAAACTCAGCAGTGGCCACAAGACTGGAAAAGGTCAGTTTTCATTCCAATCCCAAAGAAAGGCAATGTCAAAGAATGTTCAAATTACCTTACAACTGCACTCATTTCACATGTAAGCAAGATTATGCTCAAAATCCTTCAAGCTAGGCTTTAGCAGTATATAAACTGAGAACTTCCTGATGTACAACCTGGATGTAGAGGAACCAGAGATCAAATTGCCAATATATAGTGGATCATAGAAAAAGCAAAGGAATTGAAAAAATCTACTTCTGCTTCATTGACTATGTTAAAGCTTTTGACTGTGTAGATGATAACAAACTGGAATATTCTTAATGAGATGGTAATATCAGACCACATTACCTGCCTCCTGAGAAAGCTGTGTTCAGGACAAGAAGGAACAGTTAGAACTGGACGTGGAACAACAGACTGGCTCAAAATTGCGAAAGGAGTATGTCAACACTGTATATTGTCACCCTGCTTATTTAACATATGTGCTGCAGTCCATGCGGAGAAGGCAATGGCACCCCTCTCCAGTGCTCTTGCCTGGAAAATCCCACAGACAGAGGAGCCTGGTAGGCTGCAGTCCACGGGGTCGTGAAGAGTCAGACATGACTGAGCAACTTCACTTTCACTTTTCACTTTCATACACTGGAGAAGGAACACTCCAGTGTTCATGCCTGGAAAATCCCAGGGACAGGGGAGCCCGGTAGGCTGCCGTCTATGGGGTTGCACAGAGTCGGACATGACTGAAGCGACTTAGCAGCAGTAGCAGAAGCAGTCCATGGGGTCGCAAAGAGTTGTACATGACTTGGTGANAACACTCCAGTGTTCATGCCTGGAAAATCCCAGGGACAGGGGAGCCCGGTAGGCTGCCGTCTATGGGGTTGCACAGAGTCGGACATGACTGAAGCGACTTAGCAGCAGTAGCAGAAGCAGTCCATGGGGTCGCAAAGAGTTGTACATGACTTGGTGACTGAGCAACACCAATGGTTAGGACTCAGTGCTCTCAGTGCCAAGGGTCAAGTTCAATCCCTGGTCAGGGAGCCGTTCAGTTCAGTTCAGTCGCTCAGTCGTGTCCGACTCTGCAATCCCATGAATCGCAGCACACCAGGCCTCCCTGTCCAACAAAAGAAAGTAAAAAAGTCTAGAGGGGGCCGCGAGGGACAAACAGAGGATGGGGACACTGTCTGGGCCACAGAAGATGAGCAGGTCACGTGAGCACAGGTTTCTGAGCTGTGTTTCTGCTGCTGCTTCTAGAAGATTCCAAATGGACAGAAGCAGAGTTGGGCTTGGTTCGGTGACCACTGTCAGGGGAGCAAACGGAGGCAGGGCTGTCCAGAGTCACTGCCGTGGGCTGTCTGGGGTGGAGGGATCTTCTCCCTGGCCTTTTGTTCATCCTCCATGGACAAGGCAGCTGCCAGGAAGGCCTGATCCCCAGGAACTGATGGTGAGACCTCCAGGCGCTACCCACCCCAGGGAGCCCTAAGAGGTCTATTTGGGCATCTTATTTTAGTTTGGGTTTCTTTTTTTCCTTTTAAACCAAAGCACCTGTAAGATGTCTTGTCCATCTGCCTGGAGCTGGGCCACAAAGGGGACTTGGGAAGTGCCTGTAAGATACAGTGAGCCCAGGAAGCATCGAGAACATGCTGGGTCATGTTCCCCTAAAAGCCAAGGCCAGTCCCCCGCCTGCCATGGGCAGCCTTGGCCAAAGCTCGGATGACCAGCGCCTGACCCCAGCATTTCCTCCCACTGGAATACCTCTGTCCCAGAGCAGGCCATGTCTTCTTAGAATCCATCCAGACCTTGTAGTTCCAAGTTTAGACTCAGCCTGAGAGGCACGAAGCCACAGGAGAATATAACCGAGTGAATCTGAACAAATCTGAACTCTAACTCTTAAATCTTCTGAGTGTGTCTTAAAAGGGAAAATTCCAAAAAGTCCTTTCTCAAAGTAAAAAAAAAATAAAGTACAAGTTTTTGAGGATTATTTTTATATTTACAAGATTTTTTTAAAGGAAACAGCAAATGATTTTTCTGATTCTAAAAGGCACACTTTCCCATGAGCCCCTGAGCATACAGGACAGTGATGGGCCGACGAGGACCAGGATGCTCAGAACACAGGGCCCTGGGCTCCAGGGTCACGGTGGATGGGCAATGGCAGGGGGCAGGGAAGGAGGGTCAGCATGCAGCCTCTACCCTCCTCGTGCGTCTTCATACCTGACCACCAGCTCATAAGGCCTCTGCACTTTCCTTTGCAAACAAGTGCTGCCTTCAGTGGCCAGCTTACCTGTGCCCAGCCCCTCCTGGCCTCTCTCACACCCTCTGTCTGTTATGTGGTTTGCTGTCTTCCCTGGGTCATAGAAGGCATTCATGGACCCATTTTTCAGATGGAGACACTGAGGTACAGACCAGGCTCTTGTTGGATCCCAGGTCACTTGACCAGTTAGGGGCAGAGCTGGGGGGGTGCTCCTTCCTCATCCACCTCCCACCCCTCCCCCTCCCCTCCTACCTTCCCACACCCCNGGGGAGCAAACGGAGGCAGGGCTGTCCAGAGTCACTGCCGTGGGCTGTCTGGGGTGGAGGGATCTTCTCCCTGGCCTTTTGTTCATCCTCCATGGACAAGGCAGCTGCCAGGAAGGCCTGATCCCCAGGAACTGATGGTGAGACCTCCAGGCGCTACCCACCCCAGGGAGCCCTAAGAGGTCTATTTGGGCATCTTATTTTAGTTTGGGTTTCTTTTTTTCCTTTTAAACCAAAGCACCTGTAAGATGTCTTGTCCATCTGCCTGGAGCTGGGCCACAAAGGGGACTTGGGAAGTGCCTGTAAGATACAGTGAGCCCAGGAAGCATCGAGAACATGCTGGGTCATGTTCCCCTAAAAGCCAAGGCCAGTCCCCCGCCTGCCATGGGCAGCCTTGGCCAAAGCTCGGATGACCAGCGCCTGACCCCAGCATTTCCTCCCACTGGAATACCTCTGTCCCAGAGCAGGCCATGTCTTCTTAGAATCCATCCAGACCTTGTAGTTCCAAGTTTAGACTCAGCCTGAGAGGCACGAAGCCACAGGAGAATATAACCGAGTGAATCTGAACAAATCTGAACTCTAACTCTTAAATCTTCTGAGTGTGTCTTAAAAGGGAAAATTCCAAAAAGTCCTTTCTCAAAGTAAAAAAAAAATAAAGTACAAGTTTTTGAGGATTATTTTTATATTTACAAGATTTTTTTAAAGGAAACAGCAAATGATTTTTCTGATTCTAAAAGGCACACTTTCCCATGAGCCCCTGAGCATACAGGACAGTGATGGGCCGACGAGGACCAGGATGCTCAGAACACAGGGCCCTGGGCTCCAGGGTCACGGTGGATGGGCAATGGCAGGGGGCAGGGAAGGAGGGTCAGCATGCAGCCTCTACCCTCCTCGTGCGTCTTCATACCTGACCACCAGCTCATAAGGCCTCTGCACTTTCCTTTGCAAACAAGTGCTGCCTTCAGTGGCCAGCTTACCTGTGCCCAGCCCCTCCTGGCCTCTCTCACACCCTCTGTCTGTTATGTGGTTTGCTGTCTTCCCTGGGTCATAGAAGGCATTCATGGACCCATTTTTCAGATGGAGACACTGAGGTACAGACCAGGCTCTTGTTGGATCCCAGGTCACTTGACCAGTTAGGGGCAGAGCTGGGGGGGTGCTCCTTCCTCATCCACCTCCCACCCCTCCCCCTCCCCTCCTACCTTCCCACCCCCCTCCTCCCACACAGCCCCCTCCCCTCCCACACCCCTCTACCTCCACCACCAACACCCCTCCCCCTATCACCCTCCACTGTGGCCCTGGCTCTGCCTCGCTGCCCGCTCCATGGCCATCCTCACACCCTCCTGCTCTGCAAAGACCTTCGTGAAGGCCACTGTTTAAATATTAAATAATCTTTGGAACGCCTGGGCTCCTGTCAAGCCCCTGAATCAAAAGAGAAAAAGGAACATTTTAAAGATCACTGAAGTCTGTAAAGCTGAATTATCGATGTCTGTGTTCCAGGGCTGCACCCTCGTCTCTGTCTCCTCGGCTGCAGCGCAGCGCTGGGGGCCAGGGGTACGGAGGGGCACTCTCGGGCCCCAGGCGGTGGGCCAGCAGTCCTGGTGTGCACAGGTGGGGCCAGACAAGGAGGCCCCAGGAACCCATCATCACCATGCTGCCTCGGTTGCCCAGGGGAGCCCAGGCCACCTGAAGCACAGCAGGAGCCGTGGAGCCGGCTGTGTCAGCCCCGTGAACAGGGAGGGGGGAGGTCCCCTCTGGACCTCCGGCCACCCCTCCTGCCACAGACCTCACGCTTTCAGGACAGAAGCGACCCTCCTTTGTGGGATCATGGAGGGGAGGGTCCTGTGCCCCCACCCGTTCGGAGGCTTTGTCAGCACCTTCTCTCTCCGAGGGTGTCCTAGCAAGTCCCCCAGGGTGACAGCCTTGGGGGATGGGCGGGAGGCCTGCAGAGCCCACCCTGTCCATCTGTGAGCTGCCACAGGGCCACATCTCTGCCAATGCTGTGACACGTCAGGGCCAAAGACACGAGGCCCAGCCACCAGCTGGGGGGCTTGACGAGCCCGAGAGGAGCGTGTCCTCAGCCCGCTGGCCACACTGCAGTCATGGTCACTGCAGAGGCCGAGCCTGGAGGGCTCCCTGGGGGCTGGGGCCCATCACTCCTAGGATCACAGCACCCAGGGTCCTGGACACCCTGGGCACATTGCAGCTGGACAGTCTTTGACCCAGAGTGGCAGCCCAGTGGTCGGTGTTCTGAGACCTCTCCTTCTGTCAGCTCAGAGTCCAGGGGCACTCGGCCCGCATCACCACCTCCAACGTCCAGCCTCATCGCATCTATTCCCCTTTCATATCTCACAGAGAGCTGCTTTCCCCAAACCTTCCCTCTGGGCTCCTGATGCCTGCTTGTGGAGTGCCCCATCCCCCTTCCCAGGCACTGGGCTGTCTATCCCGGGGCCTCTGAGCCTTGAGAGGAGGCGTCCAGCCAACCCATGGCCTTGGGCAGACACCATCTGTGTATGGGCACCAAAGACACCTCCCTTGGCCCTGATTCCACCGTCCGCCTCCGCTCCCCTAGCCCGGAGCTGTCCCACGTGAGTCTGGGCTCCTCTGGGTGACAGGGCCAAGTTCCATGGCAGGGACACATCCATGATGACCTGGCCGCACTCCAGCCAGCCCATGTATCCTCTCGCTGATTGAGAACAAGAAGGATGCTCTGCACTCTTCCAAGGTCACACGACTGCCAAGACCCCTGTGTTCCCATGGGAGGAGGTGTGACTTTCCATGGCTTTTCTCTGTGAGGGGCAGCCCAGTGACCCAGTCCCCTGGGCTAGGAGGCTCCTTGCTTGACGGGCACTGGGGGCACTGCAGGAGTCCCACCTGGGTCCTGGCGTTGTACCTGGTGATCATGGGTGAGCTGGGGGCTGCAGAACCCCACGACCTTTCAGAAATTACCCTGCACAGTTCTGCCTCTCTGTGTTGTTGTTAAACAACGCGCTAAATCGTGTCCTAGCTGTGTGGCCTACAGCCAGTCACCTTGCCTCTGTGTTCTCATCTGCAAAATGGGCAGAGGAAACATCCCAGTGGCTGGTTGCAGAAGCAGCTGTGAAAATGCGTAGCCAAGTGGCTGCCTGAGAAAGTAGCAGATGGACAGACAGATACAGCACAGCTGGTCTCCTAGCAGGAACTCAGGTCCTGCCAGAGGAAGAGTGCGAGGAGGACGGGGTGCCTGACCACAGCTGGCCACGCCGTCCATCCTGAGAGTGCCCAACTGTCTGTGGAGCACAGTGCGCCTCCGCAGTGCTGGGAGGGCGAGCGGGCTTCGCCGTCCACCAGCGTGGGGAACCAGCCTTGCTTGGAGCATCTCACAGCTGTCTTACTCCCAAGGGGACAGGGCCACAATCCCTCACGCTGACAGATGGGGAACCAAGACACAGAGCATCGCTGACACCCCACTGGGGACACAACCTGTGAAGCGACTAAGCAGCATTTGGACACGGGCCGCCTGACCCCCCACTAGCTCCGGAGCCTGGATGTCCAGAGCTCGGGCCCAATGATTAGTGACGTTTGCTGTGTATCTTTCCCCTCTCTCCAGGGGCTTCAGGACCTGGCTGTGTCCTCAGGGCGCTGCAACCAAATCCCCTTGATTTTCTTGGCCCTCTGCTTCCAGAAGGGGATGCTGACCAGCAGTGCTGGGGAAGGGGCGCTCACAGGCAGTGCTGGGGGGCGGAGTCTGGCTCCTGCAGCCGTAGCCCTTCCCCACCACCTGGCCGTTCCACAGGATGAGTCCATAGCAGGACACCCTGAGTCCCCTGGACTGGGGAGAGTGAGTCCCTAAACATCTTGTCAGCACTGCCACCACCATCAACACCTCACCGACATCTCACCATCCACCACCATCTCCACCGTCACCATTAATACCACCATCACGCAACCCTCAGCTCTGCAAGAGAAGCCTGGCACGTAGAAGTGCCCAGTGCCCATTTGTTTGTTCAATACGGGTCTCAATTCAGTTTGAAAGGCTTCGCAGCAAGGACTAGCTCCATTCCTCGAGCTCTCAGTGAACCTGGCCCAGAGCCAAGCCCTAAGGGGCCTCCCTTGAAGATCCGAATGAAGAGAAAGGGAGGAAGGGAGCAGAGAGGGCGGAAGGAGCCAGAGGCGAGGGTGGGAAGAGGAAGGAGGGAACGCCGCTTGGCCACCCATCGGGGACCCAGAGTGGGCCTGGCGTTGCTCAGAGCTCAACAGGAGGCCCCTATAGTTCTGGCCTGTTAGTCCTGTTCGACTCTTTGCAACCCCATGGACTGAAGCCCACTAGACTCCTCTGTCTGTGGGACTCTCCAGGCAAGAATACTGCAGTGGGTTGCCATGCCCTCCTCTAGGGGATCTTCCCAACCCAGGAATCGAACCTGGGTCTCCTGCTTTGCAGGTGGATTCTTTACCATCTGAGCCACCAGGGAAGTCCTGAGGTAAAGAGTTCTGGCCTCTCCTTCCTTTAAAATCAGGACCCCAGGGGCCCTCTGACCTCTGATCTATTTGAATGACAGAGACACCAGAGAAGAGAGGCCAGCTCTCTGCTCTCCCCACCTGAGCAGCAGCCTATCTCCCCCACCACCTGTGCCCACAGTGTCTCCGCAGCCCTGGCTGAAGCCACATGGCCTTGGGCTCAGCGGGGTGGTGGAGGGGGCGGGAGCAGCCTGGGGCCTGCCTGTGGCAGGAACCCCCCACTGGTCTCCAAAGGGCGCAGGAAGATGCCTCAGAGCCTGGGAAGCGGGGCGCGGGTGGTCCTGCTCCACTGTGCTTCTCCGTGATTCCTATGTCATTAGGGCCCTGCTCACCCTAGGCACCGGCCTGGGAGCCTGGGCAGGCGGGCATCTGGAGCCTGCGGGCCGGGCTGGGGCAGCTGCCAGGCCAGGGCTGGGGTTCTAGTTTGCTCTGACAGATCACCACTTAGCTTTGTGGTGCCAAGTGCATGATTCACGAGAGAACAGGCAATGGAGGCTCATAGAGTGGGCCCCATAGGAGCATGGCATTCAGGGCATCCTCAGGGAACCGCCCTCAAGGTCATCAGTAGCTGACGAGGACCACTCAGCTTGCCCCCTGGAGCCGGCTGTCCGTGGCCAGCCTGGGGCAGGGCTAAGTCCAGGACCGTGCCCACCATAGCCAGCACCATTTGGCCCACAGCAGCCCTCAGGGCAAAACTCTGCTCTTGAAAACAGGGACCCAGTAGGACTGCTTCTTATTTCTCGCCTGAGGCCCCTCTTTCTGGATAAATTCGTTTTTCCAAGCACACACTCCCATACTCCTGAATATTTCTCACCTGAGCGTCCCTCTAGCCAGCTTTTTGCAGCTGGGACCCCAGGGAACAGAGGGCTTACAACTTGTGCTCTGAGCGGTTGTGTTTTCCCTGCACCCAGGGCGGGGGGGAGCTGGCACCTTTCATGGTGCAGGGACAGAGTGACTCAGGGTCTCAGGGTATCGTCTGGCTCCCTTCTGGATCCCCAGTGGAAGGACATTGACACTTACCTACTGCCAGGTCCGTGGTGTCCTTGGGCACGCTGGAACAAGCCCAGCCTCCACACACAGGAAGCCTGAGGCCCAAGGAGGGAAGATCGTGACCGCAGTCCTGCTGGCGAGGGCAATACCTGGCCAAGGGGGTCTGTGTCACCTGCCATCCTCAGGGGGACCCAGTGTCTGCAGCTTCCGGTAATGGAGAGGCCTGATCTCTCTGGTTTACAGGAAACTCCGGGACCAAGGAGCCAGGGCAATGTCACCGCAGGGGAGCAGCCAGGACATCCCGAGCTCAGTAGACTCTACTGGACAAATGGGCAGGCATCTTCAATCAGTGAGTGATGATTCAGGGGGAGGAAGGGGTGGGGAAAAGGAAGGAAACACAGCAGGAGGGGAAAGAAAAAATTCCAGAGGGCTCAGTGGTGAAGAATCCACCTGCCAAGCAAGAGACAAAGGTTTGATCCCTGGGTTGGGAAATCTCCTGGAGAAGGCAATGGCAACCCACTCCAGTATTCTTGCCTGGAGAATCCCATGGACAGAGGAGCCTGGTGGGCTACAGTCCACGGGGCCGCAGAGCCAGACATGACTGAGTGACTGAGACATGCACACATACCAGAATCCTGTCAAGCTGTGGACCAACTCAGAAAGATAGGTATTCTGTAGAGATACCTGCTGAAGTCGTTCTCTGATGAAATGAGGTCCAGGGGTTGCTTTAAAAGGATCCAGGGAGAGAAAGGAATGAGCCGATCAGGGGAGGGGATACAGGTCTCATAAAATTGGCCGTGACTCTGTTCACTCTAATGCTGTTTGAAAAGATTCACCATAGTTTAAAAAGTACAAGAAGTTAACAATGGCAAAAACGCAATCCTATCCTTCCTGGAGGCTAAACCCTCTACAGCACTGAGCTCTACTGCTAAGCTGCTAAGTCGCTTCAGTCGTGTCCAACTCTGTGCGACCCCGTAGACGGCAGCCCACCAGGCTCCCCTGTCCCCGGGATTCTCCAGGCAAGAACACCGGAGCGGGTTGCCATTGCCTTCTCCAATACTGAGCTCTAAACCAGGGTCAAAACACCACAGGGAGATACACACACCCAGGCACGTACGAGGAGACCTCGGGGACACCGACGTCCCACTGCTCTGGGCCTCATCTTCCTGCAGTGTTTAAGATGCCTATATTTCATAATGCTCAGCTGCTCAGTCACGTCCGACTCCCTGTGACCCCCTGGTCTGTAGCTCACCAGGCTCCTCTGCCTATGGGATTCTGCAGGCAAGAACAGTGTAGTGGGTTGCCATTTCCTTCTCTAGGGGATCTTCCTGACCCACAGATTGACCCTGTATCCCCTGCATTGGCTCTTTACTGAGCCACCCGGGAAGCATAGTTTATAATATCTATATTTTCGTATGCTGGTCCACGTGACACGCAAAAATAAATGCATCTACATATATTGGGAGTGTTTTCTCAAATACTCTTTATTGTTAAAAAATGAGATACCAGTGTCTTAGCTCTGGCCGCTGTGATAAAAACGCTGCACACCGGGGGGTTAAACAATATGTTTATGTCTCTCGGCTCTGGAGGCTGGGGGTCTACCCCCAGGGCCCTGGCAGAGCTGGCGTCCATGAGGCCTACATCCTGGCTTGCAGATGGCTGTCCTCTTGTGTCCTCACCTGGTGGAGAGAGAAGTAAGCTCTCTCTGGAGCCCCTTCCTACAAGGGCAATGATCCCCTTCACGGGGGCTCTGCCCCATGACCTCATCCCCTCCCAAACATCCTGCCTCCCAACACCATCACATTGTGGATTGGGGTTTCAGCATAAGACCTGCGGTCACAAACATCCAGTCCATAGTGATCACAAGAACTTGGAGGCCACCGTGCTGAAGAGCTCACAGCAGAGCAGAACCGTGGACGCTGTCTGCGCTGGCCCAAGGCCGTTGAGCCCCAGGTGAGTTCAGTCCCACCACAGCCTGACGCAGCCGAGAGGCCGGGCTGTGACCTTGGTCCTCAGCCAGCTCTGACCCTCTGCCCTCCACCATTGCTCTGATGTTTCTCCCCAAGTGATAGTCTCTCCGGGAGCTGCTGGTGCCCCTGGGGTCCGGGTGCTGTGTTTCCAACAAGGCAGAGATGCCAGGGCTGCATTTCCAGTTATATGCTTTCGAAATCACCTGCCAGCAGAGAGCTGGGCACTAAAGCCCCCGACACACCCCCCAGACAAGCCCCTGAGGTCTCCGGAGTGTCCCCAACAAAATGATTCGCCACACCCTACTGTCTCCACCCACAGACAGAGCCCCCCACTTGGACAGCTTGCAATGTAGGCTTCTGCTAACACAGAGGCTTTGGGGAGGGACCTGACTATCACTTCTCTAGCACTAAACACCAAAATATGTTACGAATACCAGGAATCAATTGCAAATTCCACTCAATGGGGACTTTCCTGTCATTTCTGGCCACAAATCATAAAGTCCATGCCTGTTTAGTCTTTGGAAATGTGCAAACGCTCGAGGAATCCTGATGCGCCGGTTCAACCCTAGTGTGGCCTCGGTTCCATAAACCGTGGGCACCCGGCTCTAGGTGCGGCCGAGCTGAAGGAAGAGGGGTGCTGCAGTGTTTATTCACTGCAGGCCACCTGGGTGTGCCCCACACCCAGCACGGTGATGCCCATCGTCCAGCTTCCATCAAGCTCCAGGGTCGAGATTTTGTTTCATTCACTTCATTCTAGGCAAGAGCCCAGGGAAACAAGTTAGATAAACCCAGGGAAACCTGTCTTGCTGGGATCCTAGAACCACAGCGAACGCTCAGGACCTCACCTTACAGGGCCTGTGAGAGTCGTCAAGGCGACATCAGGCCAGCTGAGTGGAGGAATGCCGCCCTTAGAGGAGGAACCACAGCCCTTTTGTTTCAACTCCTGTTGAAATCATCCTTAAATCTGCTTGTCGTGCTCCCTGGTCTGAGGAGGAAATAGAAGGCCAAGCCGACTCTAGGGGGTCCAGAACATACCAGAGCTCTGGTTTCACTGCTCAGGGCCAGCAGCCATGCTGACCCTCAGGACGGCCCCTTGAAATGGCCAGCATTTTTTCTCTAAATCTTTTGCATTATAAAAAAAAAATTAAGAGTTCCAGTGCCTGCCCTCTTAGTTCTCAAAACACTTACTTTGGGGCTGAAATCCAGGCGTTCAGGCCTGGGGAATGCCCTCGCCTGAACTTGGCAGCAGAGTGAGTAGGCTGACGTCTGTACCTCCATCAGCAGGAGAAGGGAGGGGCTGGACTCCGGGCGCCTCCAGCCCGGGACCTGCTCACACATGTGGCACATAGATCTCATGCATGCACACCACTGATGCACACACATCACATACACCCATCACACGTGCACACACGCTCACTCACACCCTAGTCTCCCCCAGCCTGCCCGACATCCGCAGCCCCGTCTCCAGGAGCCTGAATCCCTGTGCCCACCACCAGCTCCCAGGGCACGACCCTCAGTTCATGTGGTCTGCAGACAATCCACGCCCACCTCCCACCCACGCCAACCCCTCACCTTCCCTGCTCCTTCTGAGACAGTTGGGTATCCCCAACTGGCAGAGCCTCCCTTGGTTCTTGGAGTCCCTGTATCTCCTGCTATAACTGCCTGGCTCCCTGCCTCTGCTCCTACCTTGGGGTCTCCCCTCCCTCACTCCCTTTTACTGGGGCCAGGGCTGGGGGCTTCTTGGCTCATCACTGCACCAGACCATAGTCCCTTCATCTTCACAAACCCAAGTGCTAACACACATCTCTGCAGATCATACCACCTCCCTGGGACTCCCCACAGATTCCGGGGACCCACTCACCCTTCCTCTGCACCTGCTTCTGTCCCTGTGGCCAACCAGAGCCATTTAGAACCTAGGTCACCCCTTCCATGGATCTGACCATCTTTCCACCAGTCCCTCCTGGTGTGTGTTCTCAACCCCACCTTTCCCAACAGAGGTGCGTCAGAAAGGCCTTTGAGGTGGACAGAATCCCAAAAGACACAGTGCAGGGGGCACGAGAAAGGGCTGGAGTGTGTGTGTGTGCATAGGTATTTGTGTATGCATGCATGTGTGTGTATGTGTACGTGCCAGGCGTGTGTGCACACATGCCTTGTGTGGCGTGTGGCACTTGGGGACGTGGGAGCAAAGTGAGCAGTCTGGTTCCTCCTCCCTAATCCAGTGTCGCTTGGCCGTCCAGCCTCCCTGGATGACAGCCACCCTAGGAGAGCAAGATGTGGGTTGCTGACCACACGCGGGTCTAGTTTGTTAACAGCTGAAACTGGCAGGAGCGCAGTGAGGCCAGGGCCTCAGCTTGAAAGGACGCAGCGGTTTCCCAGGGGACTATCAGCCACATGAGGCAGGCTGCCTCCATTAGGGGGGGCAGACCACTCCCCAGGAGAGCAGGGCCGCCCCGCAGGCCTGGCAGCCCCAGGTGTGGGGAGGAGTAGGTGGGAGGCCTCCAGCAGCGATGAGGCCATGGAGAAAGAGCTCAGGCTGGAGACAATGAGGGGGGTGCTGCTGAGGCTGCAGTCCCCCTGGGGCCTCTGCTTGGTCGCTGAGCAGTGACAGTCCTCTGTGGTAGGGTCATTCCACACTGCCCCATGCGCTCGCTCCTGAGTGTCAGCTCCTCTGACCCCTGCTGCCTGGCTCCCAGCTGGAGAGGGGGTTTGGAGGGGAAGCAGCGCCCAGAAGATGCTGGGCAGGACAAAGTGGGAGGGCCCACCTGGAGCACAGCCCATCAGCAAAGGAAACAGGAGAGAGGGACAGAGGGAGCACCTCACCAGGAACAGGGAAACTGAGGGCACAGGGACACAGGGGACCAGCAGGCAGAGCCTGGTCCCCACTCCCTCCCAGCCCTCCTTCCGCCCCACCGCTCCCCCCACCCCCAGCTTCCACTGCCTCTGTGAGCCCTCGCTTGTCTTCATGTCTGTCTTCCCCAGACCCACGCTCTTCAGGGGCGCCCCCTCTCTTGATTCCATTAAAGCCAGTGTCTGGAGTTCAGGGGCTGCAGAGATAAGTGGGGTTAAAGAGTGAATCAGCCAATGAGGACGGACGAGAGAATCCAGGAGGTGGGGTACGGAGGGCAGAAGGGCTGGTGGGGTGCCCGGGTCAGGGTGGGATGGGTGTTGCAGGCTTATGGGTTGGGGTGTCCAGCAGACAGGCAGGGTCAGGCAGGGGTGCCCTGATGGTGGGACTCTTTCACTCATTAAGGGAGAAACTCGACTCTAAGGGACCTAGACAAAAGAGAAGTCATGGGCTCAGGTTCCCAGACTGTGAACAAGCATGGCCACCACTTCGGGGACAGCTGGACAGGCCTGTCCATTCAGGAAGGCCACAACAATTTCTCCCGCACCTCCACCCAGCCCTCCCGCCTGCCCAGAGCCCACAAGGCCTGAGCCCTCCACGGAGCCCAGCTCCACCAGGACGGCAGGCCCTCCTGATGCCGCACGGAAAGCCTGATGGGCCCAGGGGCCTTTAGAGGTGTGGTTTGCACTGGTCTGAATGGAAGGGGGTGCTGAGGAGCATCTATCAGGAGCATTCCACCACCATCACCTGAGCCGGTTCCCCTGAGACAGCCCCTCGGCTCTGGGACTGGAGGACGGCGTCCCCTGTCTGAGGACTCCCATCCCAAGCGAGCCTCAGCTTATTGAAGCCAGCTTTACTTACGTGCAAGTGGACTCAGTTACTGTCACTCTGTGCTCCTCACCTGCGAGGCTGTGGCTGTCAGAGGCCTTGACACAACAGAAGCACCTTCGGACAGACGCCTAAGAGCTACCTGGGACTTGGTCTAACTTGTTCGTCTATCACCAAGGTCAAATCACCCTGGGGGCTGTGAAGACCGAGGCCTGTGAATCAGAGGAGATCGTTAGGGAATCTCTGGGGACCCTGCTGGGTGGCCAGGCCGGTCAGTGAGTGGACGTTATTTGAAAACCCCTGTACTCCGAGGGAGAGGGCGACCAGGGTGGCCACTGGGCTTGTGCACCTGCTCTGGGCACACACCTGGCACATAGCAGCCTCGACCCCTCAGTGCTCACACCTGGACCAGAGTGTGCCCAAGGCCACAGGATAGGTGTGCGCTCCGAGGACCACGCGGCACGGCAGGTTTTTCAGTTCTCAGTTTGGTCTCAGGTCTGTGGCCACGGTCACCGTCCACTCATGTGGCGCAGCTTGTCGGGCATTTGCAAACACCAGCACAAAGTACGAGAACTCAGTGGCTGCAAAGCCCAGGCAGGAAGGGACAGGAGAAGGGGTAGAGCAGGTGGGCACAGCGGGGAACCGGAGCCGGAATCCTGTCCACCCTGGAGCCTCAAGGGCGGTGGCCTTGTGCAGACTGGCTTCCAGGAAAGCTGGATGTTTAGGTGACAGGCCCTCTTTTTAAACATAGGCAATTCATTTGTAGGGCTTCCCTGGTGACTCAGATGCTAAAGAATCCACCTGCAATGCAGGAGATGTGAGTTTGATCCCCGGGTTGGGAAGATCCCCTGGAAGAGGAAATGGCAACCCACTTCAGTATCCTTGCCTGGAAAATTCCAGGGACGGAGGAGCCTAGAGAGTTACACTCATTGCTAAGTGTTTAAAACCCTGGCAACCAGCATGTCAAGAGCAGAGCAGCACCAGCTCTGCTCTCATCCAGCCCTGCAGATGGGAACTGAGGCAGGGAGGCGGGTGCCATGATCACAGTCACGTGGGTGCTTCCCAGCAAAGCTGGGCTGAGACCCGGCTCGAGCCTGCCCAGTTCCGCCCACCCGATGACACCGGGCACCTGTGGATTCCGGGAGTCAGAACCGAGCGCTCCCTTGCCACGTGTTTCTTCTGAACTTTAGTTTTTTCCCTAAGAAAGTAAAGGAAACAGGGTTTCCTCCCATTGTGAGCTGGTGTTCCTCCGAGCCTGGCTCTGCCAAGAGGAAAGTTCGAGCTGCCCCCCAGATCAAGGCTCCACAGCCTCAGAGGTTTCTCATGGATACTACATCCTCGCCACCATCTGGAGAATGTGCCTGCTGGTCAGGGGAGGACCTGGGTGGTCCTGCCAGGACTGTGCCAACTTCTGGAGCAGCAACTTGGTCCTGCAGTGACATCCACTGGGCCATGGACATGCCTGGCCTCCCTCCTCCACAGACCCACCTGGCCTCTCTTCCAGAGACTGAAGTGCAGGACCCTCTTCGGCAGCCCCCCAGCCGCACCTGCTGTTAACTGCCCACCTCCCTGCACACGGTGTCAGGAGCTGGCTGGTCTGTCCCGGGGCTTCACAGCGTTTCTCTGTCCACCTCACCCTCTCACTCAGAATGCTGGCTCTGAGGTCTGTCTGTTTCCGAGTTACAACCCAGGGTCTGCCTCTTAGCCTATAGGAGCTCAGTTTCTGAAGCCCCATCACCTCCCCCGACATCTGTTTAGTCTCCACAGTGACAGCAACATCCTCAGTGTTCCTGAGAGAAAAGCTGGCTGGAGCATGACTCTCAGGGGCCTGTGTCTCAGGGCCAGCCCCCTCTGGACCCCAGCGTGCCAGACAGTACACTAAGCCACGTGGACGTGACTCATTCCTGAAGCTCCCCTCATATGGGAAGACTCAGGTAGGAATGGACTGTTGCTGTGTAACTATTTATCCACAAGGTGACTAAAAGTAACACATCCCTCTGGGGCAGTAGAGGAGGAGAGGGTTAGATAGCATCACCGACTCAACGAATATGAATCTGAGTAAACCCCGGGAGATAGTGGAGGACAGGAGCCTGGCGTGCTGCAGCCCACGGGGTTGCAAAAAGTAGCCGTGACATGGAGACAGAACAATACAACAACAACAACACACACACAATCAAGGACAGCCGGAGCAGGCAGCTAGCTCACCGGGATGGCCTCCAGCCGTGGCACTGCCCCCTGCCACCCCCAGTTTGAAGCAAATGATGGGCTTGGCCAAACTCCACGACCTTCCAACAGAGCAGGATGCAGCCCACAGCGGGCGGTCGGCAGGGAGGATGGTTGCAGGCCCGGAGCTCCCAGACAATGAGGGGCATGCAGGGCCAGGTGGATGCACGCGGTCATCTCCAGGAGCTGCAGCTGGCCACCCCGCTGCTCCCCATCCTCTGTGGTGCTCTGGGAGGACCATAGAGACCCCAGACTGTGGTCACCAGGGCAGATTTGCAACTGAAGTCAAGCCCCTCGGAACTGCCTCCAGAGCTGGTTGTGGGAACCCTGCCACAGCTGTCCGCAGGCAGCCCAGAAACTCACGAATCACCCACTGACCAATCTCTTATTGCTGTTTACCAGCGGACAGCGGAAAGAAAACTCTAGATGTAATAATTCAAAGTACAAAAGACAGGAGACCTCCCTGGTGGTCCGTTGGCTAAGACTCCACGCTCTCAACGCAGGGGGCTCGAGTTTCATCCCAGGTCAGGGAACTAGATCCCAAATGCCACAGCTGAGAGTTCTCACGCTGCCACTAAAGATTCCACGTGTTGCAGCAAAGACTCTGCACAGACAAATGAATAAAGAATGTTTTAAAAAAGAAAGTCTAAACCACTTTAGAAAAAATAAAGTACAAAAGACATGGTTTCCTTTGATTTGATTAATGTATTTCTTGCCATCAGTAGGAATGGAGGTTTTCAAATACAGGTTAAACCAGTTCTCTGAAGGATACAAAGACAAGTTTTCACATCTGAATCCAGTGGTCTGAAAATATTTCAGTGCTTACACTGGTCAGAATGACTTTGTCCCGTCAAGTATGGGCTCTGCTCCTGGTGAAGGGAAAGCCTGCTACTCACGACAGCAGAGGCAGCAGCAGCCACAGCTCTGGGAAGAACGCCATCCTTCTGGATGGAAGAAGCAGAAATGGGGTCCCGGTGGGCTGAAGACTGCAGGAGAAAGCCTGGAGAGGAAAGAGCTGGAGAAGAGGCTTCCTAATTCTATGTACGAAGCTGGTCCCGTCCTGGGCTCCCTGCTGAGCCCTGCTTGGAGCTGACCCATGGCTGCATAGCAAAGATCTTGAGAGCTGAACTGAAATGGAGACCTCAGCCCATAGGAGGTGACGTGGAGCCTGTGGTCTTACCCAGCTGGACTCACTGCTTGCATTAAAAAAAAAAAAAAAAAACCCCAACATTTTCCAGAGAATTTTAATAAGACCCAGAGTCTACACAATGCAGTATTGAGAATGTCCAGGAGGCAGTCCAAAATAAAGTGACATGTGAGGAACCACAAAATTCTCAAGGCCATTGTTAGATGCCCCCAAGATGACCTAGAGGAATTCTCTGACAAAGCCTTCAAGCACCTGTCGTAACTCTGTTGCATGTGATAAAGGAAAATACACTTGAGATGAATGGGAAGACAGAAATTCTCGTTAGAGAAATAGAAACAGCCAAAAAAGGACTGAAGTAGAAACTGTCGAGCTGAAAGGTTAACTATCTGAAACTTCAAAAAAATCATTGGATGGACTTTGATAAAAGGAAATGTTCATATATGGAGATGCAGGGAGGTGGTTTTGGCTTATCTGTGAGTTAGCTTGAACTTGGTGCTAACTAGAACAGCCTGCTTGTGGTCTATCAAACATACGCTGTACATCTGCCTTAATTAGTAAAGAAAAAGGCACTGTCCAGAAATAAACAGTGTCCGTGGTAAAAATAAAAGATTAAATGCCTCCTTCCTGGAATACCAGTGCTGATTCTTTGATGGTAAGCCTCCTTACCAGGTGCCAAGGCTGTGCTAACTCACTGTGCAAATGCTGGTCTGGTTTTTGAAACCGTGAAGGAAAGTATCCGTGACTTGTTAATGTTCTTTGTTCAGAGAAGACACAAACCTGTGCTGAAAACTCTGCTTCTGTGGAGCAGCTTCTCAGAATAATCTGGGAAGCGGGCTTTGGGTTAGATCCCCGTTTGGCTCAAATACAACTCTTTTCTATCTTATTATTGATTGTGTATTGATTGCTTTCATCAACAACTTAATAGCAGAATGGCAAAGACAGGGAAGCCTGTGAACCTGTAGACAGAACAGAAGAGTTCCAACCTAAACAACACAGAGAAACTAAGACTGAAAAGGAAAATGAGCAGAGCCTCTGGGACCTGTGAGACAGTATCTAACATTTGTGTCATTTGAGTCCCAGAGGAGAGGAGGGAAAAATGGTACGGAAAAACATCTGAAGTAATAATAGCATGAAACGTCCCGAATTTGGGGAAAGACGCAAATGCAGTTTCCACCAGCTCAGCAAGTCCCACAGAGGCTGAAGTCAGAGAACACCGCACCCAGACACATCACAAGAAAACTGATTTAAAAAGAAGAAAAGGATAAAGAAAAAGTCTTCAGCTGAAGGAAAAATGATATATGATGCGTAGTGTGTGAAAGACCACACCATGTGTGATTCTAACACTTTGTTCTTACTTAGTTGCTCAGCCATGTCCGACTCTTTCCGACCCCATGGACTATGTGTCCATGGACTTCTCCGGGCCAGAACACTGCAGTGGGTAGCCTTTCCCTTCTCTAGAGAATCTTCCCAACCCAGGGATCAAACCCAGGCCTCCCGCATTGCAGGCAGATTCTTTACCAGCTGAGCCGCCAGGGAAGCCCAAGAATACTGGAGTGGGTAGCCTATCCCTTCTCCAGGGGATATTCCTGACCCAGGAATTGAACCAGAGTCTCCTGCATTGCAGGCAGATTCTTTGCCAACTGAGCTACCAGGGAAGCCCTTGATGTGTAGGGAAACAGCAATTCAAGTGATGGNTTTACCAGCTGAGCCGCCAGGGAAGCCCAAGAATACTGGAGTGGGTAGCCTATCCCTTCTCCAGGGGATATTCCTGACCCAGGAATTGAACCAGAGTCTCCTGCATTGCAGGCAGATTCTTTGCCAACTGAGCTACCAGGGAAGCCCTTGATGTGTAGGGAAACAGCAATTCAAGTGATGGTTGATTTCTCATAGAAAAGCAGAGGCCACAGAAAGACATGGAGGAAGCCTGAATACATATTGCTAAGTGTAAGAAGTCACCCTGAAAAGCTTCCACGATGTGTGACTCTAACACGTTGCTATTCAGTTGCTCAGTTGTATCTGACTCTGCGACCCTGTGAACTGCAGCACGCCAGGCTTCCATGTCCTTCACTATCTCCTGGAATTTGCTCAAACTCATGACCATTGCCTCAGTGATGCCATACAACCATCTCATCCTCTGTTGCCCCTTTCTTCTCCTGCCCTCAGTATTTGAAAAGCCAAAGGACAAATTTAAGTGAACATGGAGCAACACTGAAGTAAGAAAGCAGAGAAGGAAACAGAGGGACAGAGGCCAGGAGGACAAACAAAGCAAACAGTGAAAAGGAGACAAAACCCAGTCGATTGACAGCCACGGTCAAAGTCAACCGTCTGAACTTCCAACCCAAGGTTCAGGATCACAGCCAGCGTTTACTAAACACCATTCCGTGGTGAGTCGGCAATCACCCAGCAAGGCAAGGAGGGAGGAACAGGGCTGAAGGCAGGCGAGTCCCGGATCAGGGACCAGCGCTGACCCTGGGCTTAACCAGGGACCATGCATGACGACTGAGCCTCGGCCCCGGGGCTAGGACCACCATGGGCTTCCAGGACCTTGAAGACTGGTGGAGCTTCTGTTCAGAGGCCAGCGGGTCTGCTGACCACACTGCCCCGGGGTGCCCCACACCCCCAGGCGGGTTCCCTCATTCCCTCTGGAGGCAGCCTTGTGGGGCCCCACGTCCCTCCACTGCGGGGGCACAAGAGTGGGTTCTCATCCACACAGCTGGAAATCCCAGGTGGCCTGGTGAGCTGAGCAGCCCCAGAACTCCCATGAGTACTCCTACTCGCCATCCTGGGGTCCTCTGAGTACGTTCCTTGTCTGGCTACTTCCTGGGAAGAAAACATCCAGACTGCTTTCCAGCCTGAAAGGAAGAAGGGCTGTAGGCTCCTATCTGTGGCTGTGGACGGCGTTCCTGCCCATCGGCTGGACTGTGTGCCTGAGACCAGGCCTGGGCTCCCCCCACCCCCAGGTGCTGCACTGGGGCCGCAGGCAGAGCGGCAGCTGGGTGACCTCCCAGCGGCCCCTCCCTGCTCTAAAAAGGGACAGCGTGAGGCCAGCAGGGCAGGCTCTTCACGCCCACAGGGTCCCTCGGGAGGGCAGGAAGGGACACGGCCTCGCAGGACAGGCGGCAGTTGAGGGTGGGTGAGGCCGATCGGCCGGGACAGCTGGGCCTGTGTGGACGAGCCACCCTTCTCTGTGTCGTCTGGGGCTTGTCCCATGAAGCCGAAAGACAGGCCCAGCATCCCAAAAAAGAGGCCTGTGGCTTAGTAAGACTGAGCTATTTTTATGTATCTGCCCTCCAGGGACAGCCACAGAGGGGAGGGCCTGGAGGCCCCGGGAGCGAAGCTCAGGTTAAGGCAGAAGGGCAAAGGCCAGGGTGGGCCTCCCTCCCAGCAGAGGAACTGAGAGCAAAACAGCCTCCTCACACCCCCGCCCCCCATCAGACACAGCCTCTCGGCCCCAGGGGGCCAGTGATGGAAGAGATGGTCAGGAAGGCTTTTGTGCCCGAGGCCTGGGTGTTGTGGGCAGTGTGCTGCCTGAGAGGGGCCTGGTGGTGCTGGGGAGCTAATGCTGGGGATGGGGACACCCTGGAATAAGGCCTTAGGGTTCTGGGGGCGCCTTGGTCCCCTCTTCATCTCCTTCTCCCTCTTCTTGTCCCCTCCACTCCATCCTCAGTGCCTCCAAGCCTGAGAACCGGTCTGGGCACCCTGCCCTCCGATCCCGGGCTTGTCTAGAGCAGCTGGGGGACCAGTCGGGGGTCTGAGTGAAGCTCTGCAGCCCAGGGAGGGAACCATCTGGGGCTCTCCTGAGGTAAGTGGCCCAGGTGAGCTGAATGGGGGGCAGGGTGGGCAACCATGACCTAACTCAGCTCAGAGAGGGGTCATTGTTGTGTTTGGGGTTCGGAAGGCAGCAGAGATGTTCACAGAGATGGGCCCTGGGCTGCCAGCTCTGCCCTGGACTGTGTTCCCAGCAGAGTCAGGAGTCAAGGGACCTTCTGATGTCAACTGGAGTGGGTGGAAGGGAGTCCCCCAAACACGTCTGTGTCCTGACACTTGGAACTGGAGCACGTCACCTTACGTGGAAGTAGGGTCTGTGCAGGTGTGACTGAGCTAAGACCCCAGGGTAGGATTATTCTGGGTGAGCAGAGTGGACTCTAAATCCAGGCAGGAAGGGAAGGGCTGGCACAGACAAAAGGGTCTCCCTGGGGGCCCTGTCATGAGGGCAGGTGCCAGGCCTGCGGCAAGACCCAGGACACATGCAGGCCCATCACGGGTGACAGTGATATCACGGAGGCCAGGGACCGGAGGCTCGGAATCTGGATGCCACCTGCATGGTGTGGGCCCCCAGCCTGGGAGCGGGCAGCGGCCTCCGTGCCAGTCTGTCTGTCCACCACTTTCTCTGGCAGGGCCGCCAGCCCAGATGCCCCTTCCTGTGGGGCGGGGGCTTTCCAGCCCTTACTCACCACTTCCCTGGCGTTTGTCTGTCAAGGCCCCACCCACTGGCAGTGGTTCTGACCTGCCTGGGGCTTTTCATGTCTCTTCATGCCCGTTATGTAAGGAGCACTTTATGTAACCGTGAGGCTCTACTGTCCCACGTCTGGGGACTACACCAGCTCTCAAGGATACTGGCTCGAGTCCCTAACACTTGGATGGGTCCATGCAGTGGGCATCCAGCCTGCTCGTACCCCTGTGCACCCCTACTTTGGCCTCCACCTTCCTCCTTCCTCTTATAAGCAGAGAGCAAGCAGTGCTTGGCCAAAGGCAGGCCCACTCCACCCTCTGCCTGGGCAATGAGGCTTCAGGGACCCCAAAAGGGAGATGGGATGAGGCCGGATGGGGTGTGAAGGCAAAAGCAGGGGGCTGGCTAGCGCAGGTCCCCCAGAAGCAGACGTGTAGACAGGGTTCCAGGACAGTTCATGTGGGAGGTGACACCAACAGGCCAGGAGACAAGCAGGGAAGGAAGGGAGCCACCTTGTTCCTGGGAGGGGGGCCACCTTGACGCGGGAGGGATAGGAACAGAGGGTGCGATCAAGGGAGGCCGGGTCGCACTGCACAGGCTGCCAGAGCACGGTGCAGCTAGAGGCGGGGACAGAAAGACACCCCCGTGTCCCCACCTCCACCTCGGGGCTCCCAGCAGAGTGACACCAGCCACACAGCACGGCAAGGCAGCGGAGCCCGGGACCCCCATCCTCGGAGGTCAGGTCTGCTCCGAGAGCCGAGCTCAGTGAGGGACCTAGGGGCGCTCAGGCCCAGCACCTCCCGGGCCCCAAGAGGCTACGATGGGAGCTGTCAGAAGGGAGACTGTGGTCAGACCGCAACAGGGGAGCCCCCCTTGGACCCTGCAGAGACGAGAGAACTTAAGCCCGTCTGAGACGGTGGGGTCCCAGTTTCTGATCAGTATGGGTGTCTGCGGGTGGGAGGCCCTGGCCTTGGTATCCAACCTGGTGAAGCTGTGCTGGCCCATATGCCCTCTGCTGCCTTCTGAGGTATGTCCGGTTTGCTCTTTGCTGGCCATGCCAGAAGCCAGGACTCTCCACTGTCTGAACACTCAGAGGCCGAGCTCCTTTCTATTCCCAGGTAGGAAGACTCTGCAACCCTCTGGTCAGCATGTGGGGAGCTGACTTCACTCTGCAGGGATATACTGGCAAGAAGGTCATCACCCAAATGGACGACGTTCAGTTCAATCGCTCATTCATGTCCAACTCTGCGACCCCATGGACTGCTGCACACCAGGCTTTCCTATCCATCACCAACTCCCGGAGCTTACTCAAACTCATGTCCACCAAGTCAGTGATACCACCCAACCATCTCATCATCTGTCGTCCCCTTCTCCTCCTGCCTTCCATCCTTCCCCGCATCAGGGTCTTTTCCAAGAAGTCAGTTCTTCCCATCAGGTGGCCAAAGAATTGGAGTTTCAGCTTCAACATCAGTCCTTCCAATGAATATTCAAGACTGACTTCCTTTAGGATTGACTGGTTGGATCTCCCTGCAGTCCAAGGGCCTCTCAAGAGTCTTCTCCAACACCACAGTTCAAAAGTAGCGATTCTTCGNGTTCTTCCCATCAGGTGGCCAAAGAATTGGAGTTTCAGCTTCAACATCAGTCCTTCCAATGAATATTCAAGACTGACTTCCTTTAGGATTGACTGGTTGGATCTCCCTGCAGTCCAAGGGCCTCTCAAGAGTCTTCTCCAACACCACAGTTCAAAAGTAGCGATTCTTCGGTGCTCAGCTTTCTTTATAGTGCAAATTTCACATCCATACATGGCCACTGGAAAAACCATAGCTTTGACTAGACGGACCTTTGTTGGCAAAGTAATGTCTCTGCTTTTTAATAAGCTATCTAGCATGGTCATAGCTTTTCTTCCAAGATGCAAGCGTCTTTTAATTTCATGTCTGCAGTCACATTCTTCAGGGATTTTGGAGACCCCAAAAATAAAGTCTGTCACTGTTTCCATTGTTTCTATATCTATTTGCCATAAAGTGATGGGATCAGATACCATGACTCAGTTTTCTGAATGTTGAGTTTTAAGCCAGCTTTTTCACTCTCTTTCACTTTCATCAAGAGGTTCTTTAGTTCTTCTTCACTTTCTGCCATAAGGGTGGTGTCACCTGCATGTCTGAGGTTATTGATATTTCTTGTGGCAATCTTGATTCCAGCTTGTGCTTCATCCAGCCTAGCATACACAGGATGTACTCTGCATAGAAGTTAAATAATCAGGATGACAATATACAGCCTTGACATACTCTTTTTCCTATTTGAAACCATGGGAAAACCATGTTGTTCCATGTCCACTTCTAAATGTTGCTTCTTGACCTGCATACAGATTTCTCAAGAGAGAAATACCAGGTGGTCTGGTATCCCCATCATTTTAAGGATTTTCCACAGTTTGTTGTGATCCACACAGTCAAAGACTTTGGCCTAGTCAATAAAACAGAAGTAGATGTTTTCTGGAACCCTCTTCCTTTTTCGATGATCCAACGGATGTTGACAATTTGACCTCTGGTTCCTCTGCCTTTTTCTAAATTCAGCTTGAACATCTGGAAGTTTTCCGTTCATGTATTGTTGAAGCTTGGCTTGGAAAATTTTGAGTATTACTTTGCTGTTGTGTGGGATGGGTGCAATTGTGCAGTAGTTTGAACATTCTTTGGCATTGCCTTTCTTTTGGACTGGAATGAAAACTGACCTTTTCCAGTCCTGTGGCCACTGCCGAGTTTTCCAAATCTGCTGGCATATTGAGTGCAGCACTTTCCAGCATCATCTTTTAGGATTTCAAATAGCTCAACTGGAATTCCTTCACCTCCACTAGCTTTGTTCATAGTGATGCTTTCTAAGGCCCACTTGACTTCACATTCCAGGATGTCTGCTCTAGGTGAGGGAATCACACCATTGTGGTTATCTGGGTCATGAAGATCTTTTTGTACAATTCTTCTGTGTATTCTTGTCACCTCTTCTTAATATCTTCCACCCTTGTTAGGTCCATACCATTTCTGTCCTTTATTGGGCCCCATCTTTGCATGAAATGTTCCCTTTGTATCTCTGATTTTCTTGAAGAGATCTCTAGTCTTTCCCATTCTATTGTTTTTCTCTATTTCTTTGCATTGATCACTGAGGAAAGCTTTCTTATCTCTCCTTGCTATTCTTTGGAACTCTGCATCCAGATGGGTATATCTTCCCTTTTCTCCTTTGCCTGTAGCTTCTCTTCTTTTCTCAACTATTTGTAAGCCCTCCTCAGAAACCATTTTGCCTTTTTGTATTTCTTTTCCCTGGAGATGATCTTGGTCATTGCCTCCTGTACAATGTCACAAACGTCCATCCATAGTTTTTCGGGCACTCTGTCTATCAGATCTAATCCATTGAATCTATTTGTCACTTCCACTGTATAATCATAAGGGATTTGATTTAGATCATACCAGAATGGTCTAGTGGTTTTCCCTACTTTCTTAATTTAAGTCTGAATTTGGCACTAAGGAGCTCATGATCTGAGCCACAGTCAGCTCCCGGTCTTGTTTTTGCTGACTGTAAAGACCTTCTCCATCTTCGGCTACAAAGAATATAATCAATCTGATTTCAGTATTGACCATCTGGTGATGTCCATGTGTAGACTCTTTTCTTGTGTTGTTGGAAGAGGGTGTTTCCTATGACCAGTGCGTTCTCTTGGCAAAACTCTTGAAGAGTTTTCTAGAATTAACACCCCAAAAAGATGTTTTTTTCATTATAGAGGANGGCCCCATCTTTGCATGAAATGTTCCCTTTGTATCTCTGATTTTCTTGAAGAGATCTCTAGTCTTTCCCATTCTATTGTTTTTCTCTATTTCTTTGCATTGATCACTGAGGAAAGCTTTCTTATCTCTCCTTGCTATTCTTTGGAACTCTGCATCCAGATGGGTATATCTTCCCTTTTCTCCTTTGCCTGTAGCTTCTCTTCTTTTCTCAACTATTTGTAAGCCCTCCTCAGAAACCATTTTGCCTTTTTGTATTTCTTTTCCCTGGAGATGATCTTGGTCATTGCCTCCTGTACAATGTCACAAACGTCCATCCATAGTTTTTCGGGCACTCTGTCTATCAGATCTAATCCATTGAATCTATTTGTCACTTCCACTGTATAATCATAAGGGATTTGATTTAGATCATACCAGAATGGTCTAGTGGTTTTCCCTACTTTCTTAATTTAAGTCTGAATTTGGCACTAAGGAGCTCATGATCTGAGCCACAGTCAGCTCCCGGTCTTGTTTTTGCTGACTGTAAAGACCTTCTCCATCTTCGGCTACAAAGAATATAATCAATCTGATTTCAGTATTGACCATCTGGTGATGTCCATGTGTAGACTCTTTTCTTGTGTTGTTGGAAGAGGGTGTTTCCTATGACCAGTGCGTTCTCTTGGCAAAACTCTTGAAGAGTTTTCTAGAATTAACACCCCAAAAAGATGTTTTTTTCATTATAGAGGACTGGAATGCAAAAGTAGGAAGTCAAGAGATACATGGTGTAACCACCAAATTTGGCCTTGGAGTTCAAAGTGAAGCAGGGCAAAGGCTAACAGAGTTTTGCCAAGAAATGGATGGTGAGCTGATAAGAAACCAGAGAAAGGCATCCAGCCTCTTCCTGGCAGCCAGAAGGAACAGCACGGTGGAGATCAGAGTGGGGAGAGTCCAAACTAGGCACCCCTCGCTGCAGGCGCCTGTCCTCCCGGCCCCTGAACAAAAACAGAAAAGCCCCCCTCCCCAAATATTCCCGCTTAAAAATACTACAGTTCAACCTAATGTTCCCATGATGGGGAAATTATCAGTTGCTCAGTCATGTCTTACTTTTTGCGGCCCCGTGGACTATATCCCTCCAGGTTCCTCTGTCCATGGAATTTCCTGGGCAAGAATATTGAAGTGGGTAGCCATGCCCTTGTCCAGGGTATCTTTCCAACCCAGGGATAGAACCTGGGTCTCCTGCATTCCAGGAAGATTCTCAAGTGTCTGAGCCACCAGGAAAGCCCCCTGATGGGGAAAGTGTCCTAAAATGAAAAGCTTTCAGCACATGCAGAGTTGCATTATCTTCATTCATCAAAACATGGAATCCCTCCATTTGCCCTAAGACATTAGATCTGATAGCTTCTCAGTGCTGGCTTGAGACTAAGAATATTAACGTCCGTCTACATTCTGAGAGGTCCTGCAGGCAGCACCATGACTCCGAGACCATGGCCACTGTCCCTCCCTCTGAATCATGAGTCCCTGTGCAGGAGTGGCCCTGAGTGTCCCCGAGGGTCTGATTGGGGAGGGAAGGGTCCCCACCCTCAGAGAGCCAGGCAGGCTTGTCCACACAGAACAGCATGGCCTGTTGCTTTTGTTACTGTTTCTGCAGCCTGCCTCCCTGGGTTCCACTTTCTAACCTGGAGCCTGCAAACCCAGCGCTGTGGGTCCTGGCATCACCCACATCAGGCCCTTCCTTCCAGCACCCAAGGACCTCACTTGGCCCTCGGGACAGCAGCAGTGGACACAGGCAGAGCTCTGGGACACAGTCACGTGGTCGTATAGGAAACACACATGTGCTAGGGGGACACGGTCATCCAGCTGCTGGACCAAACCCCAGCATGGCGACCATTTCTCCTCCTCCACCCCCTCCCCACCCCATCTCCTCCCTCCCCTGTTTCTAAAAGGACCAACAGGAGCAAATGCTGTCTGTCCCACCCAGAAGCCTCTGGCCACAAGCCCCATCTCGGCTCCTGGGGTCTTCATAGAGGAGGGGCAGCTCAGAGACGGGGGTATAGGGGGTGGCAGGAATGAGTCATGGGGCTAGGGTGGGGCTGGCAAGGAACATGGCGCCAGGGCCACCGGCTCTGGAGTCCCTTGGGTACTAGGCCGGCAGGATCTCAAGCGTCGCCTGTCATTGCCCACAATGGTCTTGTGATGCAGGCAGGAAGCTGAACTCCGGAGATGCGGGTAATTGACCCCAACCTCGCCTTAGAAAGGACAAAACCAGAGTCCCCTCCACCGCCCTGGCTCCACTGCCACCGCCTCTCCCAGGAATGCCCGGGGGAGCAGCAGGACAGCTTGGCTCAAGGAGGCCACAGCCTGTCCAGGGCCACACAGTGGTCAGTGGGAAACAGGCCTGAATGCAGCCCACTGACTCCTCTGAGACTCCGCTGTCAGGGGAGGACAGAGGAGAGGCAGCAGCGCCCTGAGTTGGGGCAGTGGGCACGGGAAGGTGACAGAGCTTGGCTGGGGCCACCATCCCAGGTGGAGCTTCCACAGGTCAGCGAGTGAAGGCGGGGCGGGGGACGAGGCAGCCGGAGAGAGGACGAAGGTCTTGGGGCTCGGGGAGGGCACTGCGGCATCCAGGTGAGGGCTCAGAGAGGCTCCTGCCTGGGGCGGGGCGGGGCTGAGCCCACCAGCCAGGCCAGGCCAGCGACCCCGTGTGGAGCAGCAAGTGTGAGCTCACAGACACTTGTCTCACTGGAGCCTGCTTCCCTGCCTTTTTATTTCTGGGAGAAGCAAACCCCTCCAATTTGGGCATTGGGCAGCAGGACTGTCCTGAAGGAGGAGGGGCCTCTAGTGTGTCTCGGGGATTTCAAGCAGCAGCACAGTCCTAGGCAAACCTCCGGCCTTGACCCAGTGAATCCCCAGCAGATGTCAGAGGCAGGACTCACAAGCCAGCATCCCAGGAGAAGAGACTCAGCATCTGACCAAAGGGAAGGGTTGCTGTATCTGCTTAAAAGCAGGAGCCAGGGAGGGCAGAGACGTTACTTTGCTGACAAAGGTCTGTAGAGTCAAAGCTATGGTTTTCCCAGTAGTCATGTGTGGGTGAGAGAGTTATGATGGCTTACAGTGAATGATGTCGGATTCATGATCTCCAAAGATTTAGCTTCGGGATCAGGGATCCAGGCTTGATCACTCAGGGCTCTTGTGTGGCATAAGTTTTATTACAGTGAAAAAGGACAGAGGAACCTTCTGACATTGGAAGGGGGACAGAGAGTGCCCCCCTCGCTAGTCTTAGCAAGGCCGTATATGCTTTTACCAGACCCACTCCCACAACACACCTCTTAAGATAACAAGATTAGTCAGAATGTTCTTGTGAAGAAAGAGAAACATATCCTCAAGCAAGATACATTGTTGTTATATAATCATTAGTACAGAGTTTAAGGAAAAACACATCCTTGAGCAAGATGAGTTTTGTTGTGTATCATTCAGTTCAGTTCAGTCGCTCAGTCGTGTCCGACTCTGCGACCCCATGAATCGCAGAACGCCAGGCCTC
>SJYA01000182.1:0-20886 GCA_006410615.1 Neotragus moschatus
GGGTGGTGTCATCTACATATCTGAGGTTATTGATATTTCTCTTGGCAATCTTGATTCTAGCTTGTGCTTCATCCAGCCCAGCTTTCTCATGTTGTACTCTGCATATAAATTAAATAAGCAGGGTGACAATACACAGTCTTGACATACTCCTTTCCCTATTTGGAGCCAGTCTGTTGTTCCATGTCTAGTTCTAACTGTTGCTTCTTGACCTGCCTACAGATTTCTCAGCAGGCAGGTCAGGTGGTCTGGTATTCCCGTCTCTTTCAGAATTTTGTGAAGTTTGTTGTGATCCACATCAAAGCCTTAGTCCTTGGCTTGTAGATGCCGTCTTCTGCCTCTCCGTCTTTCCATGGCCTTTCTCCATGTGTGTGTCTATGTCTATTTTCCCTTTTCTATAAGGACACCAGTCCTATTGATTAGTTTGTTCGTGTGTGCTCAGTTGTGTCTGACTCTGCAATGCCATGTAGCCACCAGGCTCCTCTGTCCACGGGATTTCCCAGGCAAGAATACTGGAGCGGGTTGCCATTTCCTCCTCCAAGGAATCTTCCCTACACAGGGATTGAACCCTAGTCTCTTGCATTGAGAAGAAGATTCTTTACCACTGAACTACCTGGGAAACTTCCTATTGGATTAGGACCCACTGTAATGACCTCATTCTGCCTTGTCTAGCTCTGTAAAGTCTATCTCCAACTATGCTTCCTTTCTGTACAGGGAATTGGGACTTCAGTATATCTCTTCAGGGGACATAATTCAATCCAAAGCGTGATTCAGTGAAAAGAAAGCACCAAACTTTGTCCCACCCAGTCTCCCTAAGTGGGCAAACACCTAGCAAGGAATTGTACCCCTTGTCAACTTAGGTGTTTTGAGCAGTTCCCCAAACAGCAGCCCCTGGGGTTTTCTTTTTTTTTTTACTTCACTCAATCACAGTAAAGAGAAAAGAGGGCCAAACTCAGCAGGAAGACAGACTATCACCAAAGGTATAAGCATAAATGCATCTAAGATGAAAGCCAGCATGGCTTGCAAAAACCATGGGGTAATTCTGTCCAAGGGGAAGATTCACTGGAAACCCTTTCAGGTGAAGACTAACGATCGTGGGAGGTATGTGGTAAACTAGGAGAAACCCACAGGGGGATCTTTGTAAAAACTGAAATAATTAAAGGCTTCAAAAATAGGACCTAGAGAAAAAGCTAAAAGGAATTTGATAATTTTGCTTGCAGAAAGCAGTCCTAGGTGCGGCTTCCCAGCTCCCCTGCATTTGAAAGGTGGCCAAAGGCACTCCTATTCCTGCTGAGAAGACAGTGATGGGAAAAAGGCTCAGACTGAAGGGGGAGACTCAGGTGGGATAAACTGAAAATGTTCCAGAATTAGCCTGCATGGTGTCAACGCTCCGGGAGAGGTTCACTGACAGAAGACTATTTCTGCACAAATGTAATGATTTATGCAGATTCCTTTATACACGTCAACTCATCTGATTCTTCCCACCCTCCTTTGGTGGGGGACAGATTAGTAACATAGTATGAACTGGAAAGTGTGGTGCAGATGACTTAGACACTGCCTTTGGCAGTCTAGGGTGTCTCAACCTCAGTATCATTGACTTGGAGGACCAGATGATTCTCTCTTGTGAGAGACTGCCCTGAGCCTAGTAGGATATTTAGCAGCATCTCTGGTCTTTACTCAATGGATGTAAATAGGACCCCACCTCCCATCTTGACACCCCATATTAACTCCCATCATTAAAAATGGTTCCCCAGCTGAGAACCACTCATTAGTCTAAGTTTCCCCAACTTCAGTTTAAGCCCTTTCACTACTTTTTTTTTATCCTTTGGGGGAAATGAGACATATTGTTGTTCACTTTTTAAATATTTGAGAAAAATGGAGAGACGTAGCCAGTGACTCCAAGGGCCTCTCAGACCACTGGGGATGGTGCCATCATTGTCCCCGCAGTGGGAAGGTGGCTGTCACATGATGCACCCAAGGGTTCAGAGGTCACAGGAGCCATGAGTCTGCTTAGCATCATCAGGGAGGAAGTTTCATGGAAGAGGGAAGATTGAGACTAAAGTGTTAAAGGATGAATGGGAGTCTGTCTACTAGATCTCGTTACTTATCACGCTATATTCAACTTCTTATTCTAGGTCAGGGATTGTCACACGGGTTATGGGCCAGACCAGGCCTGCTGTCTGTTATTTATTTACTTGGTTGTCTTGGATCTTCACCGTTTACGTGAACTCTTCCATCGTGGTGTGCAGGGTATCTAGTTGTGGCCTGTGAGCTCAGTAGCCTCAGCATACAGGCTTAGTTTCTCCAAGATCTGTGGTATCTTAGCTCCTTGACCGGGGATCGAACCCATAACCCCTGCATTGCAAGGTGGATTCTTAACCACTGGGCCACCGGGGAAGCCAGTGTCTGTTTTCATTAATAAAGTTTTATTGGAACACAGTCATGATCATTCATTTGAGTAATGTCTATGGCTGCTCACATGATACAACAGCAGATCTGAGTAGGTGCACCAGAGTCCAAATGGGTCACAAAGATGAAAATACCTACTATGTGGCTCATAGAACAAACTTGTCAACTGCCATTGAGGACCTGGGATTGTGAAGCACAGAGGCCCTTACTGGATAACTGTTCTGCTGCCTCACTTCTTGCTGCTTAAAGTAAGATCATCCACCATGTACCAAGCACTGTGGTTATAGATGCTTCTTTATTTCTTCATGGCAATGACCTTGGTAAATATATACTGTATTCACCAGTCCAACAAACAGAAGTCTAGATAAAATGGTGAACTTTACAAAATTATATAATGACCTGATGTGAACTCATGGGAAAAGACCCTGATGGTGGGAAAGATTGAAGGCAAAAGGAAAAAGGGGTGGCAGAGGATGAGATGTTTGGATGGCATCACTGACTCAGTGGACATGAGTTTGAGCAAACTTTAGGAGAGAGTGAAGGACAGAGGGGCCTGATGTGCTGCAGTCTGTGGAGTTGCAAAGAGGTGGAAACAACTTGGCAAATGAACAACAACAAAAAGGCAGGTGGATGGGGTGTTCAAAGTCCCATTTTTCAACTCAATGTCATTCAAACTCCATGAGTACCGGTTTCTTACCTACTAAAAGCAAATAAAGATACCTACCTGTTTCGGACAGACAAGCTTTCTTCTGAAATAGAAGTGATATTAACTCTTCTGAGAACAAAATGCTGTGTCTGTAACCGTGATCCCAGCTGTATAACGAAGTACTGGGTAACTGCTGTGCTCTGCCTTCCAGTAGCACTGGGATCAGCAGTATCACACACATAAACTGTCACAGATTTCTCCTTTTACGCCATTTGTGGCTCACTTCAGTAAACGCTTCCTTCCCAATCACAGCTCAGTTGGCAGCTCCAGGGAAACAAATAAAATTCGAGCTTGGAGTTAAAAGAGGCTGGAGAGCAGCAACTTGAATAAATCCGCTCTGTAAAGGGTTTAGAGATCCTGGAGGCCACATTAAAGATATCCCTTAAATCAACTCAGGATGGGGCTGCCTGGGTGGCAAGGGAAGTTGACATGCCCCAAAGATCTGAGGGCTTCCCAGGTGGCGCTAGTGGTAAAGAACCCGCCTGCCAATGCAGGAGAGGGAAGAGACTGGGTCCGATCCCTGGGTTGGGAAGATTTCCTGGCAGATGGCATGGCAATCTACTCCAGTATTCCTGCCTGGAGAACCCCATGGACGGAGGAGCCTGGCAGGCTACAGTCCATGGGGTCGCATAGAGTCAGATACAGCAGAAGTGACTGAGCACGCACACACAAAGATCTGACGTTGCCTCCTCCCCACTAAATCAAGTAGGGTTTGGGTCAGGTTAGGGTCAGGGGGTAATCAAGCTGGCAGCAGTTGATGAGCTTCAAACACCATGGACTGATGGATCGCGCACACCCCCCGACCTTGCTTCTCTTTCCTGGATGCATTGCTGGGTGCACACATATTACTAGGCATGTGTGTGGAACAAAGCAACTATCACAAACGATGGAGCAATGCATTAACAATCAGGACCCAGCACAATACACAACGTATTTTATTTACCTATTATTTTTTTCTATAGAAATATTTAATCAAGATAACCACAATTATAATTTTTAAGGGTGACAGCAACTAACGTGAGATTGTAATAATTTTGGTCACAACATGCATAAAAGATCTCTGCTTACATAAATTATGTCATGTGTGTGTGTAGTCGGTCAGTCAGTTATGTCAGTCAGTCCTGTCTGACTCTTTGCCACCCACCAGAACTGTAGCCCCACCAGACTCCTCCGTCCATGGGATTTTCCAGGCAAGACTACTGGGATGGATTGCCGTTTCCTTCTCCAGGGGATCTTCCTGATGCAAGGATCAAACCTGAGTCTCTTGTAGCTCCTGTATTGGCAGGCACATTCTTTACCACTGAGCCACTATGTAATTCCAAATTATATCATACGTTTAACTTAAATCTTTATATTAAAAGCATTTGTAATATTATATCTTCAAAAATACTATTATCTTGTACATTTTTTTAAACTTTTTCTTTTATATTGGAGTATAGCTACAAAGTGTCAGACTTCATTTTGGGGGGCTCCAAAATCACTGCATATGGTGACTGCAGCCATGAAATTAAAGGACGCTTGCTCCTTGGAAGAAAAGCTGTGACCAACCTAGACAGCATATTGAAAAGCAGAGACATTACTTTGCCAACAAAGTCTGTCTAGTCAAAGGCTATGGTTTTTCCAGTGGTCATGTATGAATGTGAGAGCTGAACTATAAAGAAAGCTGAGTGCCAAAGAATTCATGCTTTTGAACTGTGGTGTTGGAGAAAACTCTTGAGAGTCCCTTGGACTGCAAGGAAATCCAACCAGTCCATCCTAAATGAAATCAATCCTGAATATTCATTGGAAGGACTGATGTTGAAGCTGAAACTCCAATACTTGGGCCACTTGATACAAAGAACTGACTCACTGGAAAAGACCCTGATTCTGGGAAAGATTGAAGGCAGGAGAAGGGAACAACAGAAAATGAGATGGTTTGATGGCATCACTGACTCAATGGACATGAGTTTCGGTCAACTCTGGGAGTTGGTGATGGACAGGGAGGCCTGGCATACTGCAGTCCATGGGGTCACAAAGGGTTGGACACAACTGAGTGACTGAACTGAACTGAACTGATAGCTGATTCACAGTGTTGTGATGGTTTCACACACCACACATTTGAAATTCACCATCTTGTTCGATCCTTACAACCACCCTCTGTGGTAGGCACTGGTAACAGCCCCATTTTATAGATGAGAAAGGTGAGGCTCTGGAGCTTAAGCAACTTCCCTTGCATCATATCAATGCGAAAAATGAAAAGCAGATCTTCCTGTTTCCTAATCAGGTCACAGTTCCATCATTAGTGAAGCATAGGGTTCCCTGTTGAGGGCATTTCCTGCCCAGGGAGCAGAAAGGCATTCCGGCTTTCCTGAGCCAAAAGGGTTCTGCCCACATCTGACTGCCAGGTCCCTGGCCTTGCCAAGCTGGCTAAGATGGGCTATGGTGTGTTGAGCACCTCAGAGCATGTAGACCCCCCATTGCCTCCAGAATGAGCATACGTAACCAATCAGTGTAGTGAAAAAGAAGGAAACGATTAAGCCCCCCATGGATGGGACATGTGGAAGGTATCTGAGCAGTAGAAGGAGGAGGTGTGAAAGCCCCCCGAGCCTCAGGCCAGAGGCAGCAGCTTGAGCCCACATGGGAGGACGCGCCCTCCCTGCCAAAGCCACGGGCTGCTGCAGCCTTGGCGTGTGGGGTCTGTCCTGGCCTGTGTGTGCAGATGTGGCTGGGAGCATCTCTCTCTCTCCCCAGCACATGCCAGCCACAGCTGCCTTTCTGCTCTAAGCTTCCTCTAGTTGTCAGGACCACCCCCCCGCCAAGAGGTTAGCACTAGCATCTCCGTTCTCACTCGGGCTCCTTTGGAAAGGTGAGTCCTCTAGACACTATCTAGGGGCAAAATCCACTTCAGGTACACTTACTGGAACCTTCCCACCATTGCCTTTTGTTGTAGGTGGAATTGTGTCCCTTCAGAAAGATATGCTGAAGGGCCTTTAAATATGACCTTAATTGGAAAGAAGGTTGCTGGGACTGAATTGTGCCCCTCCACCCACAAATCTGTATATTGAGTTATCCCTCAATGTGGCTATATCTGGATATAAGGTCTTTAGGAAGCTGTTGTTGTCAGTGGCTCAGTCATGTCTGACTCTTTGTGACCCCAGGGACTGCAGCATGCCAGGCTTCACTGCCCGTCACCCAGTCCCGGAGTTTATTCAAACTCATGTCCATCGAGTCAGTGATGCCATCCAACCAATTCATCCTCTGTCCCCCTCTTCTCCTCCTGCTTTCAATCTTTCCCAGCATCAGGGTCTTTTCCAACGAGTCAGCTCTTCACATCAAGTGGCCAAAGTACTGGAGTTTCAGCTTCAACATCAGTCCTTCCAATGAACACCCAGGACTGATCTCCTTTAGGATAGACTGGTTGGACCTCCTTGCAGTCCAAGGGACTTTCAAGAGTCTTCTCCAACACCACAATTCAAAAGCTTCAATTCTTCGGCCCTCAGATTTCTTTATAGTTCAACTCTCACATCCATACCTGACTACTGGAAAAACCATAGCCTTGACTAGACAGACCTTTGTTGGCAAAGTAATGTAATGTCTCTGCTTTTTAATATGCCGTCTAGGTTGGTCATAACTTTCCTTCCAATGAGAAAGAATCTTTTAATTTCATGGTTGCTGTCACCATCTGCAGTGATTTTGAAGTCCCCAAAAATAAAGTCGGCCACTGTTTCCACTGTTTCCCCATCTATTTTCCATGAAATGATGGGACCAGATGCCATGATCTTCATTTTCTGAATGTTGAGCTTTCAGCCAACTTTTTCACTCTCCTCTTTCACTTTCATCAAAAGGCTTTTTAAGTCCTTCTTCACTGTCTGCCATAAGGGTGGTGTCATCTGCATATCTGAGGTTATTGATATTNTTCACTTTCATCAAAAGGCTTTTTAAGTCCTTCTTCACTGTCTGCCATAAGGGTGGTGTCATCTGCATATCTGAGGTTATTGATATTACTCCCGGCAATCTTGATTCCAGCTTGTGCTTCTTCCAGCCCAGCATTTCTCATGATGTACTCTGCATAGAAGTTAAATAAGCAGGGTGAGAATATACAGCCTTGACGTACAACTTTTCCTATTTGGAACCAGTCTGTTGTCCCATGTCTAGTTCTAACTGTTGCTTCCTGACGTGCATGGTCTTATATGAAAAGCTCTCCAGCTCTCTTTCTCAGCCCAGTGAAGACATAATAAGAAAGTGACCATCTGTAAGCCAAGAAGAAAGCTTTCACCAGATATCAAACCAGCTGGCACCTTGATCTTGGACTTCTCAGCCTCTAGAACTAAAAGAAAGTTAATTTCTGAGTCTTGAGTGATTCAGTCTATGACGTTTTACTACAGCTGCTCAACCAGATTAAACAAGGGTCTTTGCAGCTCTAATCTAGTTCACATCATTAGTCGTGAACATGGGCCACAGTACAAGAGGCAAAGGGGTACAGAGACAGACACACACAGAGGATGGACGCAGTGAAGGCACACTGGGAAGATGGCCACGCAAAGGCAGAGTCAGAGATGGTCGCGATGCTGCCGAAGACCAAGAAACCAGAAGCTGGATGAGGCAAGCATTGCTCTGTCAAGGGAGCTTTCAGAGAGCATCCGGTGCTACCGAGACCTTGAATTTGGACTTCCTGGTTCCTGAACTTTGAGAAAACTGTAAATTTATTTTGTTCTTAGGCACCAAGCTTGTGGTCCTTTGTCACAGCAGTCATAGGAAGTCGAAGTCACCATTTATTCAGAAAAGGCTGCTAGAGTGCAAATATTTGAAAAAACCACTACTAGGAGGGTATTCAAAATTCTGCTGTAAAGATTTTTTTTTTTCAGTGAATTATTCTCAGAGTATTCTCTTGGCCTCTCATTAGTAAGTAAGACTGTGCAACATGCTTGGCTGTTATCAGCTGAGAACCATTTCACTGGAACCTTCTAAGCAGGTTACAGCCCTGTGAGGAACACAATGGTGTGATGGACCCATGGGCTCTGTGGACCACGTCTTCAGTGAAATGACCGATTCTGCTGGCTCTGATTGGCTGTTGGTGCTTTTAGTAGGTCTTCCCTCCTAGGTGTAATTTTAGGTCCACTTCAGTTGGAAGGCAACATCGCTCTGTAGTCGGCAAGTGGTCACAGTGACTATGGGCTTCCCTGGTGGCTCAGACAGTAAAGAATCAGCCTGCAGTGTGGACCCGAGTTTGATCCCTGGGTTGGGAAGATCCCCCGGAGGAGGGAACGGTTAACCCCTCCAGTATTCTTGCCTGGAGAACTTCATGGACAGAGAAACCCGGTACACTAGAGCCCACGAGGTCACAAAGAGCTGGACACCACTGAGTGACGCTCCCTCTCACTTTCGTGGTGACTGCAAAGATGTGAAAGTCTACAGAGCATGCTTCTAAATTTGGACACTTGGGGTAAACCATCTCTTGATGTAGTGTAACTGCCATCTGTGGTCTGCCACTCAATGCCCTGGGTCTGGCACTGACTGACCTCCCTAACCAGCCCACTGGGCATCGAGCTAAGCCACGAATGACTCTATGGACAGCTGTGTTCACAGGCCTTCGGCGTATACTGTGCTGTTTTCCTCTTGCTGCTGTGACGTGATCACAGAGTACTGAAATAACACAAATTCATCTTGCGGTTCTGGAGCTCCAAAATTTAAAATGAGTCTTCTTGTCGCTGTTCAGTCGCTAGGTCGTCTCCAACTCTTTGTGACCCCAGTGACTGCAGCACACCAGACTCCTCTGTCCTCCACTATCTCCCAGAAAAATGGGTTCTACAGACGGAAAATTGAAGCATCAGCAGATTTACGTTTCTTCTGGATTTTTCATGTAATTCATTGCTGTTGTTTAGTTGCTAGGTCATGTCCGACTCTTTGTAACCCCCTGTACTGTAGCCCTCCAGGCTCCTCTGTCCGTGGGGATTCTCCAGGCACGAACACTGAAGTGGATTGCTATGCCCTCCTCTGGGGGATCTTCCCGACCAGGGATCAAAGCCCTGTCTCCTGAACTGCAGGTGGAGCCTTTACCACTGAGCCACCAGGGAAGGCCCTTCACGCATTCCAGAACAAAGCTCTCAGAACCATAAAGGAGATCTTTATATTGATCTTAGGCAACTCTCATCAGGTTCCCTGATGAGATATGGATCATAGTTGACTTGCTGGGCCTATTGGTCCAATTAGACTTTGAGAATGGCCCAGAAGGCTGTTTTCTCAGGATATCAGAATGGCTGCCCGCCCCCATAGGATGAGGCTCTGATAAGGATGCTGGATATTCACCATATGGTCCCCTGAGGCATGCTCCCCAATCCTCTGCCCTGCTTCCTGCCCCTGGGGGGGACCTCTGTGGGGCATGACTGTGTTCCTTGGGCTGCCTTGCCCTCTGGCAGGAGAGTGCAGGAGGAGGGGAGAGAAAGGGCAAAATGCTTTTTTGTCCCCCTCTTCCCACCTTGCTGTAGCTCCTCTGGGGACCCGGCTGTATGGCTACAGCTCCAGTTGGATGGTCCTTCTTCTGCAGCTCCAGTCTCAGCTCCTCTTTGCCTTGCTTCCTCTGACTTAGAGGTGCTAGGATCTGGGTGCCTCACTATTCCTTATGAGCTTCCCAAGCTCATACATCTGTAAATAGTTACCTCCATTAAATTCTCCCCAGTTTCCACAACTGAAGGGCACGTCATCTTTTTCCTGTGGGCTTCCCCGGTGGCTCATCAGTAAAGAAGCTGCCTGCAATGCAGGAGATGGGGGTTCGATCTTTGGGTTGGGAAGATTTCCTGGAGGAGAATATGACAACACATTCCAGTATTCTTGCCTGGATAATCCCATGGACACAAAAGCCTGGCAGGTTACGGTCCAAGGGTAGCTAAGAGTCAGACATGACTGAAGCAACACAGCAGGCAGGCAGGCATCCTTTTTGCTGCTAGGAGTCTAATGGTAAGCATCAAGAACTATCAGCGAGCATTTTTACCTCTATCGTCTTATTTATACTTCTATTATGTTATCCTTGGCCCATGCTCCAGAAGACGCAGTGAAGACTCTGAGCCCGTATTTACCCTTTTCAGTCTGTGCCGCACCTCTGTGTCAATCACAGCTCCTAAGGGTCCAGAGAATTCTGAGAACACCGTGTTTTGCNGTTGGGAAGATTTCCTGGAGGAGAATATGACAACACACTCCAGTATTCTTGCCTGGATAATCCCATGGACACAAAAGCCTGGCAGGTTACGGTCCAAGGGTAGCTAAGAGTCAGACATGACTGAAGCAACACAGCAGGCAGGCAGGCATCCTTTTTGCTGCTAGGAGTCTAATGGTAAGCATCAAGAACTATCAGCGAGCATTTTTACCTCTATCGTCTTATTTATACTTCTATTATGTTATCCTTGGCCCATGCTCCAGAAGACGCAGTGAAGACTCTGAGCCCGTATTTACCCTTTTCAGTCTGTGCCGCACCTCTGTGTCAATCACAGCTCCTAAGGGTCCAGAGAATTCTGAGAACACCGTGTTTTGCGTTAGGCATTTTAATTTTCAGAGGATTTGTCTATTCGCTGAAGGAATGTTTACAACCTCTTTGGAAGCAAATCCTAGAGATGTTATTAGGCTCTTCCTGTTTCATACTTTTGCCCAAGGACGTCTCAATGGCACCTGTACAACTTGCACCCGTGTTCGTGGCTTTTCTGCCAGCTCTTTTCCACTGAGCTGGGAAGACTCCGTTATGGATTTTCCTTTCTTCCTCCTACAGCTTTACTTTGGCAGAGGCCTGAAGCAAAAAAAATCCAACAATGGAATGTACCAGCTCATACTGTGAAAGGTCACTCCACTTCATGGCATCCTGTGACACACACAGAATCAGCTTAGTCAGAGCCCTGTGCCATCTGACTAACGACTGGCCCTGAATTGAGCATTGTGCTGTACAGCTGGGACAGATGGTCCCATCACTCTACGGTACCCCGTGTCGAATGAGCAATGCCCAGTAGTGCCAAGAAACCCCTTGAGTAAGCACAGAAAAATCTCCAGTGTCAGCGTGTCACAAGTGATCATCGCACACAGGATATACTCAGCGCCCCATAACTAGACCATGTCCAAAGTCAATGGAACTTCAACTGCAAAGCAGAAGCTGTGAATGCCAAACTGGGGCAGCACAGAGTGCCAGTCTCAACTTCCTTGAAGTTTGTTTGTGCAGGTTTGGAAATCACAGAACGGTGGATGAACCTTTGGCCAAGGGTGAGGGGGGGAAAAAAAAGTTGGCTAAAGAAAGGGCAAATAGAGATAATTGTGAAAAGCAGCAAGTGTGTGGTTATTCCTACTTATGAGTATTCTGTACTCTAGGTAGTCACAGATGACTTGTTAACAAATTCCAACAGTGGTATAGATATAAACCCTGAATTAGTGTCTTTTGCGAAAGGTCATTTCAAGCTCAGTTGTGTTTAACTCTTTGCAACTCTATGGACTATAGTCCCCCAGGCCCCTCTATCCATGAAATTCTCCAGGGAACCATACTGGAATGGGTGTATACCATGTGCTTAGCTGTATCTGACTCTTTGAGACCCCATGGACTGTAGCCCACCGGACTCCTCTGTCCATGGAATTTCTCAGGCAAGAGTACTGGAGGAGGTTTCCTTTCCTTTCTCCAAGGAATCTTCCCAACTCAGGGATCAAACCTGGGCCTCCTGAATAACAGGCAGATTCTTTACCATGTGAGCCACCATGGAAGCTCATTTTATACATAATTAAAAGTAAAAAGAATAACTGGTTGCCTCTGAGGGGGTGGGAATTGACTGAGAAAGAGTGTGAGAGAAGCTAGCAGGTGATGGTCTTGTTCTCTACCTTGATAAGGGTTGCATTACATACCTATTGGTGTGCGTTTGTCAAAGTTTTAGAGACTCATGAGATGTATGCATTTCACTGTAGGAACTGTTTTCTAAATCAATGTATATAAGCAAATATTGAGCTCTCGCTAATGATATACACAAGGAAATATTTGCAGATGAAGTATACTGGTGTCCAACAGCTTGCTGTAAAATCAATCCTATACATCACATCCATTTAAAAGGTGGGTATGGGTATTTTCTGTGCAATCCTTTCAATTTTTGTGTGTATTTTAATGTTTCTGTTATTACTGTATACAAACTAGGTAACCAACAACAATTGTATAGCAGAGGGATGTAGCCTTAATATTTGATAATACTCTGTAAGGGATAGGTTCAGTCGCTTTAGTCATGTCCGACTCTGCCATCCCATGGATTATAGCCCACAGGGTTCCTCTGTCCATGGAATTTCCCAGGCAAGAATGCCGGAATAGGTTGCCAATTCCTCCTCCAGGATATGTATATATCTGAATCACTTTGCTATAAACNATAATACTCTGTAAGGGATAGGTTCAGTCGCTTTAGTCATGTCCGACTCTGCCATCCCATGGATTATAGCCCACAGGGTTCCTCTGTCCATGGAATTTCCCAGGCAAGAATGCCGGAATAGGTTGCCAATTCCTCCTCCAGGATATGTATATATCTGAATCACTTTGCTATAAACTTGGAACCAATACAACATTGTAAATCAGCTATACGTCATTAAAACTTAAAATAACTTTAAAAAAAAGTCTTGGAAAAAAAAGAAAAAGAAAAACCCCACGGCTTCTCATATAGTTGAGAATATTTTAATACAAGTGGCATCACACCATCCTATTATTAAATATTGCTTTTAAGAATTGAAGTGTGCCCCATAGGATAAGACACAGGTTATCCAAAGTGAAACCAATTCTCCCAAACTAAATCTGGTTAGAAAAGCTGGTCCCTAGTCAGAAACAACTTAGTGACCAAACAACAAAAAAATAAAGGGGGGTTAATAAGAGCTTACATGGAAAGATACCTGAGCATCACAAGATTGCAAGAAATGCATGATTCTGAAGAGGCTATTTCTAAAAAAAAAAAAAAAAAAAGTCACTTTGAGGCTAAAAGTTGATTCAGTCTCTACACCTAGCAGATCCACTCCATTCCTTTGTCCTCGAACCACTAAATTCATGTCACAGGTGGTCTAGAGGTGTGAATCATGTACGGGCAAAGGGCAAGTGCCAGATTCTATAACAAGAATGGAGAGAATTATGGACTTCTAGATGCTTCTGAACATGGTTAAACACCAGAGCCCTTCAAATTTTCAACTTCTACAAAAATGCCTACAGTTTTATTCTTTGACAGTTTGACATATTGACTCTGTTTTGGGAGAGACCATCAACAGGATGCTTCCATCTCTCAACATCTGGGTTTACTTGTGGAACGTAGGTGTTTAACGAGCAGATTAAATGGGTTTGGAATCCTCCAGCTATTCCTCTGCCTGCCCTCCTGACCTTTAGACAAATGCTTCAACTCTGTGAACCTCAGCTTCCTTATCTCTGCAAAA
Source organism: Neotragus moschatus (assembly GCA_006410615.1). Classification (NCBI taxonomy): domain Eukaryota; kingdom Metazoa; phylum Chordata; class Mammalia; order Artiodactyla; family Bovidae; genus Neotragus; species Neotragus moschatus. The sequence goes on from SJYA01000182.1 coordinate 13,502, forward strand.
CAATGGCAATAGTAACACAGACCTTTGGAGTCATCATGAGAAACACATACGTTTAAAAAGATGTGAAATCTCTAGCAGGTGGTTGAATGAGACCCAAAAGAAACAAAAGAAGACGAAAGAGAAACTCTTTACCTGCTGGCCCAGCCTGTTGGACTGGCTTACAGTTGGGAAAGGAGAAAATGATCACAGCTAATGCCGGGATGAAAAGTTGTTCTGGTTGAACTCTCAGAAGACAGCGGAGGAGGCCACTGCAGTGGGAAGAGCAGAAAACTGACCACAGTGTCTAGAGATTTCTTGGGAATAATCCTGCTGGGGAGAGAGGGGTGAAGAGGTTATATCCCAGTACTGGGGGGTATGGAGATGAACAAAAAACGTGAGTTAACAATAATCACCACGAGACAGATGGAACAGCAGGGACCCCGGAGTTCCTTGAAATGCTCTTTCCAGTTATGCTGCTATTTATATGACAACAGCCCTGATTATTAAAGAATATTATTTTATATTTCCACCACTCTTAATTGCTCCTCATAGCTGTAATCCTAGCTGAAGGATGAAATAGAGGAGATGAGAATAAGGGAGTATGCCACTCCTGGGTCAGAACACTCCTGGAAGAATGTTCTTAGGAAAACAATAGCAAAATGCTGATACACATATTTGATGAAGTGTATGGAGATCAGCCCATCAGGCATCTCCAAGAATAGTGCTTTCCATGTAGAGTTTGGAGAGTTGCTTCTAATAACAGAACCCATTTGGGCCTGTTTTATTAACTTATTCATTCACAAAAGTGAAATCTCTTAATGGCCATAATAAGGCAGTGTTGCAAGCTGAAGCGACTTCCTTAAAGCGGAAAATAAGCATTTTACTACAGCTGTGGACCATACTAAACAGCTTGTAATGTGCAACAACTCCCCACCCCCTCAGAGGTGAGGACCGCAGGAAGGAAAATGCTACTAGTAGGGAACTTTGCTAAGAAAGAAATTGGAAAGTAAACTCTTAAGAAAGCCTCTGTTTGTTATCAGAGCATGGGACTGCCAGCTATCACAGGTGACAAAATGACAAGTGACAGTTCTTGGTTAACCAAAAAATTTTTGAAAGCAATTTCCCATTCAGATTTTGCATGCTAGCTAATGTTGCATGGTAGAAATAGAGGATGAGATGGTTGGATGGCATCACTGACTCAATGGACATGAGTTTGAGCAAGCTCTGGGAGTTGGTGATGGACAGGGAAGCCTGGCATGCTGCAGTCCATGGGGTCGCAAAAGAGTTGGACAGGACTGAAAGACTGAACTGAACTCATCAGTTATGTTTGATAAACCAAGATGAGGGGATGTTACTTCATCTTCTCCCAAGTATAAAAGTATAAAAGCCCTTTGATGTCGCCCTTGAAGATGCATGAGGCTCAAATAGTTTGTTCTAATATTTCTCTAAGTCACAGGCAGCATTTTTTCTTTCAATAGTGTGGGACATTTTTGCCCTTGGTCAGAGAATATTTGGGGAGATGGAGAAATTTTAATGGGCTTCCAAATCTTGTAAAAGAGAACTAGTTTTCTCACCATGACTGCTCCATCTGGGAGGCCAACTTGCAATATTCAGTGGAAATTTTGTCTTGCTCTTCAGCCTTTTGGAGCTATGGAAAATTTCTGTATATTTTTTATTGAAGTGTTAAAAGGAAATACTTGTCATGTAGGCCTAAAGGAAAATTCAGATTTTTTTGACCCTTAAAGAAATGTAGATGAAAGCATGTTAGAATATTCCAACGTGAATAAACACTTTTCAGTACAATTGAAAACTTGAAAATTTGCCTTTTCTTAATCTACCTCGTGACTTGGAATCACAAATTGCAAAAAAAAAAAAAAAAAAAAAAAATTGTAGTTAGAAATGGGCAAGTGATAATCCTCACTTAAATAAACTAGATATATCAGAGAATTCTACAGAAATAGATTTTTCCTATTATGTTATTGCATGAATCAGGCTTTGTAAGATTGTATTGCAATAACACAAAATCCCCCAATTCTGCTGCTGCTACTACGTCACTTCAGTCATGTCCGACTCTGTGCGACCCCATAGACGGCAGCCCACAAGGCTCCCCTCTCCGTGGGATTCTCCAGGCAAGAACACCGGAGTGGGTTGCCATTTCCTTCTCCAATGCATGAAAGTGAAAAGTGAAAAGGAAGTCGCTCAGTCATTTCCAACTCTTCGTGACCCCATGGACTGCAGCCTACCAGGCTCCTCCGTCCATGGGATTTTCCAGGCAAGAGTACTAGAGTGGGGTGCCATCACCTTCTCCGAGAACCTCCTAAAAATGAAAGTTCCTTTTTCACTCATGGTATAGTATATTCACATGCCTTCCATTCTAGCATCTGAACTAAAGGAGCACTTTTTGCCAATAGCCCTGCTCATGAATTGTAGTCACACAAACTGGGCTATATTTAATATACACAAATTGATGATTCGATAAAATATCTGTGAAATGACCACCACAACTCACCTGATTCTTAGGAACAAGACAGTGATCTTAAGGCCACTCTACGTGTCCAACTCTTCGCGACCCTATGGACCGCAGCCCGCCAGGCTCCTCTGTCCATGGATTCTCCAGGTAACAATACTGGAGTGGGCTGCCGTGCCCCTCCTCCAGGGGATCTTCCTGACCCAGAGCTTTGAACCCAGGTCTCCCGCATTGCAGGTGGATTCTTAGGGCTCTAGGGATCCTAGAAGAAAGAGGAATGTGTGCATCTCATGTGCAGCCATGGGTGCTAGAATGGGCTCATGGCAGGAGGGTGTAATTGTGTGTGTAGATTTTGGCAGGGATCATGCTCCTCATTCCGTCTTTTCAAACGCCTGTCATGTGTGACACCTGCATGTGGCACCTCTAAGTCTCATGCATTGTAATGGATACACTAGAAATTAGAGTTGGGAAACTGATAGATCACCCAACCAGGATGAAGGTGTTGTCAGTTTCCATTCATGCAACAATGTAAATAACTAGGGAACTCAAAGACCCAGATGCTTTTTGTTAGGAGGCCTAATAGCAACAACTCATATCACATGCATATTTAATGAACGTTTCCTCACATGCAAAGCACCCTGCATGCATTATCTCCTTTGATCCTCACATCAGCTCTATGAGGCAGCTATTATCATGTTTATTTCTTACAGATGAGGAAACCAAGGTTCAGGAAGATTAAGTAACTTGAAAAAGATTGCACATTTGGCAAGTGGTAGAGCCTTAATTCCATCCACGGTGATCTGATTTTGGAATTTATACTTATAACCAAAGTAGAGGACAATCATAACTGAGGGTCATAATCTTAAATCTGGAATATTACACGTTAGAAGTGGCTTCTGAACCAGAAGAGGATAATTTATGCTCCATGGGTTTTGTATGTTAAATGTATTTTGTTTCAGCCTAATTCAACGGTCAACACATTTTTTCTAAAGAACCAGGAACTATTTTAGTCTCTGTGGGCTACAAACAACCTCTTTTGCATATTTTGTTATTTTTATGACTCTTTAAATATATGGGGAAAAAAAACAGTTCAAATGGATGCTGTGTATAGAATACACAACTAATGAGAACTTATTGTGTAGCACAGGGAACTCTACTCAATCTCTGTGGCGATCTAAATGGAAAAGAAATCCAAAAAAGAGGGGATATATGGACACATGTAACTGATTCACTTTGCTGTACGGTAGAAACTAACATAACATTGTAAAGCAATTGTACTCCAATAAAAATTAATTTTAAAAAAAGAAAAAAGAAACAAGGAATGGACCAGATTTGACCCACAGGCCACTTTTTACCAACCCCTGGTAATACTTCAAAGCTTGATACACTGAGTGTAAGATATTGAATACTGTCTCTCTAGCCAATGATGTGATTTGCCAGAATGCCCTTTTTAAAGCTGTCTTGAAGCAGTGAGAAGTTATTTAAACTGGAAGGTGATTTGGATATATAATGCCTACTCTCTGTGATCTTGGTTTCTTGAGTTATCTCATGGTGGAGTCAGGTTTACACAAGGATTCCAAATGCCACCTTACAGCTGGGAATGCCCTTTTCAGTCCCCACTCTGCTCTTGAAAATGGCACCAGGTCATACTTCATAGACGTGTATGCTGTTGTTCTTGAAAACTTCATCAAAGAATACCAGTGCATTTTATTGACCTTAAAAGTCTATCTCTAACCCTCCTCTTTCTCAAAAGACATCAAAAACCACCACAAACTATTGCACCCCAAATAATTTATAGAGCAATAACATGGTCACACACTGTGCCTTGGATCTTTGGCGTCATACTTTTGGAAAGCTAATCAGGAAGGATGAAGGTCAGTTTTATGATAGGCAACGTGTCTTTAGAACTTACTGGGTACTGTTCTAAGCCTCACATATAATAACATTTAATTCTCACGACTCTAGAAGGGAGGTCATAGTTTTGCCCCTACATTTCAGATGGGGAAACAAAGGCACAGAGAGCTAGATAATTCAGCTGAATTTACTCAGCAAGTAAGGAGTAGGTCTAGGATTTGACCCAGGCAGACTGGCGTAAGAGCTCATGATCTTGGCCACTTTATTGCACTTTGTCCAGGAATTTGAAAATAGTTAGGCTAAACAGTGTTTAATTCATGAATGAAGTGCAATAAACGAAATGGTCCAAGTTACTTAAGGTAATTGGGGAGTGAAAGTGAAAAGAAAGTGAGTGTTAGTGTGTTTGACTCTTTGCGATCCCGTGGACTGTAGCCCATCAGGCTCCTCCGTCCACGAAATTTTCCAGACAGGAATACTGGAGTGGGTAGCCATTCCCTTTTCCAGGGGATCTTCCTGACCCAGGGATCAAACCTGGGTCTCCTGCATTACAGGCAGACTCTTGACCATTTGACCCACTTTCTAACTCTACTTTTCTCAATCATCTTATTGGTCACTATGGCACTGAAAGCTAAGCCNAATACTGGAGTGGGTAGCCATTCCCTTTTCCAGGGGATCTTCCTGACCCAGGGATCAAACCTGGGTCTCCTGCATTACAGGCAGACTCTTGACCATTTGACCCACTTTCTAACTCTACTTTTCTCAATCATCTTATTGGTCACTATGGCACTGAAAGCTAAGCCTGCAATTTTCTTGCGTAAAAGATGCTTCGGTCTTAACACAGTGTTCTCTGTCTGTATGTTAAATATTTTCTAATCACTTTAAGCCCCTTTCCTCCATAGGAATCATACACATGCAACCTGTAGCATTCCTAACCAGGTCTGGGACTTCAGGGAAAGTTCTCTCTCTGAGCGCTGGTCTTATTCACTTATTCTACACATATTAACATAGAGCAATCAAGTCTTCTCATCTATATAATACAAAGGTCAGACTGTGACCTCTAAGGTATCTTCCATCAATAATATTTGTGTTGTTGAGTGGCTCCCATAGTATTTGGCATTGAGGGAATTCTTTCCTTGATGGATGTGAGTGAAAGTTGCTCAGTTGTGTCCAACTCTTTGCAACCCCATGGACTATACAGTCCATGGAATTTTCCAGGCCACTATACTGGAGTGGGTAGTCTTTCCAAGGTCTAATAAATCTCTACAGATCTCTTTTGACTGTGGCTGTTTGAAGCAGAATATATTTGTTCACTAACTACAGGATAAAAATGTCCTTAAAATTAGATCAGCATTTGTAACAATCCAGTATAATAATAACCGTGTAACTCCATGCCATAGGCAACTCAGCCCTTCAGGAGTAAAAAAGACTGAACTTAACTCATTCTTCTTCAAGGGCCAAGATAAAAATCTCGAGGTATCCTTTAGATGCTGTAATCTGCTTTGAACTTTGGCTCAGCTATGTCCATGAACATCCTCCATTTCCACTAGGGTAGATGCTATATAAGACAGAACATTACAAATCACTTTGTTTAAAGTTACCGAAGTGGGGTGGTGGGGAGGGGGCGGAGTGGAGAAAAAACAGCTCAGAGTCTGCTGTTAATTAAAACCAGCCGATGATGTACAGCGATTTGTCTGGGGGCACTTCTGACTGGGCTGGTTCCTTGACAGCTGTGCATTCTTTCCTGCCTGTATTGTTTGAACTGTGTCCAGTGGGACAATCATGAAATCTTTGATAGCTGTTGTTTAAATAGGAGAAAGGGGGGAGCTTTTTGTTTTAAGCAAGGGAGGGAGATGTGTCTTGTATTACACGTAAAAAGTTAGGGTTTATTAGATCATTTTCAATGGGTTTTAGTAGCATGCCTCTGGTCATCTTTGAATTGTCTATTGACACTTTTTCACAACACAAATGTCAAAAATCTTACTTCCTCCCTTCTCTCCTAAGGAACTCTTGCTGTGGGTAGGAGGGAAATGTATGAAGCACCTGGTCTTACTCAAAGGGGACTGGGGATAGGTTAATTTCACAGTTGAAAGTTTCATAAGCTGGAATACATCTAAATGTTTGCTAATAGTGAAAGAGACTATCAAAAAAAAAAGGAATTCAAGTGGCTTCAGGAAAATTGCTCACAAACACAAACAAAAATTCTGTTTCATCCTTGAGTTTGAACGGATGTTTGATGATTAACTCAAGATTGCTAAGCTGTCTATCTTCAGATACCCAAACAACTTTAAAAGGGATCATTCACACTTTCTAAAAGACAAATCAGCATTAAAAATGTAGACAAAAGAGATGTTTAAACATTTATCCATACCTTTCAGCTTGGGTGTTAAATATTTTATAAGTATGATACACTTACCAGATAACCATTGTGATATAGCTATCTATAAAGATGTATAGATTAGATAGATGATAGTTGGTAGATAGATAATAGATGGCAGATAGGTAGACAGATGGATGGACAGATAGATGGATGGACAGACAGATAGACTTAGTATTGATATTTCAGATGAAATTTCATTTTTAAAGTTCAACTTCAGGGTAGTGTCGTCTACAGTCAGGAGGGTGTTTGAGGGTTCACATGAACATTCTTGCCAGCAATGGTAGCGTGGAGTCCAGCCATAATGTGCAGCTTCCCTTCTTGGAGGGTCATTCTACAAGTGTGACCTCGTTTCCTCCGAAGACTTAGACAGATTGTCATTTCGCTGGGACTCTATAAATTCCCAGGGCNTGTTTGAGGGTTCACATGAACATTCTTGCCAGCAATGGTAGAGTGGAGTCCAGCCATAATGTGCAGCTTCCCTTCTTGGAGGGTCATTCTACAAGTGTGACCTCGTTTCCTCCGAAGACTTAGACAGATTGTCATTTCGCTGGGACTCTATAAATTCCCAGGGCAAAGTTTTTCAAGGACAGGTGTGAAAATTATCCTTGCTTATTTAGAAATGAGTCATTGTCTCCAGGCTGCTGATGCTTATCTCAACCTGGTAAAGGTCAAATGAAGTTCTACTTCTCAGAAAGATGTTCTAGGCTG
>SJYA01000183.1:0-12522 GCA_006410615.1 Neotragus moschatus
GCCTTCCTTGTTTTTCTTGAGCTGACGCCTCTGCATTTTGCATCCTTCTCTTCGCGGTAGGCTCCGCTTTGCCCATTCTCCCAGCCCTGGCCGGCTAAGACTCATCTGAAAGGAGTCCTGAGGAACCTTCCTTTCCTGCCTCTCGCAAACCCTTCCCTACAGCCCTAATCAGAAATAATTCGCGTTCTCTTTTCTTTCCTATTCCACTTCCCCTCTTTCGGGACCGTTTTTCCTTTTCCTTAATGGCATCTATGATTATCTCTCAGGCCTTCTTACGGTAAAGCCCATTTCTGATTTCCAGCCCTCGATTTACCCCTGTTTGATCTCTCTAGATAAGATTCTTCCACACTTAGAAGCCATATTCATGTTTTATCTGTCAATATTATTTGGAAGTCTTGTAAGGAAAAGAAAGCAACAGAAAAAGTCAAATGCTTATCGAATGAAGAATCAGTCATTCTTATTTCAGAACAATGGAAATTATTTTCTCAAAATTGATGATGAAAGATAAATACTGGAGAAGAAACTCCTTTGCCAGCTTTTGTCTAAATAAGAAACTGCCTTTTGTTTTCATTGTAACTTGTTCTTGTTCCTAGTATATATAGCAATAGCTCTTGCTTTACAGTTATAGTTTTTATTGTTTTGAAAATCAGTTTAGTGATTGAGATAAGTACAGTTACTCCATTTCCTTTCCATCTGACTTTTAAAAAGCAAGGTATATATAGCCTTTTAAAACTTATTAGCTCTGTTTCCTTTCGTATGTTTTCCTTGTCTTGTGTTTTATATTTAGATCAACCATTACTTTCAGTTCAGTTGCTCAGTGGTATACGACTCTTTGTGACCCCATGGACTGCAGCACACCAGGCCTCCCTGTCCATCACCAACTCCCGAAGTTTACTCAAACTCATGTCCAATGAGTCACTGATGCCATCCAACCACCTCATCCTCTGTCGTTCCCTTCTCCCGCCTTCAGTCTTTCTCAGTATCAGGGTCTTTTCTAATGAGTCANCATGGACTGCAGCACACCAGGCCTCCCTGTCCATCACCAACTCCCGAAGTTTACTCAAACTCATGTCCAATGAGTCACTGATGCCATCCAACCACCTCATCCTCTGTCGTTCCCTTCTCCCGCCTTCAGTCTTTCTCAGTATCAGGGTCTTTTCTAATGAGTCAGTTCTTCGCATCAGGTGGCCAAAGTATTGGACTTTGAGCTTCAGCATCAGTCCTCCCAATGAATATTCAGGACTGATTTCCTTTAGAATGGACTGGCTGGATCTCTTTGCTGTCCAGGGGACTCTCAAGAGTCTTCTCCAACACCATAGTTCAAAAGCATCAATTCTTCAGCACTCAGCTTTCTTTATAGTCCAACTCTCATATCCATACATGATTGCTGGAAAAACCATAGCTTTGACTAGACAGACCTTTGTTGGCAAAGTAATGTCTCTGCTTTTTAATAAGCTTTCTAGGTTGGTCATTACTTTTTTTTCCCAAGGAGCAAGCATCTTTTAATTTCATGGCTGCAGTCACCAGCTGCAGTGATTTTGGAGCCCCCCAAAATAAGGACAGCCACTTTTCCACTGTTTCCCCATCTATATGCCATGAAGTGGCAAATAGGATGCCATGATCTTAGTTTTCTGAATGTTGAGTTTTAAGCCAACTTTTTTTCTCTCCTCTTTCACTTTCATCAACAGGCTCTTTAGTTCTTCTTTGCTCTCTGCTATAAGTTTATGGCATTACTTTAAATCATATCTGATGTATGACATATAAGCCAAGAAATATAAGGGTAAAAAACTCTGCAGTTTTATGACATCTGTTTTTATATAGTGTCCTGGAATTGCTGCTATAAAAGTGTTGTGATAGAGATGGATAGTGGTATCCAGGAGCTGCTGTCACAACAGTGTTGTGCTAGGGATGGATCATAGATTGAGATTCTATGACTGTAAATCCCAGCTCCACCAACGCTGGTGCCTCAGTTCCTTCATCTGTAAAATACAGATTTAAAAGGGGGTTGTAACATTTCCTGCCTTGTAGGGTAGTGTCAGGACTAAATGAGACAGTAAATTGTCTAGAGTAATGCCTACCCCATACTGAGATCTAGTAAATGTTTGCTGCTGTTATCATTAGTTAAGAGAAAGTTAACTTCTTGAAGGAAAGGCATATTTGGGTTACTTCTGATTCGCTTGTGCAGGAGTTTGAGCTGGTAAATGAAGTTCATAAAGTCTTGTTCTGTTGCGGCGCTTCACCTCCATGTCCTGCTGTCTAGAACAGACATCAAGGGAAGGTTTACAATGGATAGCCCCATATGCTCTCTGACATCAGTTGGTAAAATGTGCATAATATTGCAGATTGTACCAGCTGTTTCACAAGAGTAGCCATACTGTGAGTTGTTATTCTTACACATTTAATACTTTTCAGGAGTAATTTCAAGTTTTTATTTTTGTATTTGGAAATTATAAAAAAAAAAAAAAAGGTAATTTTAAGTAAATTTGTAAAATGCTAGCCATTCAGATCTTTTAGTAGAACAGATAGATACGTTTCCACACAAGATGATGGGTTGTCATCATTCCAAAAGTTTAGCAATAATACTGTTTTTCAATATGCAGATTCGTTAGCTGTCTCACACTGGGAACATTTTTGAAAATTTGAGAGCCAAGTCTTTCATATTGCAAGTCATGTTTTTTCTTTTTCTTCTTTTTCCTGATGGCTTTTTTTTTCTTGGGGAGGGGGCTCGGTTTACTGTTTGTGATCCCTGTGCTTCCAGATCTCTGCTTTAGTTTATGAACTAAAGCATAAAGATTACATTTGAGTATTATATAAGGTTATATACTTAGTAACCTATGATGGAAAAGAATATGAAAAATATGTATATGACTGAATTACTTAGCTGTACAGCTGCAGCTAACACAACATTGTAAATCAACTGTACATCAATTTTTAAAAAAAGGTTATATGCAAGTATAAAGCATAAGTATAAAGATTATTCACATTTATAGGATGGAATACACACATTTGTTTTGAAACAAATCTTTTACTCTGTGTTGAAAATAAAACCCTTGGAAATGTACTATTATTATTTCCATGGCCAATTTAGCTGCATTTCACTCCCTAGCAGCTGAAAAATTAAGGCCAAATTTGTTTCTCACAGAGTTGTTAAAGTTACTATGATTATCTGTCAAGTTTTGCTAGTTGTAAAGGAATCAATTATCTTACTGGAAACCCCAAGATGACTCTTAACTTTACAGTAGAAACTTGGTGTAAATGTTACAGGGATTGCTTGTGAGGCCTGAATATAAATGCATTAAGTGGTGAGTGGGCATGGTGTTCACATAGGCAAGTACAATGTGTGTCATAAAGTCTTAAAATATTTTGTTAGCTGAGGTGTTGACAAAAGGTTTCTACGTCTTAAGGAGTTGTTCTTTCTGCCTCTGTTCTCCCCTTCAATTTATCTTTCAGACCCTGGCAAATGATTCTCAAAATAGCACTGCTCGCATTGCTGGATTGCTCGACACTTTTAATTACTTAGAGAATAAAGTCCAATATCTCTGAGAGTCAACATTCTCCCAGTCTCCTTTTCAGCATACCTGCCAGCCTTGCTGTAGGTTTCTCTATTTCAGCCAGTCTGTTCTGCTTACTCTCAATTGTGTCGCCTGTGTTCCTGTCTTCATTTTTCTCACCCATTTTTTCTGTGATTGGTATTTTTCTTTCCTCTCCATTCACTTAAGGTCTAACCACGCTCCAAGGCTAAGCTCATGTCCTCATTTTTCTTCGGGCATTTCCCAGATGGTTTGCTTTTTACTCAGAATTTCTTTTAATCATTCTTTCTTCACTCACTCAGTATTCATATTGCAAGAGTACATGTATATTTATATAAATTTTTTTTAAAATGAGAAATCAAGTTTATTAATTTATACAAAAACTTTTAAATTCTACAAGAAAGGAAAAAACTAAAATAATAAATTTGTTAAACCTGTGAGCTTACAAATTAGAAAAAAAGAAACAAATACTGGGGATAATTCTTCAACTACATCAGGAATCAAATAATATAGGTTAACAATGTCACCATTTCTGTCTTTCACATCAGCAAATTGTGTTCTATAAAAGTTGTCACATGGTTAATACATGTTCACCTAAGAAAATAAACATTAAAAATAAAAGTGTCTCAAGAAAAAATAATGTACTTGAAATTCAAACATGAAGTCACTTGAAATTCAAACATGCAGAGGTATTCACTGTTTACATTTTGCTTTATCTGCTTTTAGACTTTTTCTGTGCACACATGTATAAACTTGTGCTCACATGTAGAAATACACAGAAGTATCATATATATTTTCCTAAAACTTCTTCTACTTAATATACTATGAATATCTTTTTATGATAATAAATATTCACAATTATTATTTATAGTCACTTACACCCCTGGTGTAATAACATATATTAAACAAAGCCTTTTGTAGATATTTTAATTGTTTTTAATTGTTACAGTTTGTTCTATTAAAGAGAATTCTTCAAGGGACATTTTTCTACATACCATCTCCACTCCCAGTTTTACTGAGATATTAGTGACATATATTAGTGACATATGAAAGTGCTGTGAAAGTGCCACACTCAATATGCCAGCAAATTTGGAAAACTCGGCAGTGGCCACAGGACTGGAAAAGGTCAGTTTTCATTCCAATCACAAAGAAAGGCAATGCCAAAGAATGTTCAAACTGCCACACAATTGCACTCATCTCACACGCTAGCAAAGTAACGGTCAAAATTCTCCAAGTCAGGCTTCAACAGTCCAGGAACCGAGAACTTCTAGATGTTCAAGCTGAATTTAGAAAAGGCAGAGGAACCAGAGATCAAATTGCCAACATCCATTATATCATAGAAAAAGCAAGAGAATTCCAGAAAAATATCTACTTCTGCTTTATTGACTACGCCAAAGCCTTGACTGTTTGGATCACAACAAACTGGAAAATTCTTCAAGAGATAGGAATACCAGAGCACCTGACCTGCCTTTTGAGAAATCTGTATGGAGTTCAAGAAAGAGCAGTTAGGATCGGACACGGAACAACGGACTGGTTCCAAGTTGGGAAAGGAGTATGACAAGTCTGTGTTTTGTCATCCTGCTTATTTAACTTCTATGCAGAGTACATCATGAGAAACGCTGGGCTGGAGGAAGCACAAGCTGGCATCAAGATTGTTGGGAGAAATATTAAGAACCTCAGATATGCAGATGACACCACCCTTATGGCAGAAAGTGAAGAGGAACTAAAGAGCCTCTTGATGAAAGTGAAACAGGAGAGTGAAAAAGCTGTCTTAAAGCTCAATATTCAGAAAATGAAGATCATGGCATCCAGTCCCATCACTTCATGGGAAATAGATGGGGAAACAATGGAAACAGTGACAGACTTTATTTTGGGGGGCTCCAAAATCACTACAGATGGTGACTGCAGCCATGACATTAAGAGATGCTTGCTCTTTGGAAGAAAGGCTATCGCCAAGCTAGACAGCGTATAAAAAGCACATATTACTTTGCTTACAAAGATCCGTATAGTCAAAGCTGTGTGATTTTTCCATTAGTCATGTATGGATATGAGAGTTGGACCATAAAGAAAGCTAAGTGCCAAAGAATTGATGCTTTTGAACTGTGATGTAGGAGAAGACTCTTGAGAGTCCCTTGGGCTGCAAAGTCAATTGTAAAGAAAATCAGTCCTGAATATTCATTGGAAGGACTGCTGCTGAAGCAGAAGCTCTAATACTTTAGCTACCTGATGAGAAGAACTGAGTCATTTGAAAAGACCCTGATGCTGGGAAAGATTGAAGGCAGGAAGACAAGAGAAGGAAACAACAGAGGATGAGATGGTTGGATGGCATTACCAACTCGATGGACATGAGTTTGAATAAGCTCCGGGAGTTGGTGATGGACAAGGAAGCCTGGCGTGTTGCAGTCCATGGGGTTGCAAAGAGTCAGACACAACTGAGCAACTGAACTGATAGCACTGAATATAAGTTTTTAAATGTTTTTATTTTATATTGGGGTATAGCTGGTTCACAATGTTGTGATAGTATACAGTGAACAGTGAAAGTATCAGGTGGACTCAGCCATACATATACATGTATCCATTCTCTCCCAACCCCCCTTCCCATCCAGGCTGNGTCCTCCCAATGAATATTCAGGACTGATTTCCTTTAGAATGGACTGGCTGGATCTCTTTGCTGTCCAGGGGACTCTCAAGAGTCTTCTCCAACACCATAGTTCAAAAGCATCAATTCTTCAGCACTCAGCTTTCTTTATAGTCCAACTCTCATATCCATACATGATTGCTGGAAAAACCATAGCTTTGACTAGACAGACCTTTGTTGGCAAAGTAATGTCTCTGCTTTTTAATAAGCTTTCTAGGTTGGTCATTACTTTTTTTTCCCAAGGAGCAAGCATCTTTTAATTTCATGGCTGCAGTCACCAGCTGCAGTGATTTTGGAGCCCCCCAAAATAAGGACAGCCACTTTTCCACTGTTTCCCCATCTATATGCCATGAAGTGGCAAATAGGATGCCATGATCTTAGTTTTCTGAATGTTGAGTTTTAAGCCAACTTTTTTTCTCTCCTCTTTCACTTTCATCAACAGGCTCTTTAGTTCTTCTTTGCTCTCTGCTATAAGTTTATGGCATTACTTTAAATCATATCTGATGTATGACATATAAGCCAAGAAATATAAGGGTAAAAAACTCTGCAGTTTTATGACATCTGTTTTTATATAGTGTCCTGGAATTGCTGCTATAAAAGTGTTGTGATAGAGATGGATAGTGGTATCCAGGAGCTGCTGTCACAACAGTGTTGTGCTAGGGATGGATCATAGATTGAGATTCTATGACTGTAAATCCCAGCTCCACCAACGCTGGTGCCTCAGTTCCTTCATCTGTAAAATACAGATTTAAAAGGGGGTTGTAACATTTCCTGCCTTGTAGGGTAGTGTCAGGACTAAATGAGACAGTAAATTGTCTAGAGTAATGCCTACCCCATACTGAGATCTAGTAAATGTTTGCTGCTGTTATCATTAGTTAAGAGAAAGTTAACTTCTTGAAGGAAAGGCATATTTGGGTTACTTCTGATTCGCTTGTGCAGGAGTTTGAGCTGGTAAATGAAGTTCATAAAGTCTTGTTCTGTTGCGGCGCTTCACCTCCATGTCCTGCTGTCTAGAACAGACATCAAGGGAAGGTTTACAATGGATAGCCCCATATGCTCTCTGACATCAGTTGGTAAAATGTGCATAATATTGCAGATTGTACCAGCTGTTTCACAAGAGTAGCCATACTGTGAGTTGTTATTCTTACACATTTAATACTTTTCAGGAGTAATTTCAAGTTTTTATTTTTGTATTTGGAAATTATAAAAAAAAAAAAAAAGGTAATTTTAAGTAAATTTGTAAAATGCTAGCCATTCAGATCTTTTAGTAGAACAGATAGATACGTTTCCACACAAGATGATGGGTTGTCATCATTCCAAAAGTTTAGCAATAATACTGTTTTTCAATATGCAGATTCGTTAGCTGTCTCACACTGGGAACATTTTTGAAAATTTGAGAGCCAAGTCTTTCATATTGCAAGTCATGTTTTTTCTTTTTCTTCTTTTTCCTGATGGCTTTTTTTTTCTTGGGGAGGGGGCTCGGTTTACTGTTTGTGATCCCTGTGCTTCCAGATCTCTGCTTTAGTTTATGAACTAAAGCATAAAGATTACATTTGAGTATTATATAAGGTTATATACTTAGTAACCTATGATGGAAAAGAATATGAAAAATATGTATATGACTGAATTACTTAGCTGTACAGCTGCAGCTAACACAACATTGTAAATCAACTGTACATCAATTTTTAAAAAAAGGTTATATGCAAGTATAAAGCATAAGTATAAAGATTATTCACATTTATAGGATGGAATACACACATTTGTTTTGAAACAAATCTTTTACTCTGTGTTGAAAATAAAACCCTTGGAAATGTACTATTATTATTTCCATGGCCAATTTAGCTGCATTTCACTCCCTAGCAGCTGAAAAATTAAGGCCAAATTTGTTTCTCACAGAGTTGTTAAAGTTACTATGATTATCTGTCAAGTTTTGCTAGTTGTAAAGGAATCAATTATCTTACTGGAAACCCCAAGATGACTCTTAACTTTACAGTAGAAACTTGGTGTAAATGTTACAGGGATTGCTTGTGAGGCCTGAATATAAATGCATTAAGTGGTGAGTGGGCATGGTGTTCACATAGGCAAGTACAATGTGTGTCATAAAGTCTTAAAATATTTTGTTAGCTGAGGTGTTGACAAAAGGTTTCTACGTCTTAAGGAGTTGTTCTTTCTGCCTCTGTTCTCCCCTTCAATTTATCTTTCAGACCCTGGCAAATGATTCTCAAAATAGCACTGCTCGCATTGCTGGATTGCTCGACACTTTTAATTACTTAGAGAATAAAGTCCAATATCTCTGAGAGTCAACATTCTCCCAGTCTCCTTTTCAGCATACCTGCCAGCCTTGCTGTAGGTTTCTCTATTTCAGCCAGTCTGTTCTGCTTACTCTCAATTGTGTCGCCTGTGTTCCTGTCTTCATTTTTCTCACCCATTTTTTCTGTGATTGGTATTTTTCTTTCCTCTCCATTCACTTAAGGTCTAACCACGCTCCAAGGCTAAGCTCATGTCCTCATTTTTCTTCGGGCATTTCCCAGATGGTTTGCTTTTTACTCAGAATTTCTTTTAATCATTCTTTCTTCACTCACTCAGTATTCATATTGCAAGAGTACATGTATATTTATATAAATTTTTTTTAAAATGAGAAATCAAGTTTATTAATTTATACAAAAACTTTTAAATTCTACAAGAAAGGAAAAAACTAAAATAATAAATTTGTTAAACCTGTGAGCTTACAAATTAGAAAAAAAGAAACAAATACTGGGGATAATTCTTCAACTACATCAGGAATCAAATAATATAGGTTAACAATGTCACCATTTCTGTCTTTCACATCAGCAAATTGTGTTCTATAAAAGTTGTCACATGGTTAATACATGTTCACCTAAGAAAATAAACATTAAAAATAAAAGTGTCTCAAGAAAAAATAATGTACTTGAAATTCAAACATGAAGTCACTTGAAATTCAAACATGCAGAGGTATTCACTGTTTACATTTTGCTTTATCTGCTTTTAGACTTTTTCTGTGCACACATGTATAAACTTGTGCTCACATGTAGAAATACACAGAAGTATCATATATATTTTCCTAAAACTTCTTCTACTTAATATACTATGAATATCTTTTTATGATAATAAATATTCACAATTATTATTTATAGTCACTTACACCCCTGGTGTAATAACATATATTAAACAAAGCCTTTTGTAGATATTTTAATTGTTTTTAATTGTTACAGTTTGTTCTATTAAAGAGAATTCTTCAAGGGACATTTTTCTACATACCATCTCCACTCCCAGTTTTACTGAGATATTAGTGACATATATTAGTGACATATGAAAGTGCTGTGAAAGTGCCACACTCAATATGCCAGCAAATTTGGAAAACTCGGCAGTGGCCACAGGACTGGAAAAGGTCAGTTTTCATTCCAATCACAAAGAAAGGCAATGCCAAAGAATGTTCAAACTGCCACACAATTGCACTCATCTCACACGCTAGCAAAGTAACGGTCAAAATTCTCCAAGTCAGGCTTCAACAGTCCAGGAACCGAGAACTTCTAGATGTTCAAGCTGAATTTAGAAAAGGCAGAGGAACCAGAGATCAAATTGCCAACATCCATTATATCATAGAAAAAGCAAGAGAATTCCAGAAAAATATCTACTTCTGCTTTATTGACTACGCCAAAGCCTTGACTGTTTGGATCACAACAAACTGGAAAATTCTTCAAGAGATAGGAATACCAGAGCACCTGACCTGCCTTTTGAGAAATCTGTATGGAGTTCAAGAAAGAGCAGTTAGGATCGGACACGGAACAACGGACTGGTTCCAAGTTGGGAAAGGAGTATGACAAGTCTGTGTTTTGTCATCCTGCTTATTTAACTTCTATGCAGAGTACATCATGAGAAACGCTGGGCTGGAGGAAGCACAAGCTGGCATCAAGATTGTTGGGAGAAATATTAAGAACCTCAGATATGCAGATGACACCACCCTTATGGCAGAAAGTGAAGAGGAACTAAAGAGCCTCTTGATGAAAGTGAAACAGGAGAGTGAAAAAGCTGTCTTAAAGCTCAATATTCAGAAAATGAAGATCATGGCATCCAGTCCCATCACTTCATGGGAAATAGATGGGGAAACAATGGAAACAGTGACAGACTTTATTTTGGGGGGCTCCAAAATCACTACAGATGGTGACTGCAGCCATGACATTAAGAGATGCTTGCTCTTTGGAAGAAAGGCTATCGCCAAGCTAGACAGCGTATAAAAAGCACATATTACTTTGCTTACAAAGATCCGTATAGTCAAAGCTGTGTGATTTTTCCATTAGTCATGTATGGATATGAGAGTTGGACCATAAAGAAAGCTAAGTGCCAAAGAATTGATGCTTTTGAACTGTGATGNCATTAAGAGATGCTTGCTCTTTGGAAGAAAGGCTATCGCCAAGCTAGACAGCGTATAAAAAGCACATATTACTTTGCTTACAAAGATCCGTATAGTCAAAGCTGTGTGATTTTTCCATTAGTCATGTATGGATATGAGAGTTGGACCATAAAGAAAGCTAAGTGCCAAAGAATTGATGCTTTTGAACTGTGATGTAGGAGAAGACTCTTGAGAGTCCCTTGGGCTGCAAAGTCAATTGTAAAGAAAATCAGTCCTGAATATTCATTGGAAGGACTGCTGCTGAAGCAGAAGCTCTAATACTTTAGCTACCTGATGAGAAGAACTGAGTCATTTGAAAAGACCCTGATGCTGGGAAAGATTGAAGGCAGGAAGACAAGAGAAGGAAACAACAGAGGATGAGATGGTTGGATGGCATTACCAACTCGATGGACATGAGTTTGAATAAGCTCCGGGAGTTGGTGATGGACAAGGAAGCCTGGCGTGTTGCAGTCCATGGGGTTGCAAAGAGTCAGACACAACTGAGCAACTGAACTGATAGCACTGAATATAAGTTTTTAAATGTTTTTATTTTATATTGGGGTATAGCTGGTTCACAATGTTGTGATAGTATACAGTGAACAGTGAAAGTATCAGGTGGACTCAGCCATACATATACATGTATCCATTCTCTCCCAACCCCCCTTCCCATCCAGGCTGGCGCATAACATTGATCAGAGTTCCATGTGCTATACAGGAGGTCCATGTTAGTTGTCCATTTTAAATATAGCAGAGTGTGCATGTCTATACCAAGCTCCAAAACTATGTCTTCCCTTCACCCTCCCCCCACCCTCTCCAACCATAAGTTTGTTTTCTAAGTCTATGAGTCTTACTGTGTGCATCATTTCTTTTTAGATTCCACACATTAGGGATGTCATACGATATTTCCCCTTCTCTGACTTAACTTCACTCAGTATGACAGTCTCTAGGTCCACCCATGTTGCTGCAAATGGAATTATCTCCTTCTTTCTAGGGGCTGAGTAATACTCCCTTGTATATATGTACCACATCATCTTTGTCAGTCCTCTGTCCATTGCTCTCGTGTCTTGGCTGTTGTAAGCGCTGCTGCAGCAAACATTGGGGTGCATGTAATTTTTCAGATCATGTTTTTCTCCAAATGTGTGCCCAGGAGTAGGAATGCAGAATCATATGGTAACTTTATTTTCACTTTTTAAAACCAAATGTTATATGAAGAGCATGATGGTCTGGTTTACATACATCACGAAATGAGTATCACAGTGGGTTCAGTTCAGTCGCTCAGTCGTGTCCGACTCTCTGCGACCCCATGAATCGCAGCACGCCAGGCCTCCCTGTCCATCACCAATTCTCAGAGTTCACTCAGATTCACGTCCATCGAGTCCATGATGCCATCCAACCATCTCATCCTCTGTCGTCCCCTTCTCCTCCTGCCCCCAATCCCTTCCAGCATCAGAGTCTTTCCCAATGAGTCAGCTCTTCGCATGAGGTGGCCAAAGTACTGGAGTCTCCGCTTTAGCATCATTCCTTCCAAAGAAATCCCAGGGCTGATCTCCTTCAGAATGGACATGTTGGATCTCCTCGCAGTCCAAGGGACTCTCAAGAGTCTTCTCCAACACCACAGTTCAAAAGCATCGATTCTTCGGTGCTCAGCCTTCTTCAGAGTCCAACTCAACATCCATACATGACTACTCTCACATCCATAGCCTTGACTAGATAGACCTTAGTCGGCAAAGTAATGTCTCTGCTTTTGAATATACCATCTAGGTTGGTCATAACTTTTCTTCCAAGGAGTAAGTGTCTTTTAATTTCATGGCTGCAGTCACCATCTGCAGTGATTTTGGAGCCCCCCAAAATAAAGTCTGACACTGTTTCCATTGTTTCCCCATCTGTTTCCCATGAAGTGACAGGACCGGATGCCATGATCTTTGTTTTCTGAATGTTGAGCT
>SJYA01000183.1:17251-38687 GCA_006410615.1 Neotragus moschatus
CAACTTTTTCACTCTTCTCTTTCACTTTCATCGAGAGGCTCTTTAGTTCCTCTTCACTTTCTGCCATAAGGGTGTGTCATCTGCATATCTGAGGTTATTGATATTTCTCCCGGCAATCTTGATTCCAGCTTGTGTTTCTTCCAGTCCAGTGTTTCTCATGATGTACTCTGCATATAAGTTAAATAAGCAGGGTGACAATATACAGCCTTGAGGTACTCCTTTTCCTATTTGGAACCAGTCTGTTGTTCTATGTCCAGTTCTAACTATTGCTTCCTGACCATACAGATTTCTCAAGAGGCAGGTCAGGTGGTCTGGTATTCCCATCAGTAGGTTTAGTGAACGTCTATTATCTCATAGAGATGCAACAGAAAAGAAATAAGAAAAAAAAAGTATTTTTCCTCATAAGATTCACTGTTTTTATAACATTCATATATAATGTACAGCAGTTTTAACTAGCTTGTTGTACAGTATATCCATAGTACCTGTTTATTCTATAACTGTAAGTTTGTGCATTTTGACTACCTTCATCTGCAATTATGTTTAAATGTATCTACATATATTGTATATGGAGGGGGCTTTCATTTGTTTTTTTTCATTTCGTCAAAGGAGTATACTGGTATACCTTTAGGGAAGGGATGCGTAAGGTAACAACCAGTTCAGTTCAGTCTCTGTCAAGTCCGACTCTTTGCGACCACATGGACTGCAACACACCAGGCCTCCCTGTCAATCACCAACTCCCTGAGCTTGTTCAAACTCATGTCCATCGAGTCGATGATGCCATCCAACCATCTCATCCTCTGTTGTCCCCTTCTCTTCCTGCCTTCAGTCTTTCCCAGTATCAGGGTCTTTTCTAATGAGTCAGCTCTTCACATCAGGCGGCCAAGGTATTGGACTTTCAGCTTCAGCATCCAATGAATATTCAGGACTGAGTTCCTTTTGGATGGACTGGCTGGATTTCCCTGCTATCCAAGGGACTCTCAAGAGTCTTCAACACCACAGTTCAAAAGCATCAGTTCTTCGGCACTCAGCTTTCTTCGTAGTCCAACTCTCACATCCATACATCACCACTGGAAGAACCATAGCCTTGACTAGACAGACCTTTGTTGGCAAAGTAATGTCTCTGCTTTTTAGTAAGCTTTCTAGGTTGGTCAATATAACTTTTCTTCCAAGGAGTAAGCGTCTTTTAATTTCATGGCTGCAGTCACCATCTGTAGTGATTTTGGAGCTCAAAAAAATAAAGTCTGTCACCGTTACCAGTGTTTCCCCACCTATTTGCCATGAAGTGATGGGATTGGATGCCATGATCTTAGTTTTCTGATTGTTGAGTTTTAAGTCAACTTTTTCACTCTCTTCTTTCACTTTCATCAAAAGGCTCTTTAGTTCTTCTTTGCTTTCTGCTGTAAGGGTGGTGTCATCTGCATATCTGAGGTTATTGATATTTCTCCTGGCAATCTTGATTCTAGATTGTGCTTCATCCAGACCAGCATTTCTCTTGATGTACTCTGCATAGAAGTTAAATAAGCAGGGTGACAGTATACAGCCTTGACATACTCCTTTCCTGATTTGAAACCAGTCTATTGTTCCGGGTCCAGTTCTAACTGTTGCTTCTTGACCTGCTTACAGATTTCTCAGGAGGCAGGTCAGGTGGTCTGGTATTCCCATCTTTTTCAGAATTTTCCAGTTTGCTGTGATCCACACAGTCAAGGTTTTGGCATAGTCAATAAAGCAGAAGTAGATGTTTTTCTGGAAGTCTCTTGCATTTTCGATGATCCAGTGGATGTTGGCAATTTGGTCTCTGGTTTCTCTGCCTTTTCCAGCTTGAACATCTGGAAGTTCACGGTTTATGTACTGTTGAAGCCTGGCTTGGAGAATTTTAAACATTTCTTTGATAGCATGTGAGAAAGTTGTTCAGTAGTTTGAACATTCTTTGGCATTGCCTTTCTTTGGGATTGGAACAACACATTTAGTCTGTTTTTATATATTTGTCATTGAAGAAAATGTATCTTGGACCCATTGGCAGTATTCTCTACGGTTGCCATTTGATTCTTCTAAAATGCAGTTTAAATATGATATTGAAAGATACTTTGGCAATTGTAAGAGTGGTCCTAACAGACATTTTTCTCTTGTTTGTGTTTTATCTGCATTGACTGGACACGGGTGGCGGCTTTTGCATTTCAGGGTGATCTGTAGTTGTGAAACAAGAGTGTAATACGAGCTTTATTTATGTACTGTTGAGATTTAAGGAATTGTTTTTAATTATTTTCTAAAGGATTTAAATAATATATGACTAAAAAAGATGTTTTCTGATGATTAATTAGTTTAACAAGGTTTTGAGATCCTCTTGGTATGGCGGAAAATGACTTCATACGTTTCACGTTGGGCACTTGTAGTTGACTCAGAAATATTGTTGAAGGCTTATAATTTCTCTCTGAAATTTTTTTGTCTTTTTAAAGCCCGTATAAATGCCAATTTAATAGCTCATTTTTTTGTGAGTTATATTGAATATATTTGGGAGATGGTATTGAAACACTTTAATCTCCTGTATACTCTGTGATATGATGTGTGATATTAGGGAAATAGCCCAGATTTACTTTGGACATGAGGTTAATATAACACAGTTACCCTATTGCAACTTTCCGTTGGATTATGAAGTACCTTTTTGTACAGCTGAATACAGTGTATACTTTTAAGTTCTTACCGTACTGGCCTCTTTATCACCCTTACTTCTCTGTTGATCGTTTCTTTCTTGAATCCATCCTTGTCTTGCCTTCCCACTTCCGCTGCACCTGTGGCTCTTCCTTTTTGGTGTCCTTTCTTGGCTCAGCTTCATCTGCCGGTCCCTTACGTGTCAGTGAGTCCTAGAGCTTCTGCCTTGACTCTCTCCTTGCCCCACTCTGTTTGGTCTCTGTCTGAGACACGGTTCCTGTGGTCATGCTGTCTGGGTGCTGATGGTTTTCCCACCTAACTCTCTTGGCTCACCCTTTCCTCTGAGTCATGGATCTGCTTGTGTTTCACTCATTCTTCCATTCATTCAGTGATTGGTGAGCTCCCTGTGTGCCTGGAATCATTCCAGGTATTGGGATACAGAGTTGAACAAGACATGGTATTTTCTTGAGGAAGGCGGGCAGCAGCCATGTAATTTCAGAGGACACTTATTACTGGGAAGACGCGAGGTGCTGGCAGAGAGACTGAGCAGCCTGAGGTCTTTGTGAAGCTCAGATCTGGTTGAGTCGCCTCCCTGCGAAGGTCCCTTTGTTGGCCACTCTGTGACCTCAGAGTGCAGTCCAGCTCCTTTGAGTCGTCTGCAGGGGTGGCCTCTGCGTTCTCGTGCCAGCCACTGCCCGCTCCTCCCCTTACGTGGTCAGCGTCACCAAACTCGACTGTGTACAGCACTGAGCATCAGTGTCTCGTGTCCTTTGCTTCTAACTTCTGAGTGGATTTTCTGTTTAGTGTCATTTCCCGCTTTCTTCCTCACTCTCTGACTGCTTGTTCTTCAGGCGTGAGCTGGGATGTCAGTCCTGGGACACCTTTCATGACACATGCAGGATTAGGCTAGTAAATCCACCAGTCCTCATCTGTCTGACTCTGTTAGTACCGCACTGTCTTATCTTTGTGCGTAGCCGGCATGTAAGGCACATACAGACATTTAAATAGGATTGTATTCATTAAAATTAATGAACACATGTTCTAAATGAAAAGAACCATATCAGGTACACATTTTTTAACATAAAGTAACCATGTTTTATAGGCAAACTATGCCATTTTTGGGCCAGGACTGGAGATCGCCGGGATGGAGTTGGATGAAAACCGAAGACGGCTGGAAAAGATGTGATGCGTGGAGCCAGGAACTTGAGGGAGAGAACAGCCAGTGTGACATTGGCCACAGCATGTGAGTCTAGCTCAGCAGAGCCACGGCGTGTCCCATCCAACATTGACGTTGCGTCTGCTGAAGCCCCGGCTCTTACCAGTTGGCTGAGGATTGGCTCCAGACAGGCGGGTGTGAGGAGACAGGTTATGAGCCAGAGTCTCAGCCTGGTGGATTGCCTGCTGCTCACACACAGATGCTGCTATCTTCTTTTTAGTTAAAGTGTTTACTCCTTACAGCTTTCTGAGAGATAGGTGTTGTTATTATTAACTTCCGATTATAGCTGAGGATGAGAAAGGGAATGGCGACCCACTCCAGTATTCTTGCCTGGAAAACCCCACGGACAGAGGAGCCTGGCAGGCTACAGTCCATGGGGTCACAAAGAATCAGACACGACTGAAGTGATTAAACATGCACGCATAGCTGAGGAAGGAGAAGAAATGGAAGGACGCCGTGCTGGTGGCCTGCGTCCGAGGCCCACGATAAGGGCTTGCACCAGACGGGAGAGGTTTCTCTGGGAGGCCTGAATGGCGCTGTGACTTTGCTCGGGGCTGAAGCGACGTGTCTTGTTGCTCTGCGGGTCCCAGAGTGCGGCCTCACCTGTGCGGTTCAGGGTGCAGCTTCACCCCAGGGCTGCCTTCCTCCTGGCGGGAGGAGGGAGACACCTGTCCCCGCCTCACGAGCTGGTGTGTGAGCGGCAGGGGGCGCTGGGGGCCGTGGTCCTCCCCAGATGGGAGTGGGTGACTGCCGGCGCAGGAGCAGGCTGGCGGGCCGAGGCGTGTCACTGGCTGTAGTGTCACCAGGGTCCTGCAGCGTTTGGGGAGTGGGAGGTCTGGGGACCTCTTCCTCCGAGTCGTGGGTCCTGCCGTGGATCATACTGCCTGTGTTTATCTCACACGGACCTGACCCTCAACTGTGTATTTTGAACGGACAGCTGAGTTAGACAGCTTAAGCGCATAGGCGTCTGTGCTTTCTTCCGGAGGTTTGTCCCGGACCGTTCCTTCCCTTCAGATGAGGGGCAGTCTGGTGGCCTGGCCCACCCAGGGCAGAGTTTGGCAGAGCACACGTGGCCGTGTCTCCCCAGTGCCCCTCACTGCTCTCACCCAGCCAGATGTGTGTCTGAGCCTGCCTCTCTGGGGGCGGGGCATGGGGTGAGAGGGTGCCGGGCAGCTCCCTCATCCCCTGTGCTGAGGGTTCCACTTCTCTGAAGTCTTTCTGGGGAGCAGTGTGGTTCCGCTCCTCCTGGATACCTTTGTGATCGTCATTAGCAAAGCTGTTCAGATTTGAGAGCTTCTGCCTTTAGCGCTTGAATCAGTGACAGCAAACTACTGTTTGACTAGGTATGAGATACAGACAGGATCATCCAGTTTCTATGAATTGGTGTTATTTAGCACCTGTCACTGAATGTTAAGTTGTTTGTTTTGGGTAAGTGCTCTTTTGCCTGTCTTGGTGATTCACAGTTGCTGCCAGTGTTGTTTAAGTCTGTTCTGACAGTGATGAATGCATTCATTTGGCAAATTCAGCTGTTTTTATTAAAAGTGAATTCGGGTTAGTGGATGGCGCCTGTGTACAATTTTCTTGTCAGAGAGTGGTGGCAAGGAAGCCAGTGGTGTGGCCTCCTTGGTTTTGAGCATCGGTGCTTGGACCTCTGCGGGCCAGGATCTCCAGGAAGGCCCTCTTTGCCACCAGCTGGAAAACTGTCCAGGGTCAGTGTGCTGAGAGCAAGCATTGCCTGCATCTTCACTTTTGAAGGGGGTGGGCTGCGTTTTGCCTAGTCTTTTTTTGTTTTTAACTACAAGGAAGATTTTTTTTTTTTCTAAAGAAAGTGTTTTCATATTGTTTAGTTATCACCTTATGATTTTATTATCTTGTTTCATCCAAAAGAAAAAAAACGGGAAAGCTTTAAATTACATGTATTTCAGTGGATAAAAGACATATTTTACCTCATTTGGCTTCAGTTAAAGGCCTTAATAGGCAGCATTATTTGATTGATGCTTTGTAAGAATACGTGCCATTAGTTCGAGTTGAGTCTTTGGAAACGTGGGGACAAGCAGAAATGTTTGGTGTTTCCTCAGCATTGGATCAGAGAGACAGCAGGCCATTAGTATCAGGTACTTTTTTTTCCAGTGTATAGATTATAAATATTTTTATAAAGTTTTACAGTCTGAAATGACCTTGGTTGAGCGTGTCAAAATCCCTAGGAGATTCTAAAACATGTACATCACTTCCTGATACAACTTTCTGATAAGATCCAGGATAAACCTCAGATTTCTCAGAAAAAAACAAAAAGCTTAGATATTAGCCTTGTAATTTCAAACGTGTGATTTATTGCTTTGAAAATTAAGTGATTGCCTTCAGATTTTAACATGATTTTTATTTTGGGCTCCTGAATTGTAAAAGTATTTATTATCCGAATAAACCAAAATTTGTTTATTTATTTTAAAAAAGAAAATCCAAATGAAGAAATCCTTGTAAAAATATTTTAATGTATCTTTGTTTCAGTATCTTAAATAGTGAAGATGAAGAAATATTCAGTAATGAAGAGCACGAATATGCATCCAAAAAAAGGAAAAAGGACCATTTTAGAAATGACACAAATACTCAGTGTAAGATCATTTTCATTAATAATCTCATGATGTTTGCTTGTTGACTGTTTTGGTAAATTGGTTCACAGTGCTTTTCTAGGGCAGAAATGCTGATCCAGTTATATAAGCAATAGTGTGTCCGGAGGTCAGCTTGATGGTCAGAGTCTTGCAGCTCTGCTGTTTGCTTGACTTAAGTCATCAGTAAGATTTGCAGCAAGAAATAAAAGACAGGAAAACCCACAGAACAGCCTGTCTGAATGTTGAATTATGTGTGTTTAGTCGCTCTGCCCTACTCCTTGCAAGCCTGCCCAGGCTCTTCTGCCCAAGGAATTCTCCAGGTGATAATACTGGGGCAGGTTGCCATTTCCTCCTGCAGGGCATCTTCCCAACCCAGGGCCTGAACCCTGAATGTGTCTCCTGCATTGCAGGTGGGTTTTTCCCCACTGAGTCACAGCAGCGGTCCTAAATTCAGGTCTGTTCACTCCCCAGCAGTGAAACAGAACAGGAGAACAGGAGATGGTCGCCGTCAGAGCTGGAGCCTGTAGCAGGGTTGGCGAGGGCCTGGAGATGGAGCAGCTCTGAGAGGGCGCCTGTGCCTGTGCTCAGCCGAGTTTGAGGGCCTGTTAGTGTGATCAGTCGTGCGCCCCCTGGAGGCTCCCACGGACAGTGCAGTCTCGATCCTTGAAGCTCTGGGACAGGAGTTTCGTGGAAAGTGTGTTTAAATGGAATACCATATAGGGACAATGAAAGAGGAAGAGAATTTTTATTAGGGTCTATACAAAATGCACATTTATAGCCATTTATGTTTGGAGATGGCTGAAGGTGACACTATTTTCTTCTAAGTCACCAAGACATGGCCATGCCATGACATCTTTCACGTGAAGACGTTTCAGCACTTTGTAAACTGATGTTGGGAAGCGAAGCACGTGGCTGAGTCCGGGGGTCTCCTGTCCAATGGCATCAGCGTTGTTACATGCGCAGCTTTTGAAGCTCCTGAAAATCTTCATTTGGCAATGAGTCACCAGATGTTAAAAACAAATTTTTGTCTTAGGTTTTTATCGTGAAAACTGGATCTATGTCCATAAAGAAAGCACGAGAGAAGTAAGTATTCTGTTATAAATAAGAGTATATTTTGTATTGTTTCTGTTGGTTGTGTGAGGTCACATTAAGTAAATTGTTTCTTTTGCAATATCATATCAGTGTCCAAATTCTGACAGGTGAAAGCTTTATGAGGGCCTTTCAGACAGTGTTTGCATGTGTGTGAGTGTGTGTGTGTGCCTGTGTGCTGTATGTGCCCGTGTGCGTGTGGTGAGTATGTGTGTGTGCCTGTGTGCTGTATGTGCCCGTGTGCGTGTGGTGAGTGTGTCTGTGTGTGCCTGTGTGCTGTATGTGCCTGTGTGTGTGTGGTGAGTGTGCGTGTGTGCGCGCGTGTGTGGTGCATGTCAGTGCCCCGTACAGATCTGATTCAGCTGAGGGCTGTTTCAGAACAAGTACAGGCCCACAGGTGCTTTGATGTTTTCTCCCCGCCTCCCTGAGCTGTTCACAGTGAGTGCTGTTGCTGGTGGGGCTGTGTCTTGGCCCCTGTGTGTTCTGGGAGGGTGGGAATAGCTTGCAGACCCTCGTTTATTTGTACAGTAGTGAAGGCGGGTTGGTAGTTCAGTTGGAATCTTCAAAGAGCAGTTCAGGCCCTGCCGTCTCCCTTTCTTGGCGGAAGGTTTGGTCTGTTCACCTCAGCTGTCTGTTTCCTTTTTCTCTGCTTGGTGTCTGGGGACGCTCGCTTCCATCTGTAACCTGAGAGACCCTTTTGCTTCTGCCTTATTTTGTGACAATTGGGGGAAATGGTTTGGGAGGAGTCGTGTAGCGCGTATTCAGACTGTGTTAGCGTGAGTGAAGTGTTCTGGCAGTGCCGGTAGTGGATGTTGAAGCCAGCCACGTTTCCTAGAAGCTTAAGGGTTAGATCCTGAGACAGGGAGTTAATCTGAGCTGTATGGCAGTGGCTGTATGGATGTGCTGCTGGGAGAGCCTGTATGAGCTCATGAAAGACTCCGAGACTGAGCAGAGGTCCTGCTTTGGTGCACAGGAGGCAGCAGGGGAGGGCCGCGAGGCTTCCGGTGGCGCTGGGCCCGTGGGGCAGGGATGCAGGCAGGCGTCGGGAGGGCCCCCCTCCCCTCTCCATGGAGCATCGCAACTTTGGGCTTCTCCTCTGGGCCCACCAAGTGTCTGCTGCTCGTGTGGTGCACACGTGCGACTCCCAGCCCTGTGGTGAGATGGGTGGCTGCCCGGGAGGAGTCTGCCACACCAGTGTCTGGATGCTGTTCACTGAGAAAGAGAAACGTTACCCCTGTGATGGGTTTCATGTTATGATCCACGCTCCCTCCACAGCTCCCAGGGAAACATTCTGCAGCTAGTGGCATGAGCATTTGCGATGAGTGTGTCTTGCTGACTTCTGTGCACTTCGAGGCTGCTGCGGTTTGGGGGTGTGTCTTGTGTCGGAGACCAGGTGTCCCCTGCGCCGCCCGCCCCGCTGGGCCCGCTCCTGTCTCTGTTTGAAACACGAGGCGTGTCTGTCTCTGTGTGTTTTCTGTGATTATTCCCACACTTTGTCCCCACAGTGCTGAACTGAAAGCCTCTCTGTGTTCTAAGTGTTCAGAAACAGAGATAGAGTTTAAAGTGTCCACTGAAACCTAGGGTTCAAATCTGTACAGCACTAATATAGAACATGGGGCATATCATTAAGGAAAAACATCTGAAATAGCAGTGTTTCTGGTAATGAAAAAAAAGTCACGTTTCCTTCCTGGTCTTTGACTCTTGAACCCGTGAGCCTTATTATCACATGCTTGGGTTTTGGGGTACTCAGCCCCCTGTTCCCAGCCTGAACACTGCCCATTGTCACATCCCATTGCCTCCAGCCCTTTCCACCTAAACACTGGTATTCAAACCTCCCGCCCCACTCAGGTGTGTCTCGGCCTTGATCCTGAGTGGCTGGGCGAACACGGGACTGCCTGCACAGGAATTGAATGGCAACATGTGTGTTCATAGAAGAGGCCTTTTTATAGTGGCCAAGCATGATTTATGTATTTGTAGTTGCACAGCCTAGAATACATCTGGTTATTTTGTTATTTTAGGCTTAATTTGGGCCTCCCCAGATGCATGTCAACAAAAGAAATTGACAAGTACTGAATCAGTATTTATCGTTGTATCTACAGTGGTGTAGAGTGTCAATGCATATACATAATTGATTATACATAAATGACAGATTTAGGATGGCTTTAATTTTACTCTAAAATTAAATCTAAATATGGAATAAGCCATAGTAAAAATGAATATCGTTTGCGAAAATTAAAAAAAAAAAGTTGCACAGACTAATTCCCGTTAGCTGTCCATTCATTTTGCCTAGCTGACTGATTTGATGTATTGTAACTTGTGTCTGTTTTTCCAGAGACACGGCTACTGTACTTTGGGAGAAGCTTTTAATCGCTTAGACTTCTCGAGTGCGATCCAGGACATCCGAAGGTTCAATTACGTGGTCAGGGTGAGTATTCATTTCAGAGCCACCGGAGGACATGTGGAGTGGTTGCGCCCTAAAGATTATCATGTCACATGTTTAAGATGTGTTTGGCAGCTGTGTAAAGCTGTGGTTGTTCCTGGTGGAAAACCATGAGATGGGGGGGTGGTCAGGAGGAGGGGGATTGAAGCTCCCTCCAGCCCACCTCATGTGTCACGTTGGAGACGGAAGGGGAAGCGGGAGTTTCTCTCAGGGTTTCTTGCCCGGTGGTTTCATGTGCATTTTCTGCTTTGTGTTTTTCCCAGAGCGTGAGCCCTGCTCGATAGAGGGGAGCAAGCTAGTGGAGAGA
The DNA here is from genome assembly GCA_006410615.1 of Neotragus moschatus. NCBI lineage: Eukaryota > Metazoa > Chordata > Mammalia > Artiodactyla > Bovidae > Neotragus > Neotragus moschatus. The sequence continues at coordinate 27,556 of SJYA01000183.1, forward strand.
AGGGAATTGATACAGAACAGAGCTGCATAGAAGCCTTATTATGTTAAGGATACATTTTTAGAAGAAATGTTTACCTTTTTCTGAATTCAGAAAATAATGGATCTCACTATATATTCCATTTATTGTTTGTTTTTATTTGCCTAGCAAGTTTACTCACCTGACTGTCCTAGGCCAAGAGTAAGTGATGAGTCATGAAACTGCTAACTGGGATTTTTTTTTTTTTTTTTTTCTCCTAATTGGGATTTTTAATAGTGCCACGAGGCTGTGGTACGCATTTGGCCTGTAGGAATGCTCCTGTAAAGACAGAGCGCTGGCTGGTTACGCGACCTCCAGCCGGGTCTGGGGTGTGGTTTCTGTAATCACTGCAGCACAGGACACGTGTAGACACACTAGACACACTAGACACACTAGAATTAGCGGTGTGATCCTCCCCAGCAATTATCATGTGATTGTCATATTTGTCGTCTTGGCCTCCACAGTCAACACAGTAATGTGTGTGTGCGAGAGTGTGTAAGTGTGTGTGAGTTGGCCCTTTCTCTGCTCCCTCTGCAACTGACAGAGGCAGCAGAGAGGGGGTTGGAGAGGAGGGATGAAGAATCCCTTTTCAGAGACACAGGAGCAGGTGTGATCTGGGTTCTGGAATGTGTTTGCGGCTTACCCAGAGGGGCTCAGATTGCTCAGGAGCAGTACGGGCCGCAGTGAACGGGTGTGTGCAGGTGCGAGTCTGCCCAGCACCACAGACAGGCGTGGCCACAGTGAGAGCCTGTGCGGGCACAGCAGCCACAGGACGTGAGGCGGAGGGATGGGCTGACCCAGGGCTCCTGATCCGGTGCACAGAGCTGGGCCTGGGTCACTGGAGACTCCTACAGATGAACGGTGTTTGTGATGTCATGTCCCTGACGTGCAGAGGGGATGGGCAGCTCTGTGACTGAGAAGCTGGCCCTGCCGCCAGGTCCCCCTGGGTCTTCCCCGCTGGCCTCCCTGCCGGCCACCAGGACTTCTCCTCCCACAGAGCCGAGGAGGGATGCAAGAGCTTCCGTGTGCTGAGAGCAGCCAGCCTCTGATGGACAGGGGGGCCCGGGAGGCAGGTGGACATTAGGGGCGGATGGACACGCAGGAGCAGTGGGAGGGCAGCACTGGCAAGGAAGCTGGAGGGACAGACAGAGGGACAGATGTGCTGGGGGGCCATTAGGGAAGGTCTGGCTCATGTGAGGCCAGGGTGGTCAGAGGGGGCACAGAGTGCAGCAGGGGTGGCCGGGATACTGGCCGGGGCTGGAGGGTGGAGGCTGAGCAGCAGCCCTACCTGCACCCTTTGCTTTCTTCTCGGGTCACTGGGGTGGGGAGGTGTGCTTCCCTTCAGAGGTGATGCTCACCTGTAACCACCTCCCCCCTCCCCCCAAGCTGTTGCAGCTGATTGCAAAGTCCCAGCTGACCTCGCTGAGTGGTGTGGCCCAGAAGAACTACTTCAACATCCTGGATAAGATCGTTCAGAAGGGTAAGGCGAGCACTGGCGTTTTTACTGATCTCAGTCTTAGTTAGAAACTTAGTACAAGGAGATTGGATTTTTCTTTCATTTACTCCCAGTATTGATGGTGTCAGATAATGTGATGGGCTCAGGTTGGCTGCTTGGTACTTGATGTTCTTGGTGGTGGTCTTTAAAAGATGCTTTTGGACACAGAAGAATGTATTGTGATGAGAAAGACAGGTTGAGGGGGAGGCACACCTCGAGGCGTGTGGGATCCTAGTTCCCCCACCAGGGACTGAGCCCATGCTTCCTGCAGTGGAAGTGCAGTCTTGACCACTGGGCTGGCAGGGAAGTCCCTGAGAAAGTAATCCCTGAGTTTTAAATGGACACGTACTCCTTCATGGTTAACTAGTCATGGCTCACTTTTGCTATATAGTGATTCTGTAATTAGCAAGGTTGTGACTTAGTTCTTACGCATCATATAAGCTTGTAATTTTCTTTTTAACTTAATGTTTGTCTTGATTAGTTAATGGCAAATAATAAATGGAACTTTAAGAGTTTATGCATATATGTGCCATTTTAACTGTCAGTTCTGTTTATGATTATAAAAGAAAGTAGAGATGGTTTTAAAGACAAAATTGTAGACTCAACCACAAATACACTATCAGATAGCGTTTGGAAGTTTTCGAATCTCATCATACTTGTGATACCTCGAAAATGATGCCACTTTGGTTATGCAGTGAAATTAGAGCATTATTTTCTTTTTGTGGTGAAATATACATAAAATACCATCTTCCTTGTGCATCTCGAGTGCACAGCTCGGTGGCACTGGGCATAGTCACATCACTGCGGCTGTGGCCGCCACAGCAGCGACACGCTGTCCGCAGAACTGACACACTGTCCTCATACACACTAATCCCGCCTCCCCAGCACCCGCCATCTACGCGCTCTGTGAATTTGACTATTCCCAGGACCTCATATCAGGAACATCGAGCAACACTTGTCCGTTTGTGACTGGTTCTTATCACAGGGTCTTCGGGTTTCACATGATGCGTGTCAGCGTTTCTGCCCTGTTTAAGGCTGAGAGATACTCCACTGCATGTATGAGTCACATTCCATTTACCTATGGTGTCTGTTGAGAGGCCCTTGGGTTGTGGAAGCAGGCCGTTTTAAAAATCATTTTGTGTCTTTACTTTTGTCTATGCCAGGCCCTTGTTGCTGCACAGGCTTTTCTCTGGTTGTGGAGAGCGGGGGCTGTTCTCTGGTTGCGGAGAGCGGGGCCTGTTCTCTGGTTGCGGAGAGCGGGGGCTCCTCTCTGGTTGCGGAGAGCCGGGGCTCCTCTCTGGTTGCGGAGAGCGGGGGCTCCTCTCTGGTTGCGGAGAGCGGGGGCTCCTCTCTGGTTGTGGAGAGCGGGGCCTGTTCTCTGGTTGCGGAGAGCGGGGGCTCCTCTCTGGTTGCGGAGAGCGGGGCCTGTTCTCTGGTTGCGGAGAGCGGGGGCTCCTCTCTGGTTGCGGAGAGCGGGGGCTGTTCTCTGGTGCGGAGAGCGGGGCCTCCTCTCTAGTCGTGGTGCATGGGCGTCTCATCGTGGCGGCTTCTCTTGTTGGCGAGCCACAGGCTCTAGGGCTCTCAGGCCTCAGTAGCTGCAGCTCATGGGCTCAGTAGCTGTGGCTCCCAGGCTCTGGAGCACGGGCTTTATAGTTGTGGCTCACAGGCTTAGTTGCTCTGAGGCACGTGGAACCTTCCCGGATCCGGGAGCAAAGCCGTGGCTCTCCTGCGTTGGCAGATGGCTCCTTCACTGAGCCCCCAGGGAAGCCTGGAAGCAGGTCAGTGTTGACAGTGGGGGCTGACTGTATTGTTGCATTGTTTCGTTTTTGTTTATTCCAGTTCTTGGTGACCACCAAAACCCTCGCCTGATCAAGGATCTTCTCCAAGACCTCAGCTCCACCCTGTGCATTCTGATCCGAGGAGTAGGGAAGTCCGTGCTGGTCGGAAACATCAACATCTGGATTTGCCGGTTAGAGACCGTTCTCCGCTGGCAGCAGCAGCTGCAGAATCTTCAGATGACGGAGGTATGTGCTTTCTGGCCTGCAGGTGAGTAGTCTCTGCTCTTGCCTCACGGAAGCCATTGCTGCTTCTAAGTGTGTGTGGAAGACTGTCACAGCTTTTCCAAAGGATTTTTCTCTCTACATTTCCTGAATACATATGAAACTGCCGTAAGATGGATTCAGGCCAAAAGACTCTTTAATGGCTTGTAGGTGTCATTGGAAAGACGGTGGGGATGGTAATTATTAAAAACAGCTGGTCCTATGGGTGATGAGGTGGTAAATTAATCTACCTTGACAGCAGATTAGATATTTTACCCTAGAATAACACTGGATAAATTAAGACTGCACCGTATAGTGGTGACTCTGTTCACCTGCTGTTGCTGCTCGGGGTTGGTGTTTTCATCGCCATTTCTTGCTGTCTTTGATGTTTTGTGTTTATTCTGATAACTGGTTTCACCAAGAGAAATGTTGACCCCATTCACCAAAGTGTCTTAGATTGTGTTTGGTTTTTCTCTGGTTGGGTTCAGAGGTGACCTTGGGCCATGTATTTGTCATGTAAATGCGAGATTTATAGGGAGTGATGATTCCCTAGTTAAGGCCCTGCAGTTAGCAGGGATGATCTGACATTCCATGTCCAGGCAGCCTCATTCCCGTGCCCAGGGGCTTGTGCTGAGAGGGCCGCTCGCCTGTAAGACACTTCCATGTGGGGTGTCTGCTTTCCAGACCATGACCAGGCCACGGGCCCAGGTGCCACTGTCCCCGAGTCCCTGGTGTGCACTGACGCCACGTCACCTGGTGAGCTCTGGGACTCGCGTGTTGGTGGCCGGGACCCCAGGCCCAGCCAGGGTCGCGGCAGCGTGTCATCTGGCAGGAGTGGGGAGGAGGGAGACGCCACTGTGACCGATGTGCTCCCGCGTGCCCGCTGGAGTAAGTGTGCGGGCCCTCCCAGCAGGTGGCCAGTGGCCTGACACTCAGCGACCTTCCTGTGCACATGCTCAGCAACATCCTGTACAGGTTCTCGGATGGGTGGGACATCGTCACCCTGGGTCAGGTGACCCCGACACTGTCCGCGCTCAGCGAGGACCGGCAGCTATGGAAGAAGCTCTGCCAGTACCACTTCGGGGAGAAGCAGGTGAGTGCGGGTTGTGGCCCCGATGGCCGAGCCTGGCTGCTTCAGGGAGGGGACTAGAATCGCTGTGGGAAAGCCTGCTTTTCCTGTGGAGAAAGCCATAATTTTAAAAACAACCCAGAACCGAGCAGCAGAACCGGGGCAGTTTCTTCCTGTCAGGGATGGGCCATTAGTCTTTCCTGCAGCTGGAGGCCCTCTCCAGGCAGCGTGTCCCCTCGGAGACTCACGGGTAGGCACCTGCTCCCTGCACCTTGCCCTCCCAGGATGGGGCCAGCCTTGGGTTCTGGCGGATGCGGGGTGTCTCCCACTTATCGCTGCCCCTCCCTGCCACCCCCGCGCTGTGTGGTTTCTGGAGCACAGCACCGCCAGCTGGGTGCCCATGACACACACAGCAGCGTGCAGGGCCAAAGCAGACAGTCTTGTCCCAGGGAGGGCCAGATGTCATGTGTCTCCTCAGACACACGCTCGCAGACCTGAGGGGTCATGTACCTATCCAGGAGAGAGTCAGGTGGTGGAGGCAGCAAGCAGGTTCCTGCCTGAATCAAAGGGTGGGGGTTGGGCACAGCCAGGCTGCAGGGCCACCGTGGTCGCCTTCTCCTGGGGGCACGGGGCTCACGAGTGGAGGGTAACGTTGTGAGGAACCGTGAAGATGCTGCTGCGTCGGGCAGCCCCTGGCCACGCCCAGGCCCGCCTGCTCAGCCTCCCATCCATGCCTGTTCCTCTGAGGGTGTGGTCGCTGCCCCGTAGGGTGTGAGGTGCCGCCTCCTGCCATCTCTGGGTCAAGACACCGAGCATCTTTTCATGTGCTTGCTGCCTGCTTGTGTGTGTCTCCAAATCCTTTGCCCATTTTGTATTTGGATACTTTCTGCATTCTGGTTACCAGTCCCTGTCACACTCGATAACATGTAACTTATTTTTAACTTAATAGACATCACAGACATCACTCCATATAAAACCTTTAAGTCTGTTGAACAGCTGCATGGTATTCCATTGTATAGTTTCAGCTCAAATTTAATTTCAGATAATTGAATGTTTCCTGCAGTGTGCGGCCTTTTAAAGTAGTTGTGCACATGATGCTGCTATGAAAGTCATCTGCTTCTGAACAGAAGTCTGTTTGTCTAGTTTTGTAGACACTTGATCCTTTCAGAAAAAGGCCATGTGGAGTGGAAGCTGATGTATTTTGCCCTTCAGAAGCACTACCCCACCAAGGAGCAGTACGGAGACACCCTGCACTTCTGCCGGCATTGCAGCATCCTCTTCTGGAAGGTAAGGGTAGCACCTGTGCTCCTGGAGAGACATACTGTCCAGCTGGGAGTAGTGAGTGAGGACATGAGGGTGTCTCAATAGGGACTCTCCACCCAAGCGTAGAGTGTGATGACATGATGGCGTCTCACCAGGGCTGTCCACCCGAGTGTAGAGTGTGTGACATGATGGCGTCTCACCAGGGACTGTCCACCCGCGTGGAGTGTGTGACATGATGGCGTCTCACCAGGGACTGTCCACCCGCGTGTAGTGTGTGACATGATGGCGTCTCACCAGGGACTGTCCACCCGCGTGTAGTGTGTGACATGATGGCGTCTCACCAGGGACTGTCCACCCGAGTGTAGAGTGTGTGACATGATGGCGTCTCACCAGGGACTGTCCACCCGCGTGGAGTGTGTGACATGATGGCGTCTCACCAGGGACTGTCCACCCGCGTGTAGTGTGTGACATGATGGCGTCTCACCAGGGACTGTCCACCCGCGTGTAGTGTGTGACATGATGGCGTCTCACCAGGGATGTCCACCCGCGTGTAGAGTGTGATGACATGATCACATCTCACCAGGGACTGGGGCTAGGGGTAGGTTCACCAAATCAGCACTGTGGTTGGACCTGAGATTGGGGCCACCGAGCCTCCTCTGGTGCAGGATGGTAGGACATGACCTGGTCCCTGGCCGTGAGCATGCTGACTGTGCTGTGGCCTCTCTCCTGGCGGGCTGCTTACCCCTGTTCCTATGGCTCAGCCTGAGAAGAGGGTCGGGATCCCTGCCCCTTCTGGAAGTCAAGGGAGGCCGCCTGCAACCCTCATTTTCCACACTGGGCCTCTGCTCCACCGTCAGGACCTCTAGCTATGGTGCCTCCAGGGGCTTTCCTCATGGCACAGCCCTGGAGCAGAGGAGAGGCCCATGAAAGCGCCCAGGCTCCTCCTGTTTTTTTGAGCCGAACTTGGCACGTTTGCTTCTTGTGGAGACTGAGCTGTGTCCGCAGCTGTTGGGCCCGCCCTCTCCCTCTCTGGTCCCTTCCTCTCCTGTCCAGTCTCTGAGAAAAACAATTTTCTGGGGGAGGCACGCATGCTTCTGTTCACCTCCTCTTAGACGATTTCCGTAGTTTGCCTTGAGTCTGAACTTGTTAACGTTGTGAAATTTCACTGGGGATAAGGGTGACAGGCTGTCTGCTCCTGCTGCTCAGGGTCCTCCCGAGGGGCCATGGGGCCACATGCCTTCTGCCTGGTCTGAAGCACCATGGCTATTTTTTGTTTTCTGTTTATCTGTAACTTGTTGGCTGGATTATGAGGCAAACTCTAAACTGCTGAAAAGCAAATGACTACTTTAAATTGTTTTTATTTCAGGTTATATACATGATAACGTGTTTTTTTTTTTTTTTTTTTTTTACCTGTACCCCTGTGGATGTACGGTGGAAAGTCCCCGTGTTAACAAGGCTTTACTGCTGGTGCTGCAGGGGGCCAGCCGGAGACCACTTTATTTCTGACTTGTTTTGGAGTCTGGCACGGCTTGTTCTGCACAGTTAACAAGAGGAAAGGTGTTGCACGGCTGCAGTGGTGGTTCTGTGGAACCTGTTCCTCCAGGCCAGGGGCACCTCACGTCATGCTCAGTCTTGCCAGGGTGCTAGCAGGACACGGCTGAACCAGTCCACCACAGCACACAGAGGGTGGTCCCAGACATGTGGCAGCTTCAGGGCCAAGTCAGTGGATGAGACGATCTGGTCACTGCTCTGTACGACGCTTACCCTGAGCCAAAGGCTTATTCCAGAGACACTGGGAGCAGTGGTGTGTCCCCCTCGGACAGACCATCTTTGCATGTGGCAGACTGTCTTAGACCGTCTGAGAACATTGTCTCTGACGTAGTGAACAGAGAAACACCCTTGCTACTTTGTGTGTTGACTTACAGAATGTTCAGGTGAAGTATCAAGAAATAGGGGCATTCTGGATTTTTAAAAATTGAGAGGTAATTTTTTGGGTTTCCAGAAGAATTTGCCTACAGATTCTTTTGTTTATGAAAATTCAGAACGAGTGTCTTGCTGGCCTTTGGGCTCTGAAATGTTGTTCACAGTCTTGCCTTGAAGGCTGAGCGCTGTGACCTCTGTGCAGCCTTGGGGACTGTCTCTGTCCATCTGTGGGGTCACATGGCAGCTTTTTCTCCCAGAGGCCATTCCACTTTCTTCTGAGTCTATGGGTGGAAACTTAAAAGACGAGTGTCTGGAATTTGTGGTGGACTCTGCTGCCTGCGTCAGCTCCTGAGCAAGCACCCTGGCTGGCCACCATATCCCCACGCATAGCTTGGCCCCCGCAGGCCTCAGCCCAGTTTCGTGGTGCCTCTGGGAGGGCAGGCCTGCTGCGTGGAGGCTTCCTGGTGCTCAGCCCCATGTGGGGCGATATCCCATTGTGCCCGCGCTGCCCGCGTCCTACCGGACCTGTCCTCTTCCACACACGTAGGCTGGGGCTCTGCCGCGAGGTCACGCTGCCGCCCCAGCTGCCCCAAGCCATCCTGTCTGACCTGGCTTCACTGTCTGGACATCGTGTTTTTCTGCTTTGCCTTTGGGGGAACGTTGGCAAGGTGAAAGGAGGCCTTGGAGTTGCGCACAGGCCCAGCTCAGGTCTTTCTGCCTTCCATGGGGTGGCCCTCCTCTGAGGTCACTGTGCTCACCCCATCCTCTAGCTGTTTTTCAGGAACTTCAGCTAAAGCCAGGTGTGGAGTGGGCTGGAAGCCAGACAGTGAATGCAGTCAGCGGCGGGGATCGGGACTGTTGTCCACTGCCAGGTCCACACTGCAGTGTGCAGCGGGGGCCGGGAGGCTGCTGGTCCTGGCCTGTGTTGACAGCCAGGCCCGCGGACCCCCGGGCTCTGGTGAGGGCGGGGGGCAGCCAGCCAGCCGGTGGTGAGAGGGCCAAGTTGCTGCTGACCTCGAGTTGAAAACCGTGGGTGAGCAGGAAGGAGCTGGCTCCCATGGAACCTGCATTGTTCACTTAATTCCACTGACTCAGACTGTGAAGAGGGAGTGAGTGGGCTTCAGGGAAACCTGGTAGAACATTCCCGGTGTGACCTGCTGCTCTGTGTGTTCTCAGTGAAGTCGTGATGGTCACTTGGCTCTGCTGTCTCACAGCTGTGGCCCCAAGACTGGAGGAGGTGGAAGCCACGTTGGTCCCAGAAGCCTGCGGGTCCTGTGGCTTCCGGCTGCTGCGTGGGGCCCCGGGGGCAGCTCTCCCCTGGGTTTCACTGCGCAGTGATGTGGGCTGTTTTCATGAATGACTCACGTTCAGCCTGAGCCTTGGTGTGGCCTGGCTCTTCCTAACTGTTTTCCCTTTCTTCCTCCCCTCACTGCTCTCCTCCGCCACCTCCAGGACTGCCGCCTTGCTTTATTACTTGAGGTACCTCCTCTCTGCCTGCGTCTGTATGCGTCCCGTCTGGGGCTGGGCCGATGGGGCTGTAGCCTCTGCTGACATGCGACTGGCTTTCCTACTTGGCCACCATCGGGGTCCCACGAGCTGCCTTTAGACCAGGGGTGTAGGCTTGGCTGGGGGGAGCAGTCCCCTCTCAAGACACTGGCCTAACTCGCCCCCAGGTCCTGAGGCTGTTCTGTCTGCTGACACAAGCGAGCCCTGGGTGTTTCTGCTGTGGGACGTGGTGCTGGGCCTTTGGGTGAACGTGGATGGGTGGTGCCCAGAGCAGTTCCAGAGTGGATCCTGACCCACTGCTGGGGGAGGGGCAGCATGACCAGGGCGGGTTGGGGTGGGGAGGAGGGAAGTGCGGGCTCCCCCTGGCCCCCAACTCAGGGCCGCCTGTGCCCCACGCACTGGCATAGAGACTCACCCCGCTGAGCAGCCGCGTGTTCCTAATTCTCGCCTGCTGTCCACATACCTGTGCGGTGGGGTCCAGGTGCATTTAAGTGAATGCCTGCTGACTTCTGAGTTGTTTTCCCTCCCGGCATGTGCGGTAACGCCCTGCCCCTCCCACAGGACTCGGGCCACCCCTGCACGGCCGCCGACCCGGACAGCTGCTTCACACCTGTGTCCCCGCAGCACTTCATCGACCTTTTCAAGTACTGAGGGCCTGGCCAGGCCCACCGTGACCTGGAGGCTGCGCTGGAGACAACGTGAAAAGGGCCTGTGGGCAGGGGCGCCTGTGGCTTCCACCTCTGAAGCCGGGTCAGGGAACCCCAGCAAAATCCACCTTTGAAGTAGGGTCAAGGAACCCCAGCAAAATCATTTCTGCTTCTCTCTTTAAAAAAATTCTTCTAAGCACATTAAAATTTGGAACTTTGTGTATTTGTAAATATGGCTCAAAAAGAGTGTTTTCAGCACCACATCCTGTGCTGAACTGACACCAATAGCCAAGAAGACTATGCCTCTTAACGCAAATGATGGTTCCCGATTTTGTAGTGATTGGGGTGAGGGTAGATCACTGATCCTTGTAATGACATTGTACAGAATATTTATTTTTCTTAAGATGTATATTAACTGTTTTGGTTGTGTCTGCACGAGTCTTCTCAGATACAGAAGGATCCAGGGAAGTATGTGCCTGTCTCCTGGATACTCAGCAGTGGGTTGTGAATTGTGCAGATGGCTGAGACCAAGGGCCTGCGTCTGGGGCTGTGGTCCTGGGCTCGTGCCCAACGCTGGCAGGCAGGACCCTGACCCGGGGGAGCCTGGTGTGGCCTGGACCACTGCTTGGAATCTTCTTCTAGCAGAGTAATAAATCATGTTTGTCTACCTATTTTAACTTTGTCAATTTTGCATCTTACTGAGAAAAGTAGTGTCAATGATTTTGATAATCGTTTATAGAAACCTCTCAAAGATCATTTTATTTTAAATATACTGCATGTACATTTTAGAAAATTTTGAAAATAAAAGTTTATATAAGAATAAAACAGGTGCATAACCCTGGCACCCTGAATATCTGTGCTTGCCAGAAAGCACGTTGGAACAGCCCCAGCAGGTGCAGGGGAGAAGTGAACAGGGTCAGGGACCCAAGCCCAGTCACTTTTGCTTCCTTCTTCTTAGCAGGTGGAAATGTGCAGTCTTGCTTATTTGTAAATAAAGAGTCTATGCTTTCAGCACACATTCTGTGCCGAACTGGTGCAGCCAAAACTATGCTTAGTTGTCAGATGATAGTTTCCCTGTATGTGAATCATGTGGAAGCTTTTCATAAAACCATCAGTTCAGTTCAGTTCAGTCACTCAGTCGTGTCCGACTCTTTGCGACCCCATGAATCACAGCA
>SJYA01000184.1:0-42186 GCA_006410615.1 Neotragus moschatus
GAAGACGTGCCAGTTAAGGGAAAAGGCAAGATTAAAAGATGAGAGAAGAATGTCAGTTTCACGCCCTTGCCAATATCTTTCATGGCTGATTACACCCTGACAGCCTATAAATTCCTCTAATAGTTTTCAATGGAGAAACTATTCCTCTACCCATCCCCACAACTATTAAGTAGTGTAGCTGGTTTAGACTAGCTTCCAGAATCACCCAAGTGGTGTTGATTATCACTAGTGGGTGTGGATAAGGAGAAAAAGAATGCATTCTTCTGAGAATCTTCTGGGCAAAAAGCACCATGTATGGTAAATATCAGATTCTGCATATAAAATGTCATTATTTCCCAACTGAAACAAATATCTAAGGAGTACCTCTCCTCTCTCTGTCTCTTTTCCTCCTATGCCTCAGACTAAGACTCAGCACAATAGCTAAGCTCTCCAGCCAACCACCCCTCAAATTCACTTTTCACAGTCAAGAGATTTATATTTCCCACCATAGAAAAACTCACCATGGAATAGTTCTGGCTCCATATACATCAGCTAAGACACAAAAATTCAGTTTTCAGAGACAAAAGGTCACTCATTTCCACCGAACAGTTTCTTTCATGGTGCTGGATGAAGACAATGATAGCAAGCATCTAATAGTACAAAATCCCAAAGTTCTGCTAGAGACGGCAGAAGAGCTCCTACACAACAGATCAGAGTCCTACAGCAATGCTACAAAGAGCCTAGCCTTTGATATTTCTAGAAAATTCTGTAGAAAGAGAGGGAACAAATATTTAGGCATATTTTCATATCACCATCCTGAGAATCTTGAGTTTCAAAGGCAGGGTCAGTGATGAGGGTGGTGATGAGAGAGAGAAAGAAAGCAGGTAGGTGTCATTCCAGAACATTCTAGAGCTTTTAGGACAAGAAGTAAATGTGCCAAAGAACAGAAGATAGAAACTGGGCCCATCTATGGTTTTGCAAAATGAATAAGGAGATCTCACAAATATCCATACATTTTGTATCTTTTATGCAACCCCTCCACCATCTTAAACACTACTGGNGAACATTCTAGAGCTTTTAGGACAAGAAGTAAATGTGCCAAAGAACAGAAGATAGAAACTGGGCCCATCTATGGTTTTGCAAAATGAATAAGGAGATCTCACAAATATCCATACATTTTGTATCTTTTATGCAACCCCTCCACCATCTTAAACACTACTGGAAATTTCCAACTAACTGGGAAAAAAAAAAAAAACAGTTCTCAGCCTTTCCTCAAGATGTCTGAGGAAGTGAGACTAGACCCGGGGTTTTTTTGACGTGTGGCAAAAGCCACATCATGTTTTAGAAGGAAGATGGGAAGAGGTGTGTCCTGCCCAACCACACAGAATTCCTCGGCTGAGAACAGCTACTAGATCTGTGTCCCAGCTGTGAGCTGCCAGAGGATATTTGCCTAAATGCTAAAAGGGCTCCAGTCATGTACTTTTTCTGTTTGGAAAATTACTCCTTGTTCATTTGAAAAGGAAAAAAAAAAAAAAAAAAAGATATGAGCGTTGTTGTCACATGTGAGCCTTTGTTTAAAACCAAGCTTTCTTGATGCATCTTGTGGGAACTGAAACTCAGCAATGCAAGGATATAACCCTCCTGCAGAAAGACTGATGTCTTCCCCAAAAGCTATTGGACTCTTATTTCCAGCCCTAGAGTTCAAAGTTATTTCTTTGTTTTTTGTAAAAACTTCAACTTGAAAGAATATACGTGATATTCTGAACTCACATTGCAAAAAGAACAACAGCATTCTAAACTCAAGCTTTAAATATAAATGAAATGCTTCTCTTGCCCCAGATTAGATGATTGAGAAAATGTTCAAAACCTTAATCCCATGAAATATGCAAGATGCTGTCATGCATCCAACTCTCTCTTACCCCTTCTAAAGACCCCACCTGGATTGTTCCATTTCCTCTACCTGAACCAACTCCAAGTCTACCCCAAGCTCTTTTCTTCTAAGTTTACTGAACCTCAGTCTTTAACCCCCCACATTTTCTTGCCTTGGCAAAAACCCTAAAGCTTTCAGGGTGGTTAACAAACAGTAGGTGTCGGCCTCCAAGGGTTAAGAATTTACAGATGATAATCATCAGTATATTGTTCTGGAAAATTAAATACACCTGGGCCAAGTTTCTTAAGGCTGTACTCTTTGGAAATGCTTCAATCTTTAAAAAAAAAAAAAGAAGAAGAAGAAGTTCAAGAATGTGAACTTCATTGCTCACATCTATTTTCCCAGGTTTCCTTTCTTTTCTCTTTGATATGTCATTATGTGATTTGGGTTTTCCCCAGATTTTTACCTCCTTGACATATGAAAAATGTGCTTGCATCCTGCCATCCTAGTAGGGGCATGAAGTGACAAAAGAAACTGCTCATTCAAGAAGGCCTGCCTACTCTGTCCCTAGATTCAAGCAGTCTGATGGCAGCGCCCTCCAGCGACAAGCATGAACTTGGTGGGGTTGGCCCTCAATCCAGTTGAATCCTTCTACACACCAAACATCAAGCCCACCTCAAGTCTCCAGAAAACCTATCAGGATGTTCTGGTTGTCAAGAAGTTCATATCTGTTGGGATAACAGACTAGAGGGGAGGTGAGCACAAGCTCTACCCAAGGAGGAGACACCCATGGTAGAAGAAAGGCCGAGGAACGCATCACATAGCCTGTAGTCACAGGCTCACATGGTGATGGAGAAGCCATGACAGCCTCCAAGGCAGAGAAACCAGCAGGAGAAAAAGTCTGGAAATGTAAAAGGACTTAGGGGTGTTCCTCAGGTGCCCAGATGAGGCCATGGGGAAGAGAAACAAAAAATGAAGCCTAGAAATACTGGTCAAAAATGGGTGATGAACACTTTGATGTGTTGGCCTTATTCTGCACTAAGGGGAGGGTAGAATACTCAGATTTCATTCTGGCAAGAGGTTGAATGAGGGGTTGTAACAGGAAGCATGACCAATACAGTTCTCCTCTGGCTTTGAAGAAGTTGTATGAGCAGGGAGCAGACAGTGGCAAAGAATCCTTTTCAGTTGAGGACAGCATGATGGGACTTCAGGAAGAAAGTGGCCCTTGAATCTCTTAAAGGATGAGCAGGACTCAGATGGTGAGTGACAAAGAAGGGCACCCTGATCAGAGCAGGGACACAGACTGGCCAGCATGCATGGCTCATTCCAGGAGAAGCATGGGATCTGCCAGGACTGGCCAAGCCTGTTGGAGGCTTAGAGCAGAAGATAGGCTGGCCAGGTAGACCAGATCACATTGTGGAGGCCTCTGAATGCCACCTTAAGGATGTTGTTCTGAAGGCAACAGGAAGCCTGCAGGGCTGGTGATGTTCAGGTTACCGCCTCCCTTTTAATTGGCTGTGACCACATGGGACATGAGCAGAATTGATGGGCTCATCAGCAGATCTTCCCATCCAAGTTCCAGGGCACCCCTTCTTTGCCTTTTCCTTCCCAGCTGGCACTGAGTTCAGAGTATCCTTGGAAATCCAGTGAGCATGACAAAGCCTCCATCAGCCTGAATCTCTGAAGGAATGGCTCTGTGCACACAGTCACACCGTGACCAGCTTACTCACCCAGTACTGTCGGGTGAGCAAAAATCAACCATCTGGGAATTGTGTATCACTTTATGCATTGAGTCTATTTGCCATATCAGCTCTACCTAACATACCTCATATTGGCCCAACTATGAAGATGGCAATGGGGAGAGAAAGAGACAGAGTCAAGAGACTTGTGGAGGTTAGTCCTCTAGACGTGGCTACCCATTTTAAGGGCAAGTGAGAGTCAAATATGGGGCCAGTATGTTCAGAAAGAATGGAGAGGAAGATTGAGAGGCTTTCATCTGAGTTACCACGAACGGAGAAAAAGGTTTGGAAGAAGGTGTGTGTGTGTGTGTGCTCAGTCATGTCTGACTCCTTGCAACCCTATGGACTGTAGCCCGCCAGGGTCCTCTGTCTGTGGGATTTTCCAGACAAGAATACAAGAGTGGGCTGCCATTTCCTTCTCCAGGGCATCTTCCCGACCCAGGGGTTGAACCCATGTTTCTTGGGTCTCCTGCACTGGCAGAATTCTTTACCACTAGCGCCACTTGGAAGACCTGTAGGGACCTGGGACCCCCAGCAGAACTGTCCAGCAGGCAGTTAGAAACACAGGCAAGGAGCCAAACCATGGAAACCTGGGAGAACCACACAGATGCTTCCAGAACAGCCTGTGCTGCCCAGGAAGCCTCCCCAGGCACTTTCCTCAATGTTGCAAATATCTATGTATAAAACAGACAAGGACCTACTCTGTAGCACAGGGAACTATACTCAATATTTTGTAGTAACCTATTAGGGAAATGAATCTGAAAATATATATATAGTCATGGTGTGGTATGCCTGAAAGTAACACAACATTGTCAAGCAAGTATATTTTAATTGTTTTTAGATACTGTAGATATCAAGGATCACAGACTTTCAAAGGTTTTTACAACCACTTAGAACCCACTGAGAACTACCAGCTGCCCTGATGGACAGCTAGAGGCAATCAGCAAGTGCTCACAACTGCTGGAGATCCTCCCCGGGACATCTGTGCTCCTAAGGGGACTGAGCCTTCCTGAGATGGAGGTGTCAAGTGGCAGGGAAGGCCTTCATGCCACAGTCTGCCTTTGGGGCGTCTCCAGTCATGGAGAAAAGTCAAGAGTCCCCAAGAAACAAATGCCAGTCAGCAAGATAACAATTCCACGGCTTCTATAAAGCTCTTCATTTTCCAAAGCATGCTCGTGACCTTCATCTCCCTTCCAAAAAAGGAGAAGGGAACTCGGGCCTTCTAAGGTCCACGGAGAGAAACAGAGGACACTGGCAGAAAACATGTAAATTGTCTCTCTTGAAAGAGGCTATTTACAGCCCCTGTTTTTCTCTGTCTCAGCCAGGACCATCTGGAGCCCAGCACAGCAGAAGGAAGGGGAGATGGCTCATTTCAGCTGCTTGGACACACCCTCCTTGGAAGGGAGCCTCCCCAAAGGATGCAGCTGCTACTGTTGCCCTCAGGGTCTCTTCTCCAGGTTGTTCTACGCTCAGGTTTCACTCCGGGCACATTCGACTGGATCAGAGGCTCTGCTACAACTAGCCTGTGTGTTAGTCGCTCAGTCATGTCCGACTCTTTGTGACCCCAGGGACTGTAGCCCACCAGACTCATCTGTTCATGGAATTCTCCAGGCCAAGAATACTAGAGTGGGCTACCATTCCCTTCTCCAGGGGATCTTCCCCACCTAGAGACCAAACCCATGTCTCCCACACTGCAGGCAGGTTCTTTATCATCTGGGCCACCTGGGAAGCCCCTGCTACAACTTACTGAACAGTGAAGTGCCGAGAGGTTAAAACCGAAGCAGTATGATGATGCTTGAAGAGACTCCAGGGCTGGGGCTTCCACAGTAGCTCAGTGGTAAAGAATCTGCCTGTCAGTGCAGGCGACAGGGGTTCAATCACTGATCCAGGAAGACCCCACATGCCGCAGAGCAGCTGAGCCCACTTGCCGCAAGTACTGAGCCTGCGCGTTGCAACTACTGAAGCCCACACACCTTAGAGCCTGTGCTCCGAAACAAGAGGAGCCACTGGCAATGAGAATCCCGGGCACCACAACTAGAGAGTAGCCCCCCGCTCGCCACAACTAGAGAAAAACCCGAGCAGCAACTAAGACCCAGCACAGCCCTAAATAAATAAATAAATAAAAATTAAGACTCCAGGGCTTCGGGCTGCTCAAACCCCAGTGCCCCGTGCTCAACATTTTTTTTTTTTAAGTCACTAAGTTGTGTCTCGATTGTTTGTGACCCCATGGGCTGTCCTCTGCCAGGCTCCTCTGTTCATGGGATCCTCCAGGCAAGAATACTGGAGGGGGTTGCCATTTCCTTCTCCAAGGGATCTTCCCAACCCAGGGATTGAACCCTACATCTCCTGCATTGCAGGCAGAGGGGTGGTCAACTTGGTAGAGCACACATTCCCAAGTGGGAAAACCTGGGATGCTATACTGCCTTCATGTTAATCCTAAGACACTCCGAGTAGTGGTTTTGAAGCCAAAAATCTCGGGGCACTTCTGGGCAGTTTCTGGCCCTATCTGCAGGGAGCTCGACTGCAAGCATCTCCTTTGATTCATCCGCCCTCAACCGCCTCCCAGTCCCTCACTGCCGTGGGAGCCACTGAGAACTTTCCTCCATGGTACGCAGGTGTCCCCAGGCTTCCTTCAGGATTCCAAGGAGTTCACGGAACGTCTTCTCCCAGGTACATTCCTCTTTTCTAAGGCTTGGTTCCTATCATACCCTCCTTTTAAAAGGAGGTCAGGGGTCCTATTTTATGTTTAAAATAAAATTTAAAATCTTCATTTAGCATATATCTTAGAAGTCCTTCTAAGAGTCTCCAGCCCCATTAGCCATGGAATCTGCCTGTTGCCTTGTTCTTTTTGCTCAGCTTGCAGCTCATTTAAGGATCACTGGAGAGAACTTGGACTTCCCTGGTGGCTCAGATGGCAAAGAATCTGCGTGCAATACCAGAGACCTGTGTTCGATCCCTGGACTGGGAGATGACTCACGCTCTAGTTTTTAAAATCAAACTTCCTCTGCCAAATCCAAGACCCTGAATGTATCCAAAGGGTAGAAACATGCTTTTCCCACCCATCCACCAACATACCTCCCATTCAGACCAACAAGAGCCTTAATGGGTGATTCAGTCCCCTCCAATTCTAAGGATAATCTTTCTGCTTCACCTTTGGGCCAGCAGCCTTCAATGTTCTTCACACCAGCTCAGAGAATTCCACTCATCCTTTACAAAGAGTGAGGTCCAGGTTTGAAAATTGGATTGATTTATCATTACATTAACTAACGATGTTAACACATACACAGAAATATGTCCGCATCAGGTGTGAATCTATTTTATTAGGCAGAATTCTAATGTTGTTCCACCCTCAAGCCTTTGAAAAGCACTTCTGGTGGGGAGTGGAGGCTGAGAGAAGGGACCCTTCCTGTATTTCCACCCTGGCTTCCTGGCGATACATTTTTCAGAAAAGTTTGCCTTGAACTTCTCCGCACCTCCTACCACCTCCCTGCACATTTACACACAGAACACCTTTGTGAGCCTGGGACTGAGACGGGGCAGAGCACAGAGAAGGTTTGTCAAGCCAAACAAGCTGGTTTATGTGCAGAAATCCCCCAGCTGCGCTTACAGATTGAATTGCAAAAACTCTCCGCTGCTTCTGGTTGAAAATTCCACTGAAACCCTTCACTGGCTGCCTGTGCCTTCAGTACACATAGTTGCCGATGCTCGCACCACAGTCTACATGTGCAAACGCACGTGATCAGAGGCACGTGAGCGGCGTGTGGCTTCAAGATGTCTGTGTCATCCGAAGGCCAATGGTTTCCTGCATATTTGCTGTGAATACACACCGCTGTCTATAATCATGCTGTAGCCACAACGTTTAACATGGTTTGCCTGGTGCGGCGCTTGGATTTTGAATTTAACAACACTAGATGCTTGAATGTATTAAGCAGTGGGGCGAGACTTCTTCGGTTGGCAGTCATACCTTTATGAAAAGCTCCAGTGACTGGGAAGCAACAGTTACAGATCTGCAACTGTATTGTAGGACAGCCACTAGCCACTTGGGGCTTTTGACACTTGAAATGTGGCTAGTTCAAATTAAGATGTGCTGTCGCTATAGAATATAAGTTAAATAAGCAGGGTGACAATATACAGCCTTGACGTATCCTTTTCCTATTGGGAACTAGTCTGTTGTTCCATGTCCAGTTCTAACTGTTGCTTCCTGACCTGCATACAGATTTCTCAAGAGGCAAGTCAGATGATCTGGTATTCCCATCTCTTTCAGAATTTTCCACAGTTTATTGTGATCCACACAGTCAAGGCTTTGACTGACTCATTGGAAAAGACTCTGATGCTGGGAGGGGTTGGGGGCAGGAAGAGAAGGGGACGACAGAGGATGAGACGGCTGGATGGCATCACTGACTCGCTGGACATGAGTCTGAGTGAACTCCGGGAGTTGGTGATGGACAGGGAGGCCTGGCGTGCTGCGATTCATGGGGTCGCAAAGAGTCGGACACGACTGAGCGACTGAACTGAACTGATCGCTATAAAATGCACACTAAATCTCAAAGATTAGGTACCGAAAAAGAATCAAATAACTCATGGATAACTTTTTTTTTAATTGAAGTATGGTTGATTTACAGTGTTATGCTAGTTTCAGTTGCATAGCAAAGTGATTCAGTGATTATATATATATATGGGTCTCCCACATTGCAGGCAGATGCTTTACCATCTGAGCCACCAGGGAAGATGTATATATATATATATGTATATATAGTCTTTCTCTGATTCTTTTCCCTTACAGGTTTTTACAGGACATGTAAAGTTCCCTGTGTCTGTGTAGAGTATACTCCTGTATTACAGGAGTATAGTTCCCTGTGCTATATAATATATCATTGATGGGTATCTATTTTATATATGGCTGTTGTTTAAATCATGTCCGACTATTGCAACCCCATAGATTATAGCCCACCAGGCTTCTCTGTCCATGGGATTTCCCAGGCAAGAATACTAGAGTGGGTTGCCATTTCCTTCTCCAGGGGATCTTCCCGACCCAGGGATGGAACCCGTGTCTCCAGCATCTTCTGAATTGGCAGACAGATTCTTCACCACTGAGCCACCTGAGAAGCCCATTTTACATACAGTCGTGTGGGTGTTTAATCCTAATCTCCTAATTTATCCATTCCTCATTAATAACTTTTTAGAATGATGGTATATGGTATAATGATAAGTCGGCTATACTAGATTAAGTAAAATGTTACTAAAATGTCACCTGTCCTTTTTTCCTTTTTGTATGTGATCACTAGAAAACTTTAGCTTGCACACACGGCTCACATTATACAGTGACTGTACAGTGTTGACTCAGAGTACTCATTAAAACCAGAGTCTCACAGAAGTGGCCCAGGAATCTGCACGCTTACTAAGCACCCAGGTGATTGAGATCATTGCCATTTGGGGACCGCTGATATAGCAGGCACTGACACGGACCCCAAGGCAGAACACCTGGATTCTAAACTTGCTTCAAATTCCTTCGCATCAACACAACGCAGGACTTGGATTAGACCTAGGGAGCTGTGTGGCTTAAGGCTTCCAGCCCCGTTTGTGCTGCTTAGTCTCTCAGTCATGTCCGACCCTCTGCGGCCCCTGGGTTGTAGCCCGCCAGGCTCTTCCATCCATGGAACTTGTCAAGCAATAAGACTGAAGTTCCTAGTCCAGGGGAACTTCCCAACCCAGGGATCAAACACGTATCTCTTGCATATCCTTCACTGGCAGGTGGATTCTTTACCACTAGTGCCACCTGGGAAGACCTCCAGCCCTGTTACTCACTATCCAGCGATTTGTGAGAGCCCCAGAGACTGATTAGACACAAATGGATAACAACTTCAGGCCTGAAGTTCCCTGGAGTGGGAAATGGCAGGCTTCTCTGTCCACGGCATTTCCCAGGCAAAAATACTAGAGTGGGTTGCCATTTCCTTCTCCAGAGGATCTTCCCAACCCAGGGATGGAACCCGTGTCTCCAGCATCTCCTGAATTGGCAGACAGATTCTTCACCACTGAGCCACCTGAGAAGCCCATTTTATATACAGTAGTGTGGGTGTTTAATCCAAATCTCCTAAGTTATCCATTCCTCATTAAAAACTTTTTAGAATGATGAACCCACCTATAATGATGGGGGGTGGGGGTAGGAGAAATGACTCATTCAAAATATTTCTAAAAGTAACCAATGAAATAAGTAAGCAGTGCCATGTGGTTCTGCAGGAGGAAAGATAGAAAGCAGAGAAGGAAGTGGGTAAGTCCCACTTCCATATAAACCCCGAGTGCGCTTCGGTAAAAGGTGTGGATCCCTGGCTCCCTGACTATCAACCCCATCAGCAGGTGGGTGTTAGATTTGAGATGATAGAATTTCAAGTAAATTCTTGAAACTTGAAGATTGAATTGATTGATTGAATCACGTGTGAGGACAAAGTTTACCAGCCTGCCTAAAGGGAAAAGATCCTGGTCCAAGCCTTCTCTTTATTCGATGCAACAGTCCTCACTGTTCTTCATCACTTAAGTGACGTGACAAAGAAAGGCAAAAAGTGCCAGCAACAAGCTGGTCATTCTGCATCCATTTAGACATCAGTGCAGGGATCTTCTATGGCTGGGAACACCGAGCACACATAGAAAGATGATTTTCTCCACTAAAGAATAATAGTCCAAGACAGGGGGGGCTATAGCACTAGATGTCATGCTGAAAATCAAACACTTGCAGAAGAAACCAGTTCCTACATCTGGCTTTGCTGAGGGCTCTCCTGCATTCGGCCTCAGACCTTCCTAGATTACATTTTCCTGTCAGTTCGATTCTCAAACTTGACCTAAATGTTGGCTTCTGCTCAGGCTCATTAAAGCAGGGCTGGTCTGCCCAACAAGAACTTTACCATCCCAGCCAGACAGTGCTTGCCATCAGCCAGGAGGAGGAAGGCAAACAAACTTATGAGAAGTGAAATAAACTGAACTGGGACACAGATTATGAGTTCGCACCATGAATAAACACACGCAGAGATTCCAGGTAAACTGTGGTTCTGTTTACAATGAAACAGGACGTTCTTTTGGGACTTCTTCTCCTAGTTTATCTGATTAGCAGTTCCTCATTCATATGATTGTCTTCTCAAAGCTTTCCATTGCCCCATATGGTCATTTCACTTAAACTTCTTTGCCAAAATGATGGAAATACCTCACAGTCCAAGTGCCTCCAATGGATTAAACATATAGATTAAGCATGGCAAACTTCCCTGATAGCTTAGTGGGTAAAGAGTCCACCTGCGATGCAGGAGACACGGGTTTGATCCCTGGGTCTGCAAGATCTTCTGGAGTAGGAAATGGCAACCCACTCTGGTATGCTTGTCTGGGAAATCCCACGGACCGAGGAGCCTGAAGGGCTACATCCAAAGGGTCGCAAAGATTCAGACACAACTGAGCAGGCTAACACACACACACAAACACATCAAATAATAATAGTGAAATTGACACAATAGAAACCTCACTGGCTTAGGAAAAAATTCCTGTGTTCTAGAACCAGCGCTGTTGTTCATGAGTGTCATAAAGACTTTTCACTGATCAGGGAGTACTAACCTTTGCACAGGTTATGTCCTGTGGATCTAAACGAGACGCTGAACACATCAAACAAGATAGTTTGTATTTTCCACTTAGCTACTTTGTTCTGGTGGTTTGGGTAAAAGAGTTTCTATGATTGTTATGAACAGCGTTCAAAGTTTCAGAGTTACTTTCATTGTAAAAAGCAAACTAACCAAGAAAAATAATAATAATAATGCCAAAGTACTACTTTATTGTTTAGTTTGAGAGATTACAGCCAGGCGGTATCTTTTTAAAGCTACATCCTTGCTTTAGGAGTGTGTTCCAGCCACCATGTCTTCCAGCCACAGCATCACTAACTCGAGGACACCCGGGCGTGTCCATGAGTGGGAGGCCTCGGGTGACAGCTCACCGCAGTAAACGACAACTGGAGGCCCAGGAATCAGCACCAAAGTGGACAACACAAACTGCAGAGGAGACTCCAGGAGAACAAAGAACCTATCCCTCTCCTCATTCAGCACATTCGCCCATGTACTTGGACACGCAGGTGTGCGTGCGTGTGTGTTACACGTGTGCATATGTTCTCCCAGACTGTCTCAAGCTTACTGGATCAGCAATGACTCAGAGTCCAGTGGGCTGACCTCTTGCTGCAGAGCAAAATCTCCAGCGCATAGGAGTTCTTCTATTTTCCTACAAGGAAAGAATGAAGAAGAAAGCAGGGATGTATCATTAAAATGCTGCTGCTTAAATGAGAGAAGAGAGGGGATTTCCCTGGTGGTCCAGGGGCCGAGACTCCACGCTTCCACTGCAGGGGACATGGGTTCCATCCCTGGTCAGGGAATTAAGATCCTGCATGCCACGCAGAGTGGTCAAAATTAATCAGTTAATTATGGACAAAGAAGGAATCAAATGAAAGAGTCCCAGGTTCCTGATCTGGGGGAACAGAGGAAAAACAAGGTGAATGTAATGGTAAAAAACCAACGATAACAATAAAAACACTGATGGCTCCAGGAAACTCTCACATCCTCCTTCAACTCTAAACTTGGAAATACAAAACTGGAGTGCCAGTGAGGCAAGGTGTACAGGTATGTGAATTCTGTGCTTCAAACTACATGTCACTTCAGCACAAGAGTAAAGGCAGGGGTCCTAGAAGACATGTGAAATCCCTGAGATGGAAGGGAGAGGGGAGAGACTATGGAAAAGCTAGCAATGGTAGTCACAGCTAGAGGTGACGAGAAGAGGTGACGAGGGCAAGTCCCCATCCAACGCAAGGGGAGAGGGTGCTTTCAGAAGGAACAGGTGGTCACAATGCCAGAAGCTGGAAAGAGATGTGGGAAGAGAGAAAGAGGACTGAGATGCAGCCCGTAGTTTTGTCAATAACGTGGCATGAGGATCCTTGGTGCATATTTGCAGTAGAGTGGGGAGGCCACACCATGTGGGACAGTCACTGAGAAAGCACGCCTCATGCGGCCTCTAAACAAATGCCGGTAAAGAGAGACCCCACTTGAGAAGGCAGGTTAGCAAATCTAGGAAAGAGAGACCGTGTGGAAGGAAAACTTGAATCCAAACAGCTGTGAGATTTGGACGTATGAGCTGCATGGATAAAGGCTGGCTAACCGCAATGGGATGGAAGGGATCTGAAGGGACCCAACCTGGAACTTGAAGGAGTCACTGGGGTGGAGACAGGGTCAAAGAGACCCTGGGAGCAGGCAGACTCAGCCTCCAAATCCAGTCCAGCAAGTACCCAGTGTCCCAAAGGGCTGGCAACCAGCCACGAGTCACCAGGGAAGGCAGACAGCTTGGGAATGAGGTGAGGGAATGGGCACATTTGTCAACAGGGCAAACTGTCAAGTTTTTCAGCAAATAAACTAGACCAGGAGCAGGGAGGAAGCAGCAGCAGGAGCTAGTCTAGGAGGCGGCGAGACAGACAAAGAGCATTGGAGAAGCAGGCCAGATAAATGGGGTCCTACTAGCAGACTCTGATCCAGGGGCAACATGCCAGCCCCTCAGAGGGCTGTCGAGGGCAAACAGAAAGGGCCCGTCCAACGGGAGCGGGGATACCGAGCACTAGACAGGTCCCCCAGGGAGGGGCTGGGGCCCCAGGACTTAGTAGAAGCCAGCGGCAGGCCTGGGTGTAAAGCAGACCCAGAAGGGCTGACAGAGGGATCGACTGCAGCCCGGGCCACTGCGCCGGGACCCTCGGCTCCTTCCCCTAGTAGGGCAGAAAGGGCCTGCAGCAGGGCACTCAGGGAAGCTCAGCTTCATCTAGAAATGCCAAGAGAGGACTATCAAGCTTGAGAAGCAGGCAGGGGCCAGCGAAGTGATGCTTTAAGATCTAGTGAGGCCATCTTAGAAACAGAAAAGGAAGACAGTAAAGGAGAGTCCAGAGATAGTCATGAAAATTATATTGTGGGGAGATCAAGGAAGGGAAGGGATCATGTTCACAAAAACTGTGTGTCTTTAACCAGAGTTGAAAGAGACACGTGTACCCCAATGTTCATCACAGCACTGTCTACAATAGCCAGGACATGGAAGCAACCTAGATGTCCATCGGCAGACGAATGGATAAGAAAGTTGTGGTACATATACACGATGGAATATTACTCAGCTATTTAAAAGAATGCATTTGAATGAAGTGGATGAAACTGGAGCCTATTATACAGAGTGAAGTAAGTCAGAAAGAAAAACACCGATACAGTATATTAACACATATATATGGAATTTAGAAAGATGGTAACAATGACCCTATATGTGAGACAGCAAAAGAGACACAGATATAAGGAACAGACTTCTGGACTCTGTGGGAGAAGGCGAGGGTGGGATGATCTGAGAGAATAGCATTGAAACATGTATATTATCCTATGTGAAACAAGATCGCCAGTCCAGGTTTGATGCATGAGACAGGGTGCTCAGGGCTGGTGCACTGGGATGACCCTGAGGGATGGGATGGGGAGGGAGGTGGGAGGGGGGTTCAGGATGGGGAACACATGTACACCCATGGCTGATTCATGTCAATGTATGGCAAAAACCACTACAATATTGTAAAGTAATTAGCCTCCAATTAAAATAAATAAATAACTTTAAAAAAAAAGAAAGAAATATATGCCCTTGCTCTCCCTGGGCTTAACCAGCCACAGACCCAGAGATATCATGGAGCAATCACTCATCAAACACAAGGCACCCTGGAATCAGACCAAATCGGAAGCTGATCTGTCTGAGTTCAAGGAAGGGTCTCTTGATTATAAAGATGGAGAAATACTCACACAAGTCCCCATGAAAGGTTATGAATGTTGCTTCTTCAGAAATTAATTTTTCACAGTGTCCATTCACTTGTTCTGAGAAACTTTTAGGGTTCTAACTGATAGCTGAGAAGTGAATTCAAGACTTCATGCAGGACAAGGCAGCCCTTTTCTTCCTCCAAGCTTGTCAGCTCCTGGCCACACTGGGTTTTGCGAATCTTCACGTTCAGCATAATAGCTAAAGGCTCCCTTTCCGTGAAGTGACTGAAAAGGGAGAGCTCTTCTTGGCCAAACAAAGGCTTCCTAATCATCAATTCCTATTTTAAACTTTGCAAGTGACCCCAAGTTCTTAAGTACCATCAACGGCTCTTAAAAACTTTCTGACTTAAGTTGTCACCTTAAAAATTGTACACTGGGTAAGTGAAGTCAGATAGAGAAAGAACAAATGTCACATGATATCACTTATATGTGGAATCTAAAACAATAAATAAATAAACTTATTAGCAAAAAAGAAAGTAGACTCACAGATAGAAAAAATGAACTGGTGTGGGACTTCTCTGGAATTCCAGTGGTTAAGAACCCACCTGCCAACGCAGGAGACACGGTTCAATACCTGACCCGGGAAGATTCCATGTGCAAGCTAGGCCCAAAGGCCACAATTACTGAAGCTCGAGCACTCTGCAGTTCATGCTCCACAGCCAGAGAAACCACCGCAATGAAAATAAATAAAATTTATATTAAAAAACAAAAGCTTGTGGTTACCAAAGGGAAAAAGTGGGGGAGGGATAAACTGGGAGTTTGGGACCAGCAGACACACACTATTATATATAAAAGAGGTAACCAGCAAGGACCTACTGTGCGGCACAGGGAACTATATTCAATATCCTATAATAACTTATAATGGAAAAGACTCTGAAAAAAATATACACGTACACAGACTCACAGGAAAAGACCCGGATGCTGGGAAATATCGATGGCAGGAGGAGAAGGGGACAACAGAGGATGAGATGGTTGGATGGCATCACCAACTCAATGAATATGAGTTTGAAGAGGCTCCAGGAGTTGGTAATGGATAGGGAGGCCTGGCGTGCTGCAGTCCATGGGGTCACAAAGAGTCGGACACGACTGAGTGACTGACCTGAACTGAACTGCATGGCACAAGGAACTGTATTCAACACCCTGGGAATAAACCACAGTGGAAGTGAATATAAGAAATGATGTCTCTATGTGTATAAAAGACTCACTTTGCTGTACAGCAGAAATTAACACAACATTGTATATCAACTATGCTTGAATAAATACACAAATAAAGACTAAAAAAGTTCAAAATGATCTCACTGGGCTAAAATCAAGGTGTTATCAGGGCTGTATTCCTTCTGCAGGTTCTGAGTAAGATCCTACCACCTTGCCTTTCTCAAATTCTGGAGGCAGCCTGCATTCCTTGGCTGGTGGCCCCTTCCTCCCTTCATTTTCAGAGCCAACACTGCAGCATCTTTCAATCGCCCTCTGACTCTGCTCTTCCCACTTTTTTCATAGGCACACTTCTGATTACATTGGCTCATCCTGGAAAATCTCCCCACCACCATAGCTTTAAAGTAATCATATCCAAACTCCATTCTGCCAGGCATAGTGGCCTTTTCACGGGATCGGGGGATTAGGATGTGAACATTTCTAGGGATCATTTTTCTGCCAACCGTAGCTCAGTGTGTAGTGTGTTCTCAACACATAGGAGCTGTCATGGCAGAAGCAGAAGGAGGAGGAAGAGGAGGGAGAAGCAGGAGGAGGGGCCTAATGAAATCCATTTCCTGAATATTGAAAACTGGTTCCAAAGTGAGTTCAAATAAATCCACGGATGGCTCATCCAAAATGTCTGTGAAGGAAAACTAGGGATATTTGGGGCATGTCATCAACTTTCATAGGCTAGCTTTAGAGGTAACAGCTAACTCTTCCACAGGAAATATGGTTTTAGTACTAATAAACATGGTTTAGTAATATTTACTAATACTTACTAACTGTATCAGTAAGTATGGTTTATATAAACCACTTAAAGTCATGAAGACTTCCATGGCAGTCGGGTGGTTAAGAATCTGCCGGCCAATGCAGGGGGCACAGGTTAGATTTCTGGTCCGGGAAGATCCTACATGCTGAAGGAGACCTGCTAAATTTAATAATACATTTAATTTTCAACAGTCAGGTGACATTATCATTTTGCCTAAGAGAACCTAAGAACACAGAAGTTTGATTCCTTGCTCAAAATCTTATAGCAACACAAAGATTCAAACCCAAGCCCTCTGGGTCCTAAGCCTGAACTCTTAATCACTCAGTTCTTTTTTTTTTTTCAATAATTAACAGATTCATTCATAATGGTCCTACTTACATTTTTCAACATAATCATTTTTGTCCTAAAGTATTTTGATCCTCTTAAAGTTAACAGGGCCAGGCATTGCACTTTTCTTCCGTCTGCCTTTCAGAGCAAAGACACAGACCCATTCAGTGCTTTAGTATAGTGTTACCTAAATTCCAAGAAAAACAATCTTAATTATTTTAACCAAAGAAAAAACTTCATAGTAGAAATGAGAATGGTCTCCTTGCTTGTTGACTGAGTGACTGCCTTGCCCATCTGTTGGCATCATCAGCACTGGGCCTTCAGCCATACTGTGGTTACCTAAGAGCACATAGATGGTGTCTTCTCTTCCAGATGGTTTTCCAAAATGCCCCCAGCATTTGGTCTGACACCTTCTGCCAGGCTAGACTTCTTCTCCAACATACCCATGTTGCAAATTTCTCAAATACTTCATGGATTGCATGTGTGGTGAAAAAAATGGGAGCTTTGATCACAGCACACACCCCAACAAAAAATTTTTATTCTAAACCTCAGCTAGAACACTGCTGAGAACAAAGCTGTATGAAGGGTTTCCTCTCACAACATTAACCAAACAGAGGTTGATGGAAAAAAGCAGTTTCAGAAACTGGACTGAAAGCCTGGGCCCCACGACTAGACTGGACTGGAACCAATTTACATGAAGGATCATATTCAATATAAGCTTTGGAGACTGTCCTGGACAGTCTCACCATGGCTTTGGCCGCCAGCACCTTAACCCTTTCTCCATGTTTGAAGACACTGCCTATCTTCATAGCCTATCACCACCAAAGCTGAAAACGCCCCCACCCCGCCTGCTCCAACATCTGGTGGGGAAGGCTGGCCACGTGACCTCTGGTGGCCAATCAGACGCTCTGGCTGGATTTTGCCCCTGCATTGAATGACCCAACTTTATCTTCCACCACCACACTTATCACTCTATTTATGAGCTTATGTGTTGTATTTCCCCAACTGAATGTAAGGTTCCATGAGGACAGTCAGTTTTGCTCACTGATATATTGCTAGTACTGAATATAATTCCTGGCTCATAAAAGGAATGTGATACATTTCTTGAGCAAATGAATAAATGAAGGGATAGATGGAATAAATGGATCCATGTGTAAAGGAAGGTGAACTTCCCTCTCCCTTTCCCATAGGATCACGCATGATAAGGAACACATTCCCTCAGCCAACTGTTATCAGTGAGAGGAAAATCCGAGGGGCAAAACAAGATCGTGTTACTGCTTTGTGGAAGGAGGCTTTCACTCCTTCCACTTTGCACCTTTCTTCTGAGCAGAGCTCTACACACTCTGATTCCTGGTGGCACATTATCAAAATTTTATTTTCAAAAGGGCAGAGTATTACCATTTTGAGAATTGCAACTTCCAAAACTCCCAGGAAGAAGAAAATATCACAAAATGATGCAAGCGTACCAGATAAGAGGCCACTGCTAGCCACCTTAGAGAACAAGGAGAAGTGTTTAGGAGCAGTGTTAGGCCAAAAAAAAAAAAAAAAGCTCCCATTTTTTTAATTTAAATTTATTTATTTGTAATTGGAAGATAATTGCTCTACCATATTATGTTGGTTTCTGCCATATATCAACATGAGTCAGTCATGGGCACACATATGCCCCAATATTTTTAAAGGGAAGAGGATTTCTAGAATATACCACAATATTTAATAGCAACCCCTTTAAAAATCTACAACAGATTAACAGCTGTCATGAAATCTGCGTATTTTAATGAACATACGTCTCCACCCCACCTATATTTCACTCTCCATGCAGAATATGCCCAGCTGCCTCCACATTACCTTATGACCTGTTTTCTAGAACAGTCACCATCATAGATGTCCTTTACTTGATAAACCCCAACTTATGTATGTGCGTTAGAAATTACAATATCGGGAACTAGGGGTAGTCTTCCAGAAATTATGAGAATAAAATATCATCACTCACCCTTTTAGTATCAAGAGATGTCTATCGAAGTAGCCCATGATTTCAATTGTTTTTTAGCAGCTTCTTCACCCTGTACATTGGAATTGCTCCTAAGCTGATTGCTCCACACTCTTCATATTTCATAAAAAGATGAAGAGTTGAACTCAGTGACAAACAGGATATTCACCTAGTTCCCCTCCTGATCCACATTCTTGTAAAGGACTGAAGAGATGATTTTTAAAATACTGGACCATAAGAGGGGTGAAAAACATTAGGCAGTACCCAACATTAACTAGAAAATTTGAGACAAAAAGGCAGAAAGACAAAAACCAGACAAGATCAATTGGTTGGAGGACAATATAACCAAACACCTGGGAGGAAGACGTCTTCTACAGAGAGAGGTGATTACACTGTCCTCCAAGCTCCAAGGCAATGGATCCAAGAAGCAAGAGGGGCAAATCCAGCGAAAACTGAGAGAAGGTCAATTAGGTCACTGCATTTGGAGCAGCCATATTCCTGGCTCTTCACTCTTACCCTCTTGAACTGAGTGGTGACCAACAGGTTAAAGTGATAGACTTCAGGCCCCCAGGCTGGAGAGGCATCAGTCACCGGAAGCTATGGCAGCAAGTGGCTTGATGCTCACCAAGGCCATCTTCCTCTTCCTGTACACAGGAAAGCTATATTTGCCAGCTTCCTTTGTAGTTCAGTTGAGACAAGGAGATCAAAACAGTCAGTCCTAAAGGAAATCAACCCTGAATAGTCCTTGGAAAGACTGAGGCTGAAGCTCCAATATTTTGGCCACCTGATACGAAGAGCATTGGAAAAGATCCTGATGTTGGGAAAGATTGAAGGCAAAAGGAGAAGGGGGAGGCAGGGGATGAGATGGTTAGAGAGCATCACCGACTCAATGGACAAGAATTGAGCCAATTCTGAGAGACAGTGAAGGACAGGGGAGCCTGGTGTGCTGCAGTCCAGAGGGCTGCAAAGAGTCGGACACAGTTTAGCGACTGAACAACATGTAACTTACTTTCTAGCCAGTGGGGATCAATGAAATGTACCCCTTCCAGGCCTGGTTATGGAAGTGCTGTACAATTATCCTCAGTCTTTCTTCTCTGAAAGTAAAGGATCTAGGGAAGATCTATAAGGGGGGCCCCGGAAGACAAAAGTGCCCCACGATGGAAATAGTCAGGATCCCGAATTCAAGAGAGAGAAAAACAAATCTTTATTGAGCTACCAAGATCTGTGGGTTATTTCTTAAAGTTACCATGAGTTCCCCGACTAATCCCATAGCCCAAGAAACTCAGAGAGGATATGGAAGAGCTACAAAAAAAAAAAAGCTACACACCAGCATCTCCATCAGGGTGCTTCCAGGAAATGGACAACATATTCAAGAAGTTTATCAAAGAGATACTCACAAATAGACTCTCTCAAGAGGTAAAGACAGGGCTGAGAGAATCATCTGGGGATGATGAAGCTCTTAAGGGTCTCAGTGGAGAACGTGACCTCCCCCAGGCCTGAAAGGGGGGAGATGGAGCCCTTACCAGAAGAGCTGAAGTTTTAAGGGAAGATTGTCCCTCAGAGGAGGACTTCGGATTCTAGGCAGAAACACCACCTCTGCCAAAACCAGGATGACAGAGGGAGGGTGAGAGAGAAGAGGAGACCAACACTCCTGTCTTTCCTCCTGTCCCTTTGGCTGAGCCAACCGAAAGGGAGAGGGCAAGGGAGCCCAGTGATGCAGAGATCAGCCTCCCAGGGCCCATAGTGAGGCTGATTAGGACGAAGCATGGATTTAGGAGACAAACTGAGAGAAGCCTGAACACCTTCCCAGCAGCCCATGCTGCCAATGCCCAGGCACCAGGGATGGGCATCTGTGACCAGAAATAGCATCCACAGAGAGACAAACTAAATGAATATGAGCCGATAACAAAGAATCAAAGATTTAAGGAAAGAGGAGCACAAAAGCAGAAGAAAGAAGGCAACGGAGTCTAAGGAGCAAATAGAAGAGGATTAACACATTTTATCTTGTGAAAATCCAAGAACTGGCTCTCGCGAACCCCAGGTGGCACAGTGGTAAAGAATCTGCCTGCCAAGCAGGAGACTTGGGTTTGATCCCTGGGTCGGGAAGATCCCCTGGAGAAGGAAATGGCGACGCAGTACAGCATTCTTGCCTGGGAAATCCTGTGGCCAGAGGAATCTGGCGGTCTACAGTCCATGGGATCACAGAGTCGGACACCATTTAGTGACTAAACAGAGGCAGCATCATATCTATAAATTAAGAATCAGCTACTATACAAGAAAATTTTAGAAATTTTAAGAACTGACTCAGAAAACAAAATATTCAGTGAATATATGGAGTGGAGAAAGTTCACAGTAACTTGTTGACCTGGAAAAATTGAGCCAAGGGATTCTTTAAGACTATATCACCAGAAGGGAAAAAATGGAAAATACATATTTTTTAAAGAGTATGAAATGCCAATTCCATCTGGTGAAAATTCTAGAAATAGAGAACAGAAAAAAATTCTAGGAACGGAAAAGAACAAGTAATGAAGAAAAAAAAAAATTCCCAGGGCTAAAGAAACATGAATGAAAACTTTTCATCAGTTTCTAAAAGAACTACTCTTTGATTTTTTTTTTTTTTTTTACTCTACTGTTGTAAAATTCAGAAGTTCAAAGATAAAAGAAAATCCTAAGTGCTTCTTTGAGAGAATAAAATAGGTTACTTAAAATTAATGAGTTTCTGAGCAGCATCAAATTTCTCCTTGACAAGACTTAATGCTAAAAAGATAATACAGTAATACCTTAAAAGTTCTGAGGGGCAATTACTTTGAATGTAGAATCTGATTCCTACCCAAATTAACTTTGAAAAGAAAAAACAAAGGCATTTTCACAGACTTTCAAAGATTCACACACTGGCCTCCTCAAATGCATTTAACCAAGCAGGAAAGAGAAATTAATTCAAATAGAGGAAAATGTGGGGCCCATGGATCAACAGGAAACAGAAAAACTAGTAAGAACATAGTTCGCTTAGAGATACCTTTAAAATTTTTTGGAGATGGGAGGGAGGTTCAAAAGGGAGGGCTTATATGTGTACCTACAGCTGATTCATGTTGAGATTTGACAGAAAACAACAAAATTTTGTAAAGCAATTATCCTTCAGTAAAAAAAATTAATTAAAATAAATTTTTGACATTAATCTGCAACTTAAAAATCCCAGAAGACCTCACCATGGGAGGCGGCAGGGTTGGGGAGTTAGAGGGAAATTAGTGAAAATAATACTAAATGTCTAGATTTGTTTGAAATGGGAAACAGAACTATTATAGATAACCAATTTCAAATAATTAATTTGGAATTAGTATTTCAAATATGAATTAACCTAACAATGGGGCTTCCCTAGAGGCTCAGTAAAAAATCTGCTTTACCAAGAAGCTGCAGTCTGCACTGGTGGAAATAAATTCTGTGCTCCACTGCACGGATGGCAGGAGTTTCTTTCTAGGGCCCTGGACTCTCGAGTGGACGCTGGCTGCACCCTCTGGACTGTTGTCTCTTCCTGTAACATCCTTCGTTTTCCGTAAGAACACTTAGCTGGTGATTCCGTAGTCTTCTCACCCTACTTCCTACCCATACGAGTTGGAGCTCTATTTCTGTCTCTTTCAACCCAATCTGGTGAGGCTTCCAGTCAACAAGGGCTTCCCCGGTGGCTCATTTGGTAAAGAATCTGCCTACAGTGCAGGAGATGAAGGTTCAACCCCTGGGTCAGGAAGGTTCCCCAGAGAAGGAAATGGCCACCCACTCCAGTATTCTTGCCTGGAGAATCCCATGGACAGAGGGGCCTAGCTGCCAGCTACAGTCTATTGGGTCACAAAAGAGTGAGCATGACTTCAGTGACTAAGCAACAACAGCAAAAATGGGAAAGGGGGCCTAGCTCTAGATAGGAGATTTTATTAAATAAAAGCAAATAATACTATGTAAAATTTTTTACAACCTATAGGGCATGATTTTCTATAAAAATATAAATTAATAAAAATTGATCCAAAAAGAGGTAGAAAATGTGAGTAGATGAATACCTATATAAGGATTTTAAAAGTAGTCAAACTTGAATACTTTAAAAAAAAAAAAAAAAAAGATAGCACCAAGACCAAATATTTCCTAGGGATTTCTGTTCCTTGAAGAAAGTGGTAATCCTTAAATTATACTTCTATCTGAAAGTACGCAATAGTAAAGAGAATTCAGACTCATTCTGCACAGTTAACATCACTTTGATTCCAAAACCAGAAGACAAGGTGAGCTCGAGGCCAAAAGAAAGAAGAAGCCATAGGTCAAAGTTACCTATGAACGTATCAACATAGATACAAAATACTCAAAAATATATTAGCAAATAAAATTCAGAACGTATTATTATTTTTAATTATAGCCAAACAGAATCCACTTAGAAAATGCAAGAGTAGATCAATGTTAGGAAAGTTATGATGTTGGTTAGTCCCTACGTCACGCTCATTCTTTTGGGACCCAAGTAGACTATAACTGGCAGGCAGGTCCCTCTGTCCATGGGATTTCCCAGGACAACATTAGGAAAGTTATGATGTCATCAGGCTTCCCCGATATCTCAGTTGGTAAAGAATTGGCCTGCAATGCAGGAGACCCTGGTTCGGGAAGATCTGCTGGAGAAAGGGATAGGCTACCCAGTCCTGTATTCTTGGGTTTCCCTTGTGGCTCAACTGGTAAAGAATTGGCCTGCAATGCAGGAGACCCCGGTTCAATTCCTGGGTTGGGAAGATCCTCTAGAGAAGGGATAGGCGACCCACTCCAGTATTCTTGGGCTTCCCTTGTAGCTCAGCTGGTAAAGGAAGAAAAGAAAAGAAAGAAAGTGAAGTCACTCAGTCGTGTCTGACTCTCTGTGACTACATGGACTGTAGCCTACCAGCCTCCTCTGTCCATGGGATTTTCCAGGCAAGAATACTGGAGTGGGGTGCCATTTCCACTGGTAAAGAATCTGCCTGCAATGAAGGAGACCTGGGTTTGATCCCTGGGTTAGGAAGATCCCCTGGAGAAGGGAAAGGCTACCCACTCCAATATTCTGGCCTAGAGAATTCATTCGTGGACTATATAGTCCATGGGGTCGCAAAGAGTCAGACATGACTGAGCAACTTTCACTTTGGAAGACTGAGACCCAAGTATTAACATGGATTGGAATCACAATAAGAATAAAATAATAAGGGCTTATGGGGTGAGAACCAGGATAAAAAAATCTCTATTACAAAATGTAATGATATTTTTTGGAGAGGAAAATGGCAACCCACTCCAGTATTCTTGCCTAGAAAATTCCATGGACTGAAGAGCCTCGTAGACTACAGTGCATGGAGTCACAAAGAGTTGGACACGATTGAGTGACTTCACTTTCACTTTCTTTCATGGTATTTTTAATAAGGTAAATGCAGTCATTATGAATGGAAAGATAAAAATCATAAAGATGTTACTTCTCCCCAAATTAATCTGTAAATTCAATACAATCCGAATAATACCCAACAGAACTTCTTATGGAACTGGCAAGATGATTTTCAAGTTCATCATAAAGAGAAAATATAAGAACTTCATTTTGAAAAGATCAAAGGGAACTATTAAATAACAAAACAGACGTCAAATCTGAGTTAATGAAGAGTGTGTTATTGGTACAGAAATAGAGAAATAAACCAATAAAATGACTAGAGTCCAGAAACAGAAACAACCCAATGGGAAAAATATGGATAAACAAATAAATGGGGTGGAGACAATTAGGTATTTATTAAGCAAAATTAAGCTAGACTTCCCTTCTACACAGAATACTCCAAAAGAAAGCCCAGATGGGTTGAAAAGCTAAGCATCTTTTTTAAAAGACTATAAATATTAGGCAAAAATACAGAGAATTTATAACCTTGGATAAAGTCATTTTTAACCAAGACAAAAACCAGAATTTCAAAAATCCAGAGATTTGCTATCGTAAACATTTAATGCATTCATAAGAAAAGATTCCTTTTTAAAATTAAAATACAGGAAACAAACTTGGAAAAAATCTTTACAACAACTAATGAGGGTAATATCTAGACTCTCTAAAGAACTCATGCAAGTCCATAAGAAAAAAAAAATTATAAAAAGAAAACAAGAAAGGATATAAACCAGAAATTCCAAACAATATAAAGGTACAAGTGTCCAAAAGCCAATGAAATGCTCTGATAATCTGGAAATTGCTAATTAAAGCAAGAATAATGCTTTATTCCCCTATCAGCATGACAAAAATTTAATAGACTGATAAAAGCAGTGTTCCTAAGGGTGGAATATGGGGGAAATTGGCTTTTTCCTACATTCTTGGTAAAAGGACAAACTGATAAAGCTTTTCTGGTTATAATCTTCAGAAATCATAATCATTATCTTTGATCCAAGTATTCCTAAAGAAATACTCACAGATGTGTTATATATATATATATATATATAAAGATATCCGATGCAATATTGCATGAAATAGCAAAAAAATAAAAATAAAGACATTTATGTGGGAAGCAGTTTAATAAATCACAATCACCAGTTTAAAATCATGGGCTTTTATACATAACAGAGTGATGTGAAAAAATGTCATAGAATATTTATAATGCACTATCGCTTTTTTTATTAAAACGTGTATAAATCTATGTTGGTAGAAAATCTACAGAGAAGAAACTGAAAACGGTTGTGCCCCCACTTTGGTCATCACAGCACACCATGCCTGTCTCCTTTCATGTCTGTCTCCTCCCTGAGCTATCACGGTTTTCTTTCTTTTTCTCTCCTCAGAAAGCACTGTGCAGGCATCCGTTAAACAGCTGCATGGCTGTCTGACCTCAGCCCTGTCCTACTCAGCATTTCAGAGGTTAAAAGGATCATATAATATGTCTCAGTTTCAATCCCAATACTGCCATTTACTACTTGAATGACCTTGGGCATGTTACTGTATCATTGAGCCCCCCTTTTCTTGTCCATCAGAAGGAGAAATGATTCCTGTGGCATTGCACTGTTAGGAGGACTAAGTAAGAAAATACATGAAAAGCCTATAGCACAATGCCTGGCGCAGTTCTTACTGCTGTGAACCGACTTGGTCCAAACTTAGCAGTTTAAAACAGCAGCAATTCACTGTGCCCATGAACCCGATCTTGAGCAGGGATCAGGAGGGAGAGTTCATCCTTGCTTCTCCTGGAAAGAGCCAGGGCTGCTCTCCTGGGGCTGATCCATCATTTCCAAGGTGACTCGCCCTTAGCTCGCAACTGTTCTGGCTGTTGGTTCCTCCCCCAATAAAACATCTCCACAGAGCAGCTTGAGTCTCCTCCCAACATGGTGGCTGGATTCCAATAAGCATCTCAAGAAACAGGAGGTAGAAGCTGCCCATGTCTTCAAGTCTAGGCCCCAAAACTGGCACAATGTCACTTCCTCATATCTATCGGTCAAGCAGTTACAGGGCCCAGATTCAGGCTGCCTCTGGACACGTATTACGTGCAAAATACACACACTGGGAGCAAGACCAACAAAAGTCTCATTACTGTAAGTCAAATCCAAGTATAAGTGAAGCTCCTTAGTGTGGCTCTTCCTAAAGAACTCATTGAGGTTGTTCATGACCATCTGAATGCAATGAACTATGGCCTCTGGTCCCATCACTTCATGGAAAATAGATGGGGGGGAAATGGAAACAGTAACAGACTTTATTTTCTTGGGCTCCAGAATCACTGTAGATGGTGACTGCAGCCATGAAATTAAAAGAATCTTGCTCCTTGGAAGAAAAGCTATGATAAAACTAGATAGCCTATTAAAAAGCAGAGACATTACTTTACCCACAAAGGTCCATCTAGTCAAAGCTATGGTTTTTCCAGTAGTCACGTATGAATGTGAGAGTTCGACTATAAAGAAAGCTGAGTGCTGAAGAATTGAAGCTTTTGAATTGTGGTGTTGGAAAGACTCTTGAGAGTCCCTTGGACAGCAAGGAGATCCAACCAGCCATCCTAAAGGAAATCAGTCCTAAATACTCATTGGAAGGACTGATGCTGAAGCTGAAGCTCCAATACTTTGGCCACCTCATGCAAAGAACTGACTCATTGGAAAAGACTCCGATTCTGGGAAAGATTGAAGGCAGGAGAAGGGGACGACAGAGGATGAGATGATTGGATGGCATCACCGACTCAATGGACATGAGTTTAAGCAAGCTCTGGGAGTTGGTGATGGACAGGGAGGCCTAGCATGCTGCAGTCCATGGGGTTGTAGAGTCAGACATGACTGAGTGAATGAACTGAACTGAACTGATAGAGACTAGTTATTTTCACCCCTACATGCAGACACGTACTCCACACACCATGGTGGGACGAGCACAGAATAACCACGAGAGACACTCCCATTCAAGAAAGGGAGAAACAAGAGGCTGCATCAGCACAGTTGCAGAGCAGTTCTGTGCTTCAGCTGCACAGATGGCTAAAGTTTGTTTCTAGGGCCCTGGTCTCCCTGGTGGGTGTTGGCTGTACCCTCTGGACTGTTGTCTCTTCCTGTAACATCCTTTGTTTTCCATAAGAACACTTAGTTGGCGATTCCGTAGCCTTCTCAACCTACTTCCTACCCATACGAGTTGGAGCTCTATTTCTGTCTCTTTCAACCCAATCTGGTGACGCTTCCAGTCAATAAGGGCTTCCTTGGTGGCTCATTTGGTAAAGAATCTGCCTACAATGCAGGAGACGTAGGTTCAACCCCTGGGTCAGGAAGGTTCCCCAGAGAAGGAAATGGCCACCCACTCCAGTATTCTTGCCTGGAGAATCCCACGGACAGAGGAGCCTGGAAGGCTACAGCCCATAGGCTGACAAAAAGCCGGACACGACTGAGCAACTAACACACAGCAGTCAATAAGTGTTGTGGTCAGTGATTAGAGGATCTTGCACGCATGCGTGCTAAACCGCTTCAGTCGTTGTCTGATTCTTTGCAAACTTACGGACTGCAGCCTGCCAGACTCTTGTATCCACGGAATTCTCCAGTCAAGAATACTGGAGTGGGTTATCACGCCCTTCTCCAGAGAATCTCCCTGACTCAGGGATTGAACCCACGTCTTGGTTTCCTGCATTGGCAGGCAAGTTCTTCACAACTAGCCCCACCTGGGAAGGCCAGGGGCTCTTACTGTTACTATGATTAATAACATGGATAAAGATACTAAGATGCCCTACCAAGCAGGCAATACTTACAGAACTTTGCAGGACACAATTAAATAGGTAAAAAGAACAAGATGACATTTAATAAGGGTAAATAAAAGTCCTGTATGTAGACTTTAAAAATCAATTTCATAATTACAGGATGGGGAAGCTTTGGTTTGCTGGCATGCCTGTCTCCCCGACTAAGCTATAAGCCTTTTGTGGGAGAAAATTGAGGGGATTTAGTTGACAGCAAGCTCACAATGAAACAAAAGCATGAAGAGACACACACTGTAAGTGGCATTCTGACAATGTGGCTTATGATCAGGATGGTGAAGGAAGTAAAACCACATCACAGGAGTAACTTTTGAGCAAAGCCATGACTTCACCTGGAGAAGAAAAAGCCTCAGGGAAGTAAGACCAACCTGGGGGCAGGTGAGCCAACTTCATAGTCTGAAGGGCTGTCATGTAAAAGAAGAGATGGACTTGGCCCCACAGGACAGAGAGCCTGGATGGGGTGGTACCTCCAGGAAGCCTGACTTCCATAAGAGAAGCACAAGAGCCATTGCTGTCAACCTCAGAGAGTTATTGGCATCATGTCGAGAGTTTTAAGTAACACTGATGCCAGGACCCGCCCCTCAGAACCATCCTTTCTGAGTCTCTGAGCGTGAACCCCAGGCAGTAAGGATTTTGTCAAACTTACCAGGAGGTTGCACTGTGCCGCCATGATGGTGTATGTGGGACTGACCCAGCTGAGTGAGCAGATGCACAAAGAACTGACTTATCCATCACCAGAGGGGCTCCCACAGGAGTCAGCACTGTGACTGGAGATTCTGCAGTAAGTGAGGGAGCAAACGAACTTAAAAACTCCCTATAGGATCCGCAGATTCAAGGGCAGTAAGTGGATCAGCTCCATCACAGAGAACTCAGAGATTTTTCCTTGCTTAGGGAGCTGTGTGCCGAGGCCCACGTGCTCTGACCACGGTTTTTCCTCTCTTACCTCCTGGAGCAGAGAGCTGTCCACCCTCCTCTCCACAGCAGGGGTCTCTCAGAACAGGCTTCAGGGCCCAAACTGGCAGTTTGAGTCAGAGAGTAACTTGTTTGGAATGGTTATGAAAATGGAAAGTTTCGGGGAGAGCAAGAGAGGAAATGAGGCACGTAAGCCCGTGACCTGGGTATTGGAAATTCTGTGACCCCATCTCTACAGAGGCCCTCCTGCCTCCTCAATTTCCACCCACTGAATCCTCAACCCAACTCCAGCTCATTTTTTTTTTAATTTTTATTGGAGTATAGTTGCTTTACCGTGTTGTTACTTTCTGTTGTACCACAAAGTGAATCAGCTATATCCATACGCACATGCCCTCTTTTTTGGATTTCCTCCCCACAGTGCGCTGAGTAGAGTTCCCTGGGCTATACAGTCCTTTTGCACAGCAAAGTGTGTCAGTTGCCTCGTTGTGTTAGTCTGACTCTTTGCGACCCCATGGACTATAGCCTGCCAGACTCCTCTGTCCATGGAATTCTCTAGGCAAGAATACTAGACTGAGTTGCCACTTCCTTCCCCAGGGGTTCTTCCCAACCCAGGGATCAAACTCAGATCTCCCACACTGCAGGCAGATTTTCTACCATCTGAGCCACCAGGGAAGTCCTTGGCACAGCAAAGGAAACTATAAATAAGGTGAAAAGGCAGCCCTCAGAATGGGAGAAAAACTGAAAAGGGGTCTATCTCCAAAATATACAAGCAGCTTAATATCACAAAAATAAACAACCAAATCAAATAAATGGCCCTTAGATCTAAGGAGACATTTCTCCAAAGAAGACATCCAGCTCTTTATCTCAAGCTGAATTGTTCTCTTTTTTTGAATTGCGTTTCTTTCCATTTAGATAGCTAACATTACCTGCCATTTGCTGTTGGTAAAGTCCTCATGAGACAGTTCATTCTTATAAGTCAGTGTCTGGAGCCTCAGCTACCCAATTCTCTGCGCTTTTCTGAGCTCTCCAGTTCCATTTCTAGATCTTTCTATTAATGAGTACAGTAGGGCATTAAAACATTCCAGCTCTTACCAGCAGCCTGGAAAGAAAAATAGCCATTCTGATCATCAGATGACCCACTTCTACCAAAATTGTATTTCACAAGCAGAATCCTTCCACGTCACAACGCCCGCCTTGAAAGAAGACACCAGTGCAACCCCGTATCCCACACACCAAGAGCAGATACCTAACATGTCCTGAAGGATATCTTCTTCTTCCACAAGATCTTGTTTAATTGTTTTTCTATTTTCAAATATGGGGTCCCTGACATCAAGCATTGACCAGGACAGGTGGCCAAAAAGAAAAATTATCTTATAATTTGAATACAGATGAAAGAGGGGGGGGAAGTGTTCTAAACCACAGCACTGTCTTCTGAAGGCCAAGTGCATATTATAAAACTTTCCCGGTTCATTTCAAGCAACTGTTGAGCTCATCAATGCTTTATTTGTGAAAGCAAATGCCTAGCCTTACAAAACATCTATTCAAACAACCATGACTCAGAATTCTGGGACTTTCCTGCCTGTCTGGGAATTATGCTTATGATACAAATGCTGAGTTAATAAAAGCCCGCCTTCCACGCGTCAAAGACCTTTGCAATCTTAAAGAAAGAGGAAAAAAAAAGAAAGCTGCACTGGCAGCCCTTCTTTTGCTATGTAAATGACATTTGTGAGGTTTCATTGTACTTAGAAATAATCAGAGGATTTTTAGGGCAGTGAAACTACTCTGTGCTCACGGCACTGGTGGATACATGTCATGATACACTGGCCCAAGCCCAGAGAAGGTGCAGCACCAAGCGTGAACCCTGATGTAAACTATGGACTCCAGGTGATGACGACGTGTATGTTCATCAACTGTAACAAACGTACTCCTTTGGCNTTTGTGAGGTTTCATTGTACTTAGAAATAATCAGAGGATTTTTAGGGCAGTGAAACTACTCTGTGCTCACTGCACTGGTGGATACATGACATGATACACTGGCCCAAGCCCAGAGAAGGTGCAGCACCAAGCATGAACCCTGATGTAAACTATGGACTCCAGGTGATGACGACATGTATGTTCATCAACTGTAACAAACGTACTCCTTTGGCCAGGGCTATTGGTAATGGGGAGGCCATGCTTGTGTGGAGGTAGGGCGGTATTTGGGAAATCTCTGAAACTTCTCCTCAATTTTACTATAAACCCCTGGAGAAGGAAATGGCAACCCACTCCAGTATTCTGGCCTGGAGAGTTCCACGGACAGAGGAGTCTGGCAGGCTACAGTCCATGGGGCCGCAAGAGTTGGACACGACTTGGCAACTAAACAACCACAACAACAAAACCTCCTCTAAAAAGTAAAGGCTATTTAAGAGGCATCCAGGTAGAGAACAAATGTATGGACAAGAGGGGAAAGGTGAGTGGGATGAATCAGGAGATGGGGGTTGACTTATATACACTAGTGATACTATGCATAAGGGCTTCCCAGGAGGCACTAGTGGTCAGGAATCCACCTGTTAATGCAGGAGACACAAGAGATGCGGGTTCAATCCCTGGGTCAGGAACATCCCCTGGAAAAGGAAATGGTGCCACAGTCCAGTATTCTTGGCTGGAAAATTCTGCAGACAAGAGGAGTCTGGTGGACTACAGTCCATGGAGCTACAAAGAGCAACTGAGAACACTATGCATAAAATAGATAATTAAAGAGAACCTACTGAACAGCATGGGAAACTCTACTCAATGCTCTGTGGTGACCTAAATGGAAAGAGAATCCAAAAAAGAGGATATATATATATATATATAAAAGCAAAGCTGATTCACTTTGGGGTACAGTAGGAACTAGGCTTCCCAGGTAGTGCTGAGGGCAAAGAGCATGCTTGCCAATGCAAGAGACAAGAGAGACGTGGGCTCGATCCCTGGGTCAAGAAGATCCCCTGGAGCAGGGAATGGTAACCCACCCCAGTATTCTTGCCTGGAGAATCCCATGGACAGAGGAGCCTGGCAGGCTGCAGTCCATGGGGGTCACAAAGAGTCGGGCACAACTGAAGCAACTTAGCATGCAGGCACAGTAGAAACCAACACAACACTCTAAAGCAACTATGGTCTGTTTAAATTTTTAAAAAAATCAAAAGTGAAGTCTATTTTTTAAAAACTAACAATCCTGTTGGAAGAAGGTCTTCCTTACTGCTCTCATGGACTCTGAATGAATTTTGCAAGGATGCTTCCTCTTCAAACACAAGGAAGTATGGATTCACTGAAGAGGCTGCCTTTGGAAGCTGGAGTTTTTAGGGTAGATTGTTACTCCCTTGAGATGTCTGTATCTGTCTCCCAACCTGGAAATTTGTTCCCCCTCCTCCCTGTCACACTGAACTCAGTTGAAATGTCATCTTCTCGGAGAACCCATAACTCCTTCCTTCTCTCCCTCATCATCCTACCTGAAATAGCCCCCACTTCTTGGCATCACACCAGCCTGTCCTTCCATCACTGCACCCCAGTTTGTACCCAGTGTGTCACAGTGCTTTTCTCTCCCCCTCAGATTAAAGTTTGCCCAGTGCTGAGAAAAATGTCTCTTCATTCTGTAATATTTATCAAGAACCAACAAACCACTAGAGAGAGGTGTTGGCCTCCATTACCAGGACCCTGCCCAGTTGATACAGAGGAAGTCAGATCTCCATGTTAAACCACCAGCGGTGAATCACCAGGTCATCCACAGCGTAGATCTATTTGGGGGTGGCAGGGCTTCCCAGGTGGCTTAGATGGTAAAGAATCTGCCTGCTTTGCAGAAGACTCAGGTTCAATCTGTGGGTCGGGAAGATCCTCTGGAGAAAAACATGGCATCCCATTCTAGTATTCTTGCCTGGAGAATCCCATGGACAGAGGAGCCTGGTGGGCTACAGTCTATGGGGTCGAAAAGAGTCAGACAGGACTAAACGACTAACACTTTCAGGAGCTGGAAGAGGGTGGAGGGAGGGCAAAGAAGAAGGGACGGGGGAGCCATTCCGAAGCTCAGAAACCACACTGTCACTTGGTTAAGATCCATAGACTCCACTCTTAAAGGGACATCACAGCCTGAGATATTTATGAATATTGCAAATAGCCCACTCCCTTGGGATAATGGCTTAAAAACGCAATGAGGCCATTTATAAGCTCACAAGTCTCCCAAGACATCAGTGGGAAATTTACTTGGAGGTTCCGTGGTTTGTTTGCCAACTCCCAAGAATACACACACACGGCAGCAGCAGCAGCATCCAGACCTTCTAAGCTCTCGATCTTAACCTGGTTAGGCGAAACTTGCTAAGTCCCCTTAGTGAGATGGGAGTCACCTCTAACATGCTTTCTCCCAACACCCATTATCTGAGTCACCTCCCTTCCCACATTCTACTCCTCAACACCAAGCTACCAAAAAGTGTTCAGTGGCCACAGCCACGGTGGAGGAGCCAGGAGATACAGACATATTCCAGAGGGGGATTATTTGGTTTCATCCGTGCATT
Source organism: Neotragus moschatus (assembly GCA_006410615.1). Classification (NCBI taxonomy): domain Eukaryota; kingdom Metazoa; phylum Chordata; class Mammalia; order Artiodactyla; family Bovidae; genus Neotragus; species Neotragus moschatus. The sequence goes on from SJYA01000184.1 coordinate 33,324, forward strand.
AGACCGAAGACAAGGGGGAAAAGTCAGCAAGTGCAAGGGAAAAAGTTTCTTTGATCTTCAGTCTGGAAACAAAACACATTGACGTGAAGCCATGAGAAGCCAGAAACCATGAGAAGCTAAATGAGAAACCACAGCTTGACTCTCAGAATTAAACATCATTATCAAGTTTTTGCAGGTCCCTTACGGCCCCTAAAAGCTCCTTTTCCAAACAAACCAAAACTATGGCTAGAGCTGAAGAGGCTCTCATAATAGGTGAGCCTGTGGCCTGGGTAAGAGTCAACGTCTTTCTCAGCTCCCCTCGCTCAAAGGCATTAACACCTAAAATCTTCACACCCGACATAACTCAGTGCGGCCACTCTTTTTATCTTGGCAGCCTCTGGAAAACTTTCGCCAAGGTTCTGGGCTCTTTCAGTCGACATGACCAATTCCACATCCTTTTATTAATTACTAACCATTTCCCCTTGTAGTCCTTCCTGAAATCCCTGCTTTGATCTGCCTGACATGTCATATGGTGGGCGCGTCTGAGACCAACCCCTCCCGCGGCTGACTCAGAACTGGCAGGCCTGGCAGACACACACACAAGTAAGGGAGACATTTCCTGGAGGTGCTAGGGGAATTCTACCAGGAAATCGACAGCCACACGCAGAGAGTTCATTTTATTCATTCCCTCTCTATGGGTTGATCGCCTCTTGGTATGTGCTAAAAAACCAAATTTCAGGGGCTATCATAAATGCCCCACATCCTCTCCCTAACTTATTTAGTTCAAGAAAAGAGTGTGGTTTGTGAAACCAGTCAATTCTGATGAGCTGAACGAGGTTCTTAACCAAGAAGGCCCACAGAGAGGTCCCCTGGCAGCTTCTGTTAACTTTTCCAAAGGCACCTCGGTGTCTGCAGCTCCTGATCAGGTCAGAATGGCTAGGGATGCCGCAGTCTCTCAATTTCCCCCACCCTCTCCCTCCTCAACTCTGTCCACAATTCTGTCCTCCGTGTCTGTGAGGGAGTAGCATTGAAACATATACAGCACCATATGTAAAATGAGACAGCCAGTGGGAATTTTCTGTGTGACGCCGGGAGCTCAAAGCCCGGGCTCTGTGACAGCCTAGAGGGTGGGATGGGTTGGGGGGTGCAAGGGGAGTTCAAGAGGGGTGGCACAAGCATCCACCTCTGGCTGAGTCATGTTGATGTACAGCAGAAGCCACCACAATACTGTAAGGCAATTAGCCTCCAATTAAATACATATACATACATATATATATATACACACACAGATGGTGGTGGTGGGTTAGTCCAACTCTTGCAACCTCTTGGACTGTAGCCCACCAGGTTCCTCTGTCCATGGGATTCTCCAGGCAAGAATACTGGAGTGGGTTGCCATTTCCTTCTCCAGGGGATCTTCCCAACCTAGGAATCGAACCCAGGTCTCCTGCATTGCAGGCAAATTCTTTACCTACTGAGCTACGCAGGAAACATATACATATATATATATATATTTAAAAGAATGGCTTGTGATGAGACGCCTAGTCTTGTAACCAGCACGTAAGACGTGAGCAGATGACCCTCCTCCAGTTCCACTGTCTTCCTTGGACTCCTCTCTATATAAACAGCCTTTCTGGCATTTCAAATTAGCCTAATGAGAAGCGAGAAGTATTTCCGAGGGCAACATATAAATCTGTTCTCTCCCCGCAGCCTGACAACAGATGCTTCCAGGGAAGTCTGGGGCAAGCATTGTACTGAATTTAACAAAAATAACTGAATTTTTGGAGCCTACCCCAAGGATTGAAAAGAAAATGGCCGTTACCAGCAAGCAGCTGATCTTACATGAAGCTGAAACTGGCCACATGATTAAAAACATTAAATGACCAATGATTTGCCCTTAATGAATATTCAGATCATTTCCATTTAACAAAAAGGTGAATCTTTCTTCTTTGCACAGCTTAAGATGCAGGTAAGCTAAAGCTCATCTTAACTTCCTCTTGGCAACCCCTGCACAGACAAGTCAGTCTTGCTTATTCCACTGCAATAAAAAAATTAAAAAAAAAAAAAACGCTACATCGACTGTGCTTCTGCTGAAATTGCTGTCTGATGCAAAGATCAAAGGGGCCTTTTCCCCTGCAGATTACTCGTCTACCATGCCCTGGCCTCTCAGTGTGGTCTCAGCGTCTCCCTCTCGCCCCGTACTTCTCTGGAGAGGTAGGCTGGAAAGCCGCCTACCTGTCCCAGCTATAGGATCTGGCTTGTAATGACAGTAATTGCCAGTCTGTTAACTTACCTCCAATCAGGAAGGAAAATGCCCTCGGGCCACACTTCTCAGAACCACATGAAGAGATAGGAATAAATTCAATAAAAGAAAATTATCCAGTCCTGTTCATAGAGAGCCACTAAGACCAGCAGGCTTTCTTTTCTTTTTGTTAATAGGAATATTAAACACTGCTGGGCCACAAAGTGGAACGAAGTTCTTTTGTCTGTTCCCTCCAGTGTCTGTATCCTTGACTTCCTTTAACCACCCGAAACCCACCCGGAAGCAATTGGTCCTTGAGCATGTCACATCTCTCCAAGTATCGCTGAGCTGGGGAAACCTTTAAGAAGATACCTGCCCAGCGAAGGGACCACCTGGGTTCTTGTATGAAATGGAAAATGTTTCATTTCATTTCTTCACTACGCTTTTCTGTTTAAATTTGATCCTTTTCGTTATTGTAGAAAGACAGGATTGGCATGGCCCAGGCATAGGATTTAAATGATCATTTCTGTCTAGTTTCTTACCCTTGAAGCTGATTGGATAATTAGTTTGAATAAACATTAACATGAACTTTTTAAATATCACATCCATTAGCATCTATACAACTTCAGGGTTGTTTGTATATGCTAGATGATAATGTGATATGATCCACAGAGATGGGTCTAAAACGAAGGTGTCTTAATAAAACATATTTCACTCATTAATTTAACCAATTAATTTAATACTTTATTTTGGGGGGTTCCAAAAATCACTGTGGACGGTGACTGCAGCCATGAAATTAAAAGACACTTGCTCCTTGGAAGAAAAGCTATGATGAATCTAAGGGCGTATTCAAAAGCAGAGACATCACTTTGTTGACAAACATCTATATAGATACAGCTAAGGTTTTTTCAGTAGAGATTTGTGAGAGTTGGACCACAAAGAAGGCTGGCAGTGGTGGTTCAGTCGCTAGGTCGTGTCGGACTCTTGCAACCCCAGGAACTGTAGTCTGCCAGGATCCTCTGTCCATGGGATTCTCCAGGCAAGAATACTAGAGTGGGTTGCCATGCCCTCCTCCAGGGGATCTTCCCAACCCAGGAAATGAACCCAGGTCTCCTGCACTGCAGACAGATTCTTTACCAGCTGAGCTACGAGGGAAGCCCTGAGTGCAGAAGAATTGATGCTTTCAAACTGTGGTGCTGAAGAAGACTCTTGAGAGTCTCCTTTGGACAGCAAGGAGATCAAACCAGTCAATCCTAAAGGAAATCAGCCCTGAATATTCACTGGAAGGACTGATGCGGAAGCTGAAGCTCCTGTACTTCGGCCACCTGATGCTAAGAGCTAATTCATTGGAAAAGACCCTGATGCTGGTAAAGACTGAGGGAAGGGGAAGGAGGATGAGGTGGTTGGATGGCATCACTGATTCAATGGACATGAGTCTGAGTAAGCTCCAGGAGATGATGAAGGACAGGGAAGCCTGGTGTGCTGCAGTCCATTGGGTCACAAAGACTCAGACATGACTGAGCAACTGAAAAACAACAAATTTAATCAAGCAATGTGCACCTACTTTAAATTTCTGCAGGATCTGTCGTTGGAAACACTTGGGCACTGACTAAGGTCTCTTGTTTCTCAGCTCCACATTCTCCCTTCTTTATCCTCCCCCGTCTGACCCTGGGGCAAAAAGTCTGAAAACCACATTTGCCAGTTTCCCTGGCCAACCAGTCCCCTGTTGGGCTCTACTAATGTGAAGCACCAGCAGCAAACTGGAAGATAGGCAGAAGGAAGATGCTCTGTTTCCACCTTTTTGCGGCGCTTTGGCGGCAGCAACAAAGGTGACACCATGCCTTCTGGATTTCTGCTGAGTGAGGTCAGCTTTAGCAACAACAGAAAACTGGGCTTCCCAGGTGGTGCTAGTGATCAAGAACACACCTGCCAAAGAAGGAGACTTAAGAGACGCACATTCAGTCCCTGGGTCGACAAGATCCCCTGGAGACGGGCATGGAAACCCACTCCAGGATTCTTGCCTGGAGAAGCCCATGGACAGAGGAGCCTGGCGGGCTACATACAGTCCATGGGGTTGCAAAGAATCGGACGTAGGTGAGCAACTGAGCAAACACAGAATGGTAATAGATGGCAACATAATATAAGCATATCTTTTATGTATGCACTGGGAAACCAAAAAATTCATGTGACTCACTTTATTGCAATATTCACTTTATTGCAGTGAAACCAAACCCACGATGTCTCCAAGATATGCCTGTATCAAATTCCTTCTTTGAGATATCCACAGTGCTTTCTGAACAGAAAGTTGCACTGATTGGAAACCGATTGATTTAACTTATACAAATCATTTAACTGCATTCACAATGAAGCAAATTTTAATCAAATGGTTTCAGGATGATGCTAAAGTCATTTCATTCAGTCTGCCAAACCCATGGCAGAATTAGGAATTTAATTATATAAATTCTCCTGCTAAGGCTCCGTGAAATAAATAGGCAGTGAGTGGTGTAATCCCTTCTCCAATAGCCTTGGTTTGGATTTTATGCTTGTTGGGTTTGGGTTTGTCCATGTGGGTCACGTGCTGGCCTGCTGCAGGATTTCAGGATTGTCACTGAGCTTGCACGGCTGTTCCCTGACCTCATGAGGCAGCTATTGGATGCCAGAGCTTTGATCCAAGCACATGCACAGGATATAGACATTAGAGCTCCCCCAGCAAACTAGAAAGAGTCCCCGTGGGAATTCTCCACGACATATTAATCAAAGTCAAATGGCAGAGCAAATTGAACTGGTTCATTAATTATGAAAATTCTCTCCTCTAGTGACATCTTGTTAACTATGTGGAAGCTTAGCACATTTTCACAAGGTCCTTTCTGTCTACTCAGATCTAAAAATGTCACATTTAGTAATAAATTGAGGTTTTTTTTTTCCTTGTTTAGGAAAAAAAGCAACTTCATGCCTAACCCACACCTAAATATATGTCCGTGTGTTTACCTATGCCCACTAGGTAAATAGAGGTAGCTTATTGGTTAAAGGAAGTTTATAATACCAGGGTTTGTTTTACAAAATACATAGGAGGAATTGGGCTTCCCAGGTGCCTCAGGCAGTAAAGAATCTGCCTGCAATGCAGGAGACCCGGGTTTGATCCCTGAGTGGGGAAGATCCCCTGGAGAAGGGAAAGGCAACCCACTCCAGTATTTTTGCCTGGAGAATTCCATGGACAGAAGAGCCTAGTTGATCACAGCCCAGTGGGGTCGCAAAGAGTAGGACATGACTGAGTGACTAACAGAGGAATTAGGAAAACAGATGTTGATTATGTTAAAGCCTCTAAAGCCATGTCAAATGGCCACATGCTAAGTCACTTCTGTCATGTCCATTGGCTAAAATAGTGAAAAGAATCTGTGTCTTCTCTCTACTATTGTTCAAAGGAACTTGAGTTCCTTGGGTCTTTTCTTTTTTCAACATGTGAGAATGACAGGTTTAAGTCACTAAATGTTCCTTTTCAATATTCAGACCTTTGACATAAACCGAGATGGTCGTGAGACACTGTTTGACTTGCCTCCTGTGTGTCTCATCTACCCACTCTTCTGATAAGGCCTGATTGCCGGAAATCCTTTCTGAATCAGTTAGGTTACTAAGCTAGTTGCAATAACAAAGGCCAAAGTAACAGCACCTTTAACTGCTAGAAGTTTGTCTCTTTCACCCTGTGGTCTAATCCTCAGTGTCTGAAGGCTGTTACACTACCCAGCAACATCAAAGCCCCAACTCTGTCTTCCTGCTCTGTCACTCAGAACGCACGGCTTCCACTCTGCCAGCTGATACGCGTGTCTCTAGGCCAGTGCCTAGATGCCAAATGATTGGCCAGAGCTTAATTTCATGGCACTCCACACTGCAAGCGAACATGGGAAAGTTTTTCTCCTGGGCTGCCCTGTGCTCAACAATACTAAAGAAGGAGGTCAGTGATTGGCCACTTGTGCCGTACTCTCCCGTTTGTTAGGGTGCTGTGTGTCCCTAACTATTAGTACAGACAAGACACAAAATACATAACTCTTCAAGAATAAACAGACAAATGATAAAATCATTAAGGGAATGCTCGTTTAATAACGGATATGAAGACAAATCGCTAGAATGTCCATGGTTCATTTCTTCATCACGTTCTCAGAAGTAAAATTTGGTTTTTATTAGACAGTTGATTTAGAAATCGTATATTTGTATGTGTGGATCAGAATAGCAGTATAAATGTCCCACTGATGACTTCATCAGATTTTTTCTCCAGACCTCCCCAAATTCATACAGTCATGGAACACTTTTTCAGAGAATATTCACTAACAGTTTATGGGTTGTTGTCGTTCAACAACTAAGTCCTGTCCAACTCTTTGCAACCGTGTGGACGGCAGTGTAGGCTTCTCTGTCCTTCATTGTCTCCCAAAGTTGCTCAGATTCATGTCCACTGAGTTGGTGATGCCATCCAACCATCTCATCCTCTGGTGCTCCCTTCTTCTCCTCCTGCCCTCAATCTTTCCCAGCATCAGGGTCTTTTCCAAGGAGTCAGCTCTTTGTGGTGGCTAAAGTATTGGAGCTTCAGCTTCAGCATCAACCCTTCCAGTGAATATTCAAGGTTGATTTCCTTTAGGACTGACTGGTTTGATCTCCTTGCTGTCCAAGGGACTCTCAAGAGTCTTCTCCTGTAGCACAATTAGAAAGCATCATTTCTTTGGCACTCTGCCTCCTTTATGTTCCAATTCTCACATCTGTACATGACTATGGAAAAAACCATAGCNGGTTGATTTCCTTTAGGACTGACTGGTTTGATCTCCTTGCTGTCCAAGGGACTCTCAAGAGTCTTCTCCTGTAGCACAATTAGAAAGCATCATTTCTTTGGCACTCTGCCTCCTTTATGTTCCAATTCTCACATCTGTACATGACTATGGAAAAAACCATAGCTTTGATTGGATGGGCCTTTTCCACAAAGTGATGTCTCTGCTTTTTAATACACTGCCTAGGTTTGTCATAGCTTTTCTTCCAAGAAGCAAGAGTCTTTTAATTTCATGGCTTCAGTCACCATATGCAGTGATTTTGGAGCCCAAGAAAACAAAACCTGCCACTGTTTCTACTTTTTCCCCATCTATTAGCCATGAAATGATGGGATTGGATGTCACGATCTTAGCTTTTTGAATGTTGAGTTTTAAGCCAGCTTTTTCACTCTCCTCTTTCACCCTCATCAAGAGACTGTTCAGTTCCTTTTTGCTTTCTGCCATTAGAGTGATATCACCTGCATATCTGAGAATGTTGATACTTCTCCCAGCAATCTTGATTCCAGCTTGGCATTCATCTGTCCCTGGCATTTCGCATGATGTACTCTGCATAGAAGTTAAATAAGCAGAGTGACAATATACAGCCTTGAAGTACTCCTTTCCCAGTTTGGGACCAGCCTGTTGTTCCACATACAGTTCTAACTGTTGCTTCCTGACCCACATACAGTTTTCTCAGGAGACAGGTATAAGGTGGTCTGGTATTCCTACCTCTTTAAGAATTTTCCACAGTTTGTTGTGATCCACATAGTCAAAGGCTTTAGCGTATCTGACTCTTGTGACCCCATGGACCGTCCCCCGCCAGGCTCCTCTGCCCATGGGATCTCCCAGGCAAGAATATTGGAGTAGGTTGCCGTTTTCTACTCCAGGGGATCTTCCTGACTCAGAGCTCAAACTCACGTCTCCTGGATTCTTTGTCACTGAACTACCAAGNCAGCAATCTTGATTCCAGCTTGGCATTCATCTGTCCCTGGCATTTCGCATGATGTACTCTGCATAGAAGTTAAATAAGCAGAGTGACAATATACAGCCTTGAAGTACTCCTTTCCCAGTTTGGGACCAGCCTGTTGTTCCACATACAGTTCTAACTGTTGCTTCCTGACCCACATACAGTTTTCTCAGGAGACAGGTATAAGGTGGTCTGGTATTCCTACCTCTTTAAGAATTTTCCACAGTTTGTTGTGATCCACATAGTCAAAGGCTTTAGCGTATCTGACTCTTGTGACCCCATGGACCGTCCCCCGCCAGGCTCCTCTGCCCATGGGATCTCCCAGGCAAGAATATTGGAGTAGGTTGCCGTTTTCTACTCCAGGGGATCTTCCTGACTCAGAGCTCAAACTCACGTCTCCTGGATTCTTTGTCACTGAACTACCAAGGAAGCCCCCATAATGGTGGATACATGTCATTAAACACTTGTCCAAACCCATAAATATACATCACCAAGAGTGAACTGTTACGTAATGACCAGAGTTCTCTGTGCTAGGCAGTAAGTCCTTGTTCATCATCTATTTTAAATATGTATATTTTACATATGTGTGTGCATGTCAGTCGCAGACTCCCTAACTAACCCTCTCCTACCCTACCACCTGATAACCCGAAATTCATTCTCCAAGTCTGTTTCTGTTTTTTAAGTTTGTTTGTATCATTTTTGTCTAGATTCCACATATTTCTCTGTCTGACGTACACCTGAAATTAACACAACATTGTTCATCAACTGTACTCCAATATAAAATAAGAAGTTTTTTCAAAAATCAGATTTTTATAAACAAAATTGCCGGGGTCCTGCCCCGGCAGGTCCAGGGAATTCGAAGCAGGGACGGCGTCGGCGAGGAAAAACTCA
>SJYA01000185.1:0-27223 GCA_006410615.1 Neotragus moschatus
TATTGAGTGCAGCACTTTCACAGCATCATCTTTCAGGATTTGAAACAGCTCCACTGGAACTCCATCACCCCCACTAGCTTTGTTCCTTGGTAGAGTAGGACCCTCTAAACCATTTGGGAGGGCAGTGGGCATTTTATGCCATCTACCAACACCACTTAAAAAGATTGACTGAGATGGACTTCCCTGGTGGCCAGTGGCTAAGAATCCATCTATTGATGTAGCAGATACAGGTTCGATCCAGTCCAGGAACATTCCATATGCCTTGGGGCTACTAAGCCTCTGTGCCACTGCCACTGAGCCTGCACTCTAGAGCCAGTTCTAAGCAATGAGCAAACCCAGTGCAAAGAGAAACCTGCACACAGCAACTAAAGTGTAGCCCCCACTCCCAGCAACCAGAGAAAGCCGGCACACAGCCACAAAGGCCCAGTGCAGCCAATAAATAAATAATTTTTTTTTTTTTTTTAAAAAGAGTAATCTCAACACCTCCCTGGTTGTCCAGTGGTTAAGACTCTGCACTTCCACTGCAGGGAGGGTTGGTTCAATCCCTGGTCAGGGAACTAAGATCTAGCATGCCTTGCAGCATGGCCAATTAAAAGAAAAAAAAAAGAGTGATCATATTCGTACAGGACAGGCCTTGGAAGATGGAGGAAGTGTGCTTAGACCTGAATCTCAGAAGCCTTCTCTAATTGGACTCGAGAAGCAGGAAGTGTGTGTTCCCCCAGGTTCCCAAGAGCCCGCCCTAAAATTATACTTGGAAGATTTTAGAGGAAGGCAACGCAAAACAAAAACCAGGACTTAGTTCCTCTTCCATGTATTAATTGTAATAATAAACATCCACTTGATTCACAAAGATGGTGTAAATTAACCTTTGGTTTTTAACTTTCAGGCTACAGAAGTCTCCTACACTGGGGAGATCATCCCAACGGTGGTTATCCTCAAGTTGAAAGTCTTGAGGGTAATCTTTTGACCTATATATTGGAAGTCCTTATAAGAAGAATGGGTCTTGTTTCTCCCTTTCTGTAAATGAGCAAAATGCAGCCTCATAGAGGTTAAGTAATTTAGCCAAATTTAACTATTTAGTGGGCTTCCTGGATGGTTCAGCTAGAAAAGAATCCACCTGCAATGCAGGAGACCCTGGTTTGATTCCTGGGTCAGAAAGTTCTGCTGCAGAAGGGATAGGCTACCCACTCCAGTAATCTTGGGCTTCCCTGGTGGCTCAGATGGTAAAGAAGTCTCCTACAGTGCGGGTGATCTGGGTTTGATCCTTGGGTTGGGAAGATCCCCTGGAGGAGGGCATGGCAATCCACTCCAGTATTCTTGCCTGGAGAATCCCCACGGACAGAGGAGCCTAGTGGGCTACAATCCATGGGGTCACAAAGAGTCAGACATGACTGAGTGACTCAGGACAGCACAGCACAGCACCTATTTAGTGGGTTTCCCCGGTGGCTCAGTGGTAAAGAATCTGCTTGCCAATTCAGGAGACCCTGGATCAGGAAAATTCCCTGGAGAAGGAAATGGCCACCTACTCCAGTGTTCTTGCCTGGGAAATCCTATGGACAGAGAAGCCTGGCGGGCTACGGTCCATGGGGTTGCAAAAGAGTGGGGCACGACTCAGCAACTAAAACAACAACAAAAAAAAACAATGTCTACTTAGTACTTTGAGTTTGAATTAGAAATCTGACCTGTGGGCCCCTAATATCCGCAGGAGACAGTGGCTTAATTATTATGAACCAGGGACGTCTTTATTTTTCTTTGATGTTTCTATAAACTCATAATTTTTCTCTACTTTATTATGTAGAACCAGAGAATGAAAACGAACTCCACCTCCCATCACAGCACTACCCAGGCTCCCAATTTATAAGGCACAAGATTATCCAGAATCAAGGCTCAAAAGCTTGTAAAGACAGCATCCTAGGGCTTTGGAAGATTCCAGCGTTAATCCCTTGCCTGCGGTTTACGCCTGTGGTTTACTCTTCCCTTCGGAGATCCCAGCTTTCAAGGCCAGACCATCACCACTTTTCTGGAAACACTCTCAGAGCAGCACAGAGCCAGCAGGTGAGGGCAGACCCGTCCGGGTTCATCAGGGAGGGGAGGGGAGGGGAGGTGCCCCTTCCCCACAGGACCTCCACCAACTTCACGTAACTGTCAGGAAACGAACCTGATGCCCAACAGGGCTCCACGTAGAATTCAGCAAGTACCAAATATGGACTTCCCCGTACGCCATTTATGGCTCACAGCAACCCTATGAGGACTTCAAATGCATATTCTCTAGGTCTCTAAAGGGAATGACTACAGAAATGTGCAAACTGACTTACTGATACGAGCCATGGCTTCAGTCCAATCTTCTCTTTCTGAGAGTCATGATACCTGTTATTTATTAAGCAAAGATCACATGTGCCAGATACCATGCCAAGTGCTTTCCACACATCATTTTCTGGCATTCTTCACCAACACCTATATGTCAGGGATCAATATTATTCCCGTTTTACAGGTAAGAAAACTGACTCTCAGGAAAGTAGGCCTTTGCTCAAAGACGCAGAGTGTGAGTGATTTAAACCAGAACTCGCCTTTTTCTCTGATCTACCATTTCTCAGAATAAAAGGTCTGCACTCTAGGCATTGATGGGGCAGGGGCTTTATTGAAAGAACATATAATTGATCTACCCAGACACTGGAAATGCGCCAGGGAGCCACTTCCTAGCCTACAGACCCTGATTTTGTTCAGGCAGCAATATGTCACTCTGGTTGATTTAGTTGGTGTAACTGAATGGTGACAATTCCAGTCGATATAACTGGTGATTGGTGGTTGCCACTTGACTTTGTTTTGACCAAAGAGATATCAGAAATCTCTTCTGGATTTCCAGAAACGATTTTTCTTTCCTCCCTGACAAATAAGACATGCAAAGGAGAAAGTCCTTTTGTGCCAGCTCCTCCTGCTGGCTGAACACTGTTGATGAGTGAGGAGGACCCAATGGTTGGAGCAGAGGCAGCCATCTTGTGAGCAAGAGTGAAAGGTGGGGGCATTGCTCACACTCTCATGGTGTCAGAATGAAAAAGAAGAAAGTTTAGAATTTGGAGTCGTCATTTTGCCAGCAAACCTACTCTGTGACCTCCTCCTCCTGGAGTTTTTGTAATGTGTTCTTACGAGAAATTCTGTTAGTAAATTTCGTATTGCTTCAAATGCACCCCCAACTAATACTGTTATGAAGTCAAATCAAGATGTAATTTGTATTTATTCTGAAAATAAAATGTGAACATGTTCAGGGACCAAATGAGTGGCCTAGTCTATATATGGCCCCAGTTCTCAAAGTACCTAGAAGAACAATTAGTAACTTGAAATTCTTTCTTTGCTTCTGTAGGGGAGGAAAAACTCTTCCTCTACCCGCTTATGTTTTCTGACTGGACACGCACATTAAAGTAACAGCAGACAGATTCACAAAAGAAAAGCATACAGAGTGTATATGATATTCACATCTTTCTATGTGACACGGGGTTATCATAGACAAGAAGAGAAAACTCTAAAGAACTGGTTAGACTCAGGAGCTTATGAACAACCTAACCAAAGATGATAAATGTGGGAACTGACAAGGCAGAGGAAAGGGAGTGGGTTTTTATGAGCGATACACCGTGAGAACGTGATCAGGAAATACACGAGGGAAACTACTGGAAGATGAGGCTTGAGTACAGTTTGTACTTATGATGAGCCAACTCATCTTGGCCTCAATGTCCTATCTCCCATGATAAGAACATTCTCTTCTTCCTGATACCAGGAGGGTACCTTTCTCATGGGAAATTTCTGTCCTGCTTTTAGGCAGAAAAGGGGAGGGTGGAGAGCAGTTTCTCAGCTGCTTACAGCTCAAAAAAATCAATATACCAAGGCAACATACTTGGGGTGCCATGTTTTGATCCCCTCCACTTCCAAATAAATAATATGTCTATTATTTTACTTCCATAAAGTAACTTATATTTTACATATAAATTTATAAATATAAAATAATTAAAATGTTTCATTTTATAATATAACATTACAACAAAGCTACCAACTTCAATCCCAAGGCTTGCTGCATTTTATATTTAAATTTCTAACATTGATCTAGAACTATAAAATTCACTATAGAAATGCAGAAAGCAAAAGTGAAACTTACCCTAGCCTTACAATGTACTGAAATTTCTTTCAATAATTAGAAAATTCACTGATGTTTAAGCTTCATCCATGTTATATGCAGCAATGGTTCTTTCATTTTATTAATGAATGGTATTGCATTGTACAAATATACCATAGTTTGATTATTTATTTTCCTGTTGATGGATATTTAGAATGCTTCCAGCTTGGGTTGTTATGAATAATATTGCTAACAGCATTCTTGGACAACTTATTTTAGAGAACAAGCAAGATTAATTTACTGGTGTGGAAATCAGAGCAGTACTCCTAGGAGTGGCCCAAAGAAACTTTCTGAAGCCATGGATAACTTCTGTACTATGGTATGATAACTATGCAACTACATACATTTACTTTAATGTATATAAATTATGCATCATCTATAAAAGTCATAAAAAAGAAAAAACAATCCAATATAGTATGAAATTGCAATGAATAAAGAGAATACATTACATCAGCATTCTTTACAGCCACTTTCTTTTTTATGCTTTCTAATATCTTTATTTTATGAACAAGTACTTAATATGCACACAGAGATACATATCTTCTAAAGTATATATTTTTATTTTATTGTTTTAAATTTTTGTTGAAGCACAGTTGGAGTCTTTTCCCATATAGGTCATTAGAAAGTGAAAAGCGAAGTCTCTAAGTCGTGTCCGGCTCTTTGCAACCACATGGGCCTGTAGCCTACCAGGCTCCTCTGTCCATGTAGCCTTCCAAGAAAGAGTCCTGGAGTGGGTTGCCATTTCTTTCTCCAGGGGATCTTTCTGACCCAGGGATGGAACCCAGGTCTCCCACATTGCAGGCTGACACTTTTCCGGCTGAGCCACCTGAGAAGCCTCATACAGGCCATTACAAAGTATCAAGCAGAGTTCCTTGTGCTATTCAGCAGGTCCTTATCAGTTATCTATGTTATATATAGTAGTGTGTGTGTGTGTGTGTGTCAGGGCCAATCTCCCAGTGTATCCCTGCTCCTGCTTTCCCCTCGGGTAGTCGTAAGTTTGTTTTCCACCTCTGTGACTCTATTTCCATTTTGTAGATAAGTTCATTTGTGCCATTCTTCTCACACTCCACATATAAGCGATGTCACGTCATTGTCTCTCTGTCCCACTGAACGTCACTCAGTGTGATTTCCTTCTGTGCATCCCTAAACTGCAGACACGAAGGAGGCTGATAACCACGATTCTCAGATTTCCTTGAACTAAGGACTCAAACTAATCGTCTTCCAATTAAAAGCACACTTGCAAGATTTGCAGAAAAGAGGGCAAGCACGGGTGAGGCGGGGGCCATCTTCCTGCTACTTGGGATGTTGCTGATGGCCGATGCGGTGATGACAGGGTGATCTCCCACAGCTCCAACTCCAGCTCCACGGCGGGGGCAGGTGCGTCTGCGCGGGTGCCAGACTCACCCTTCCGGGGTCCAGTCACCTGCTTTAGCCATCTAAAGGGCCAGTTAGAGTCATAGCAGCTATAGACAGATGCTACAAGTCTGAGGGTTTTTTTGTTCGTTTGTTTCATGTTGTTTAATTATGAATTAAACCAAATTCTAAATTTATAAATTATCTATAAATTTTATTTTGTTTAATTTGTTTAATTATATATTTTGTTTAATTAATTTAGTCCTTTTCAAGGATACATAAGAGCTGAAAGTATTGTAGAGTGAATATCCACATAGACACGACCCAGATTTTCCCACTGCTAACATGTTACTTGTGGTTTATCACGTGTCCACCATACACACAGGCATTACTCCTTATTTCTCTGATGCCCTGGCGGTGCATATTTTAACTCAGCAGTTCCACTGGTAGCCTCCTAGTCCCCTCCAGTCCCAGGTAGCAGCTCCCTCAGAGGGCCAGTGCCCCAATTTGCCCTTAGAGTCCTCCAGATGACCGCTCCTACAGTGCCCTCCTCCAGCTCTCCAGCAATTCTATAGGCCCTTCACTCCAGGTACAGTCTGTTCTGCCAGGAGGCATCTTTTTAAGGCTTCAAAATAGCTCACGTAGGATCAGGAGTCAGAGGATGATGTCACTGCAGCACAATTGTCTTGATTGTTATAGCCTTTTCTGAGCAAGAGGAGCAGGAAAAGAAAAATCTTGACTCCATAATACAATGCTTCTCAGCTCCGCCTTAAGAAAATTAAAGGATTGCCTACCCTGGGCTCCCTCCTCAAGAAGAGATGCGCCCCACCCTGGCAAAGTTTTGCACAGAACAGTTTGCTCCTCCTCCCAGGTTTGGCAATTCCATTTGCATTTTCTCAGCCCAGAGCCAGGACTTCCCTGGTAGCTCAGCTGGTAAAGAATCCACCTGCAATGAAGGAGACCTGGGTTCAATCCCTGGGTTGGGAAGATCCCCTGGAGAAGGGAAAGGCTCCCCACTCCAGTATTCTGGCCTGGAGAATTCTATGGATTGGATAGCTCATGGGGTCACAAAGAGTTGGACAGGAGCATTTTCATTCATTTGTCTTTACTCATCTCAAACATCCCCAAGGCTAATTCCTGCCATGTCAGTCACCTGTTCAAGTGACCCCTGAAGTTCTAATCTTGTATTTGCTGGTGCCCTGGATGCAAAATTATGTAAATTTAGAGTGATCTGCTCTGAACCTGTATACTCTGTATTTACTAACTTTGAAGAACACAAAGTTTTTTTTTTTTTTTTCCTAACATGAAGTTTTTTAAGGAGCACACATACTGGGTTATAGAAGAAATAACTATTTTTTTTAACTTTCTATTTTTTAATTGATTTACAATGTTGTGTTAGTTTCTGGTGTGTAGCAAAGAGATTGATTCTTTTTTATATTCTTTTCCATTATATTTGTCACAGGATACTGAATATAGTTCCCTGTGCTATACGGAGAACCTTGTTGTATATCTGTTTTATATATACTAGTGTATATCTGGGAGAAGGCAATGGCACCCCACTCCAGTGCTCTTGCCTGGAAAATCCCGTGGATGGAGGAGCCTGGTGGGCTGCAGTCCATGGGGTCAATAAGAGTCGGACACAACTGAGAGACTTCGCGTTCACTTTTCACTTTCAAGCATTGGAGAAGGAAATGGCAACCCACTCCAGTGTTCCTGCCTGGAGAATCCCAGGGACGGGGGAGCCTGGTGGGCTGCCGTCTATGGGGTCACACAGAGTCAGACACGACTGAAGAGACTTAGCAGCAGCAGCAGCAGTGTATATCTGCTAATCCCGAACTCTTAATTTATTCCTCCCCTTCCCTCTTTCCCCTTTGGTAACCATAAGTTTGTTCTCTATGTCTTTGTGTTTCTATTTTGTAAAGAGGTTCATTTGTATCATATTTTAGGCTTCACATGTAAGTGATATCACATGGCTTCTGTCTTTCTCTGTTTGGCTCATTTCACTTAGTAAAATAATTTCTAGGTCCATCCGTGTTACTGCAGATAGCATTATTTCATTCTTTCTAATGACCGAGTAACATTTCATTATATATAAGTACCATATCTTCTTTATCTAGTCCTCTGTTGATGGATATTTAGGTTGCTTCCATATCTTGGCTATTGTAAACAGTGCTGCAATGAGCTTTGGAGTGCATGTATTTTTTCAGATCATGTTTTCCTCTGGATATATGCCCAGGAGTGGGATGGTAGGGTCAAATGGTAATTCTGTTCTTCATTTTATAAGGAACCTCCATACTGTTCTCCATAGTGGTTGGATCAATTTACATTCCCACCAACAGTGTAGAAAGGTTCCCTTCTGTCTTAGTTTTATGTGTCAACTTGACTGGACTAAAGGATGCCCACATAGCTGACAAAACGTTGCTTCTGGGTGTGTCTATGAGGGTGTTTCTGGAAGACTTTAACATTTGAACCAGTAGCCTGAGTAGAGATGGCTCTGGTTGCCTTCTGATGGGCATCATTCATCCACTAAGGGCTTGAACAGAACGGGAAGCAGGAAAGGGTGAATGTTTCCTCTGCTTGAACTGAGACATTTATCTTCTCTTTCTCTGAGCAGATCTTCTGGTTCTCAGGGCTCCAGTCCCCGAGACTTATACCACTGGATTTCCTGGTTCTCAGGAAAGAGAACTGCTTTAAGTTTGGAACCACACGACCAGCTTTCCTGGGCCTGCAGCTTACAGACAGCAGAAGCAGGACTTCCCAACCTCAATAACCATTTGACTGAATCTTTCACAATACAAGTCTTTGTATATATCTATATATGTATATGGGCTTCCCTGGTGGCTCAGACAGTAAAGAGTCTGCCTGCAATGCAGGAGACCCAGGTGCAATTCGTGGGTCAGGAAGATCCCTGTAGAAGGAAATGGCAATCCACTTCAGCACTCTTGCCTGGAAATTCCCATGGACAGAGGAGCCTGATAGGCTACAGTCCATGGGGTCGCAAAGAGTTGGACACGACTGTATATGTGTGTGTGTATATTCAGTTTAGTTCAGTCGCTCAGTCACGTCCGACTCTTTGTGACCCCATGAATCGCCATGGGGTCATCCCTGTCCATCACCAACTCTCGGAGTTCACTCAAACACGTCCATCAAGTTGGTGATGCCATCCAGCCATCTCATCCTCTGTCATCCCCTTTTCCTTCTGCCCCCAATTCCTCCCAGCATGAGTCTTTTCCAATGAGTCAACTCATCACACGAGGTGGCCAAAGTACTGGAGTTTCAGCTTTAGCATCATTCCTTCCAAACAATACCCAGGGCCAATCTCCTTCAAAATGGACTTGTTGGATCTCCTTGCAGTCCAAGGGACTCTCAAGAGTCTTCTCCAACACCACAGTTCAAAAGCATCAATTCTTCAGTGCTCAGCTTTCTTCACAGTTCAACTCTCACATCCATACATGACCACTGGAAAAACCATAGTCTTGACTAGACAGACCTTTGTTGGCAAAGTAATGTCTCTACTTTTCAATATCTAGGTTGGTCATAACTTTCCTTCCAAGGAGTAAGCATCTTTTAATTTCATGGCTGCAGTCACCATCTACAGTGATTCTGGAGTCCAAAAAAAATAAAATCTGACACTGTTTCCACTGTTTCCCCGTCTATTTCCCATGAAGTGATGGGACCAGATGCCATGAGCTTCATTTTTCTGAATGTTGAGCTTTAAGCCAACTTTTTCACTCTCCACTTTCACTTTCATCAAGAGGTTTTTTAGTTCCTCTTCACTTTCTGCCACAAGGGTAGTGTCGTCTGCATATCTGAGGTTATTGATATTTCTCCCAGCAATCTTGATTCCAGCTTGTGCTTCCTCCAGCCCAGCGTTTCTCAGGATGTACTCTGCATAGAAGTTAAATAAGCAGGGTGAAAATACACAGCCTTGACGTACTCCTTTTCCTGTTTGGAACCAGTCTGTTGTTCCATGTCCAGTTCTAACTGTTGCTTCCT
Organism: Neotragus moschatus; assembly: GCA_006410615.1. Classification (NCBI taxonomy): domain Eukaryota; kingdom Metazoa; phylum Chordata; class Mammalia; order Artiodactyla; family Bovidae; genus Neotragus; species Neotragus moschatus. The sequence continues at coordinate 9,512 of SJYA01000185.1, forward strand.
GACCTGCATACAGATTTCTCAAGAGGCAGGTCAGGTGGTCTGGTTTTCCCATCTCTTTCAGAATTTTCCACAGTTTATTGTAATTCACACAGTCAAAAGGCTTTGACTTAGTCAACAAAGCAGAAATAGATGTTTTTCTGGAACTCTCTTGCTTTCTCCATCATCCAGCAGATGTTGGCAATTTGATCTCTGGTTCCTCTGCCTTTTGTAAAACCAGCTTGAACATCTGAAAGTTCACGATTCAAGTATTGCTGAAGCCTAGCTTGGAGAATTTTGAGCATTACTTTACTAGCATGTGAGATGAGTGCAACTGTGCGGCAGTTTGAGTAGTCTTTGCCATTGCCCTTGTTTGGGATTGGAATGAACACTGACCTTTTCCAGTCCTGTGGCCACTGCTGAGTCTTCCAAATTTGCTGGCCTATTGAGTGCAGCACTTTCACAGCATCATCTTTCAGGATTTGAAATAGCTCCACTGGAATTCCATCACCTCCACTAGCTTTGTTCGTAGTGATGCTTTCTAAGGCTCACTTGACTTCACATCCAGGATGTCTGGCTCTAGGTGAGTGATCATACCATCTTGATTATCTTGGTCATGGAGATCTTTTTTATATAGTGCTTCTGTGTATTCTTGTCACCTCTTCTTGATATCTTCTGCTTCTGTTAGGTCCATACCATTTCTGTCCTTTATTGTGCTTATCTTTGCATGAAATATTCCCTTGGTATCTCTCATTTTCTTGAAGAGATCTCTAGTCTTCCCCATTCTGTTGTTTTCCTCTATTTCTTTGCATTGATCGCTGAAGAAGGCTTTCTTATCTCTTCTTGCTATTCTTTGGAAATCTACATTCAGATTCTTATATCTTTCCTTTTCTCCTTTGCTTTTCGCTTCTCTTTTTTCGTAGGTTTTTGTAAGGCCTTCCCAGGCAGCCATTTTGCTTTTTTGCATTTCTTTTCCATGGGGATGGTCTTGATCCTGTACAATGTTACGAATCTCAGTCCATAGTTCATCAGGCACTCTGTCTTTCAGATCTAGTCCCTTAAATCCATCTATCTATCTATCTATCTATGTGTATAGATATACACACACACACATATATAAATGAAAGTGAAGGTGTTAATTGTTCAATTGTGTCCAACTCTTTGAGACCCCATGGAGGACTCCTCTGTCAGTGGAATTTTCCAGATAAGAATACTGGAGTGGGTGGCCATTCCCTTCTCTAGGAGATCTTCTTGACCTAGGGATCAAACATGGGTCTCCCACATTGCAGGCAGATTCTCTAGAATATGTACAGAATATGTGTGTGTGTATATGTATATATATATATATATATATATATATATAATTTGTTCTGTTTCTCAGAACCCTGACTCATACAACATGCCATTTGGTTTTGGAATCAGTATCTGGCTATTTACTTAAAACATAGATAAGAGAGAAAAGAAATTGCCTAATAGCTTCATATGTTAGAAAAATTCCATCAACCAGTTTCAGGGTAAATTAATATTTATTTTTGCAAGAGTAACTACTATAGATATTAGTTATGATATTAAAAATGCATATTCTGTGTTAAAATAATTATTAAAAATATATTAATAGTTAATTGGATTTCCCTGCGGTTCAGATAGTAAAGAATCCACCTGCAATGTGGGAGACTTGGGTTCAATCCCTGGGTTGAGAAGATCCCCTGAAGGAGGGCATGGCAACCCACTCCAGTATTCTTGCCTAAAGAATCCCCATGGACAGAGGAGTCTGACAGGCTACAGTCCATGGGCTCATAAAGAGTTGGACAGAACTGAGTAACTAAGCACAGCAAAACAATAGTTAACTAATGTGAAGAAGGCAAGATTTCATACTACAACTAATAAGAGAATATGTTAGATAACACTTAAAACCCAAGAAACATTTATAGCAATTCAATTCATAATATGAATTAAACGGGGTACAATTGTTTGGTATGCTAGCCTTCATAGCACTAAGTAAAATATCTATTAATGACTGCATTGAATTCTTTATTATTTAACTCTATTTAGGCCATGAATCTTTCACTGTCGATTGAGACATTTTTAGTATCTAGTCAGAGTGAAACGTAGAATGTCAATCTTGCTGCCTTAGAATTCCATGATTAGAGGGAAAAAAGCATGCACAGAATATTCATGAATAATTATCTGTGACTCAAAAAAATGTTTTACGAATATTTTTTAGAAAGAAAAAATATCACAAGAGAAAAATCTTGCGCCTCTCTGAACCTTAATTAAAAGTTAACATCTGCTTCATCTGACAAATACGCCTTTCTAGTGACAACAGGAACACCCATCAGCTGACAGGGTCGTGGACTTACTGTTTCTGCGCTATGTCAGACTTTTAAAATATGACTAAGACTTTTACATTTTTAAACTTCTTCATTTTGAAGAAATTTTCAGACCTAGATAATAGTTTTAAGAATAGCATAGTAAATACCCTATAACCTTCACCCAGCCCCTCATTCTCTCTCTCTCTCGGCCTCTCCTTCTGTCCCCCCATCCCATCCTCATTTTTGCAGGGAATGGACCAAGCATGGAAAAAGCACTAGACAAGGGATAAGGAATTTAAGGATCTTGTTCTGGATCTGCCTGAAAAAAAGTAGAAAACCTTGAATGACTCTCTTTCCCACTGCTGCTGCTGCTGCTAAGTCACCAGTCGTGTCCGACTCTGTGCGACCCCATAGACGGCAGCCCACCAGGCTCCTCCATCCCTGGGATTCTCCAGGCAAGAACACTGGAGTGGGTTGCAACTTCCTTCTACAATGCATGAAAGAGAAAAGTAAAAATGAACTCGCTTGGTCATGTCCGAGTCTTCGCGACCCCATGGACTGCAGCCCACCAGGCTCCTCCGTCCATGAGATTTTCCAGGCAAGAGTCCTGGAGTGGGGTGCCACTGCCTTCTCCGCTCTTTACCACTACAGACCTCTATTTCTTCATCTTGACCATCAAGAGTTTGTACTGAAATGTCAAGTGCCACTTATCACATTTGCTATGACTTGTAATGATTGTATGGATACAGTCATCCCTCAGTATTCACGGGAAACTGGTTCCAGGACCCCCAAGGATACCAAACTTCACAGATGTTTAATCTCTTTATATGAATTGGTGTAGTGCTTGCATATAACCTACGCATCTCCTACCCATACTCTTTAAATCATTTTTGCTGCTGCTTAATACAAGGTAAATGCTATGTCAATGTAAGTACCGTATAATTGCTAATTATAATAATAATTCAACAGGCAGAAAATTCAGAGTTTGCTTTTGTGAATTTCCTGTAATTTTTTGGTAATATTTTTGATCTGTGGTTGATAAATCCATGGGTGTGGAATCCATGGGTATGGAGGGAAGGTCAGTTGTACTGGGAGAGAACTGATAGAGTGGAAGACTTGAAACCCATCAGAAAAGTATGAAAAAAGGAGGCTGAAAGGTGGATGGTAGGCTGAAAGGTAGTGGATGCTTAGACTAATAAGAAGCAATCTTTCTAGAATAGTGTTTTCTTAATCTTTGTGAAAGTTTAGAAAATAACTCTCTGCTTTCAAACACTCGCTTGGGAGGAACAAAGCCCTGACTGTTGGTGACTAAATATCAACACAAAGCTCAATAAACCTCATTAATTTTCCCTAATTGGATGGAAAGTTTTGAAAAAGTCTGAAGTAGAGAAACATTTTCACACAACTCAGCTTAATTTCACATTCATATGGCAACATGGATGACAAGACCCCAAGGAAAGACAAGGGCAGGATATTTTAGAGAATGTTTAAGTCTTAATAATAGATTTTTTAAAAAGAAGTATCAGGGATTAAAACATTCATTGATTCACAGAAGCATTTAAATACAAAAAAGGTTTACAAGTGTTTAGAAACATTTGTTGGCCCTCAACCTTATGAAGACTATACATTTCCCTTGTTTATACTTTTAATTTACTTGGCAAACTCCCTCCACTTCCAGCCCTAATATATCAATGCTTTTCACCAGCATTTTAAATTTATCCCAGATTCTGAGTTAGTATATTCCTCATTGGCCAGGGTCATCCAGTTCTTTTTTAAAAATCCTCAATACTTTTAAGCTCCCAGGAAACGCACCTGTCATCATGGCATGTGCATTCTCTCATTTTCTTAAAAGCAGGAAGTAGGTTTCATTTTTCACCCTTGATTCTAAAGCGGTTGGAGAGCTTGAAAGAGAAGGGGGCCGTCAACAGGGGAGCAAATAAATCTAATCGTGGTGAAAAGGTGATGAAAGACTTGTGCTTACATTTCCTCAATTTGTTCTTAAAATAATCCTTGGCACACTCTTTGATTGAGGACCAACTCTTGCTTTTCCAAGGCTGGGGTCACAGAGATCAGAAACAAAAGACATAGTTATTTTAAAACACAAATTTGAGCAATTAGTTCCCACCTTTCCTCTCAATATTTCCAAAGACGTTAATAAGTAGCTAAATTGACCTCTTTGAATTCAGCCTCTGTCCCTTTCCCCAGCCTACTCTTTGACAGGTATGCTGTTGAGTAGTAAGCTGGTTAAGAGGAGTGGCTTGGGAAAAATCTAACTTAAAATATCACCATCAGTCACTTAAGGCCAATGAGTGTTTCTGGTAGACCAAGAAACTGAGACCCAAGCTCAGCCATGGTTTGAAAGAGAAAATATATATATATATATATATATATATACGAGTAATATTTAGAGGAGGCAGGACTAAACCTGGGGAGTGTAACAGATACTATCTATATCACACCAGAATCCCCAGACACTCTCTGTTTCTGACTTAGTCCATACCTGCAACTCACGCTGCTCCACTGTGGGTGTCTCTCCAGCAGTGTAATGGAGACCAGAAGTGTTAGAGCTATTACCCCAGATCAGCTCTCAGCCTGTAAAAAATGGGAATTAGAGAGTAAAACAGTCAACTTTCTCCCCCATAGGATGGGACAGCTCTGAAAGCACATTATCCTAGTCTGTCTCTCAAAGACAAATTTTGCAAACAGGCACTGACCACTCTTTATTCGGGATGTTCTACCTTGTCACACATGTTAGTAGAGCAAAGAGTCTTGGAAGACACAAGTAATATCTTCTTCTGGGGCAAAGGGCAAGAATACTTACTGCTCATTAGGTAAGATTTGGGTTCCCCAAGTACAAGGTTTCAACTCACTGATTGCACAGGCAAAATCCAGGCTCATCTGCACCAGACCAATGGGACAGGGGACGAGAAGAACCAACACAGCGGTGCCCACACTGCTGTGCCATATGGAGTGAAATCCTTTGTCTCTGATGTAAGGGCTCACACTTCTGCGAGCGTCCATGAACTTGTGTCAGGACAAAATGCTTGAAAATACGGTTGAGATCTCACGCTCCATTCTCACGTCACGGAACACGATCAACTGCACGGCTGAATTTGAATTTGGCCTAAATTAGACTGATCATTTTCTGAGAAAATGTAATGAAAAAAAAAATTTTTTTTTGCTATATTGTTCAGATAGGAGTCTAATAAAAATGGAATAAAACAGATCTCCAGTGTTTCTCTAGCCACAAAACTTGAAGGTCGAGTCACCCTGCTGCTGCTGCTGCTAAGTCGCTTCAGTCGTGTCCGACTCTGTGCGACCCCCCAGAAGGCAGCCCACTGGGCTCCCCCGTCCCTGGGATTCTCCAGGCAAGAACCCTGGAGTGGGTGGCCACTTCCTTCTCCAATGCATGAAAGTGAAAAGTGAAAGTGAAGTCACTCAGTCGTGCCCGACTCTTAGCGACCCCATGGACTGCAGCCCACCAGACTCCTCCATCCATGGAATTTTCCAGGCAAGAGGACTGGAGTGGGGTGCCATTGCCTTCTCCGTGAGTCACCCTAAGCTCCTAGCTATTGACAGATATACTAGGGGCTAGAATTGGTACACTCATTTTCCCAAATGGTTAAGTTGTTCAAGGATCCAGAAGACAAGTACGGCTCCTTGTCCTGAGACTGAAGGCAGCTTAAAGGACAGGATATTGGGATTCCAAGTGTAACAACCAAACACAATGAATTCATCACTTCCGGGTCAAGATACATTTTGTTTTTGTTTGTTTACTTATTTGTTACACCATACAAAAGTCAAACTCATCAAGTGTATGCATTAAAAAGACAATGGAGAAAAAAAGTATAATTAATGGTGGAAAAAAGAAAACATATGAGACATTTGCAAGTTGAGAGGGAAAGAAAAGCATTTGGCTAATACTGGGATTAGCAAAAAGTTTAAAGTCCAAAGGTTTTCCATATTCACTCATAGGTGGACAAAGGGTATGAGTATCCCCATGTACAAAAGGAACTGTTGCAAAATTCATCAGTTCTCCACAGCTCCATTGAGAGCAGTAGCTTTATTTTATAGATCATCGAAAATGAATCAGGCCCTGTCATGGCTTAAGAAGCCTGGTTTGCTTTAACTGAATACATATATGTTGCATTATTATATGTATATAATAGCATGTACTGTTACATTTTTGTGTAATGATATACATTAGCGTTATGTTAGAGTGGTTCAGACAGGAAAGGACCTGCCTGCAATGCAGGAGATGTGGGTTCGATCCCTGGATTGGGAAGATCTCCTGGAGAAGGGAATGGCTACCCACGTTAGTGTTCTTGCCTGGGAAATCCCATGGACAGAGGGACCTAGCAGGCTGCAGTCCATGGATCCTCAAAGAGTTGGACACAGCTGAGTAACTAACACTTTCACTTCACTTTCACATATATTAATAACGTATGAAGTTAACTTCAGTAAACTTCAGTATAGTAATTTCAGTAAAAGTTCTTTCTAGACTACACATAAAAATAAAGACTTACTTTTCTATTACTGGTTCTCGGTACTGTATTTAAACTCCTACAGCATGTATCAGCTATAAAACACAGTTAAGATAACATTGAAAGGGTTATATTAGTAAACTGTACTATCAGCATGATAATCTTCCGTTCAAATCAGAGATCAAAAAGATTGAAAGCCAAGGAAATCATTTCACTCTTACTTAATATGCCTTTCAGATTAATCTAAGAATGACACCAAAAGGCCAAGATAAGAAATGCAGGCAGTGAATACCAGCAAAATCCTTATTTTAAAAAGAGTTTTAGTATTGGAAGCCCAAGTAACCATGTAAGTGATAAAATAGTAGGAATTAACAATGTCCTAAAAAACTTAATTCCCATCATCTTTTTAGTTTAAGAGATTTTAATTTCAAGAAAAAATAAAATGAGGCCTCTTTCCTGAAAATACAATACTCATTGTCTGGCTTGATGTTGACACTGATTTTGTAAGTTATTTGGATAAGAATAAACATCCTCAAACATACAGTTCCTCGCTCAGCACCTGTGACACACCAGCTTTGTCCTCAAGGGTGGATTCAAAGGCTAAAAATGTCTTTGAAAAGCTCAAATTCAGGTACAGATTTTTTTTTAAGATAAAAAATAAACATGTGACTTAGTTTTTTTCTAAAATGAAAGTGAAAGTGAAGTCGCTCAGTCGTGTCTGACTCTTTGCGACCTGTGCGCTGCAGCCCACCAAGCTCCTCCGTCCATGGGATTCTCCAGGCAAGAGTACTGGAGTGGGTTGCCATTTCCTTCTCCAAAGTTTTTTCTAAAATTTTTTTCTAAAGGACCGTCAAATTGGAATTTATCCAAATTCCCTGCAAAATGGGAACCCGGGGAGAAATTAAGACTAGGTTTTATCTGGTGTGTTATCTACACATTCTAATTACGGTAGGAGCCTCTGTTTTCCCCACTAGCAGGGACCAGCAAAGATACTAAAAGTTTTTACTTTCTCATACTTCTCTTTGGGTCTCTCCCCCTAATTTAGTGGCTTTATTTCTTGAAATTCCTCTTACTTTTTTAGTCCTGTGTGAAGAAAATGAAGGTCAAAGCCAAGAGTGCCTCCAGACAAGGTAAAAGGAAGGATTTGGACTCCACATAGCCCAGTCTAGAACTTGAAGACAGAAAGCCATCTACAGATTGAGGACAAAGGCTCAGCTAACAATGAAGTGGATCCTTTAGCCTGGAAGGTCCTTAATGCTAAAAACAGACTGTAAAGAGCTAGATGATTTTGCAGGTATATTCCACAAACTCTTTTATACAAATGATTCCAGGAAGGCTCCCACTTAAATTTATGAGGCTGGTATAACCTAAAACTGGCACCAAAACCGGACGGGATATTAAAAGAGAAAAAGGGCTATAGGCCCTGTCCATCTTATGATCACAAATGCAAGAAACCTAAATCAAATACTGGTAATAGAAATCCATGCAGTTATTAAATAAATATACCCTGACCATGTATGGCTTATCACTGGAATATAGATTAGATTAACACTAGAAAATTTATAAATATAATGTACAATTTATTAACAGGATAGAAGTTATGTGATTATTTCAGTGTCCAGAAAGACACTAAAATAAAATTCACTACCTTTCTGGATAGCACAACAAGTACCCTAAACAAGTTTTGGATGGAAGGAACTCCTTCAACCTGATCAGTGGAATCAACCTAAATCATATATAATGGTAAAGAATTAATGGCAGTCCCTTAAAAGGAACAAAACTAATCAGGAACAAGAAAAATATCTACTGATATTCCTTTTATTTAAAATTGTACCAATGATCCTAGCCAGCACAATAAGGCATGAAAAATAAATAATTGATAAAAGCAATTAAAAAGTAGAAATAAAAGTCATTATTTGTAGACTAAAGAATTATTTGCATAAATAATCAATAATTTGCATAAATCAAGAGAACCTATAACTTGTTAGAGAAAACAAATAGTCATAGAAAAATAGACCAAATGAACAGATTAGGGGAATTTACAACAGACCAACATATCCATGTGTACTTCATATATGAGAGAGGTGTTAATATAAACCAGAAAGAAAGAAAAAAACTATTCAAAAAATGTTCCAGGCTGACTGATTATCCATTTGTAAAAACATCTTTGCTTCATGCCAGATACAAAAATAAATTCCAGATGGATTTAAAATCTAAAGATTTTTTTTACCTAACATTTATGAAAGAAAAAATTAAGAATACTTTTAGAATCTGAAGATAGAGAATCATTTTAAACCAAGGCAAAAAATTATGAGAAAAGAAAGGATGATACATTTTTTTCACTACATTAAAATTTAAAATCTCTGTATGATACCGTAAACAGAGTGAAATCTATAAGTAAAATACTGGGAAAAAAACAGCACAAACACCTGCAAATAACATTTTCCTTTAGCTCTTATTGGTCAAAAACACATCAGATGACCAGTCCTTGCTTATCTGTAGGCGTGTAAGGAAGACCTGGCCTCCTTTCTTGGGACCTTCCCACCTCATATCTCAACCAAGTCAGGACAGTTTTAACAAGAAAGAAAGGAGAGAAACATTGGTTGGGTAATTCAAAAGCAGAAACATTACTTTGCTGACTAAGGTCCGTCTAGTCAAGGCTATGGTTTTTCCTGTGGTCATGTATGGATGTGAGAGTTGGACTGTGAAGAAGGCTGAGTGCCGAAGAATTGATGCTTTTGAAGTGTGGTGTTGGAGAAGACTCTTGAGAGTCCCTTGGACTGCAAGGAGATCCAACCAGTCCATTCTGAAGGAGATCGGCCCTGGGATTTCATTGGAAGGACTGATGCTAAAGCTGAAGCTCCAGTACTTTGGCCACTTCATGTGAAGAGTTGACTCACTGGAAAAGACTCTGATGCTGGGAGGGACTGGGGGCAGGAGGAGAAGAGGACGACCGAGGATGAGATGGCTGGATGGCATCACTGACTCGATGGGCGTGAGTCTGAGTGAACTCCAGGAGTTGGTGATGGACAGAGAGGCCTGGCATGCTGCGATTCATGGGGTCGCAAAGAGTTGGACACGACTGAGCAACTGAACTGAACTGAACTGAAGCAACCTATGGCATCTGTCAAAGACAGTTCACAAACAATTCACAAGCAATTGACAGAAGAGTAAGCCAGAAGCATTAACAAACCAATGAAAAGTTCTGGGCTTCACAGATAATCACAGCAGTACAATTTAATCATGGGGAGAGGGAGAGAATATCATACAATCATCAGATCTGAAAAAATTCTAAAGCATGTATTAACGTTACTGGGCTTTGAAGAGGCCCAGCAACAATGCAGGAGACCCTGGTTCGGTTCTGGGTCGGGAAGATCCCCTGAAGAAGGGATAGGCTACCACTCCAGTATGCTCAGGCTTCCCTGGTGGCTCAGACCATAAAGAATCCACCTGCAATGTGGGAAGCTTGGGTACAATCCCTGGGTTGGGAAGATGCCCTGCATGGCAACCCACTCCAATATTCTTGCCTGGAGAGTCCCCATGGCCTGAAGAGCCTGGCAGGCTAGAGTGCCTGGGGTCTTAAAGAGCTGGACACAACTGAGTGACTAAGCACACAACACATCTCCATTCAGATGCCTTGTAAGCCTCTCAATTCAGTGTATTCAAACCCAGACTGCTTCCTACAAACCCTGCTTTCCAACCCAATGACACCAACATCAGCCTAAGGGAAAGACTTGAGTCACCCTTAATCATGGTCATAGCTTCACCACTCACACCCAGTCACCCTGACATACCTGTAGGTCCTTCATTTCTGTTTCCACAGCTCTAGAATCCATAGCCACTGCCTTGGGAGGTGCTCATCATCTCCTGCATGAACAGCCTCCACATCGTCTTCACCCATCCTTTTGCTTCCTATCTTACTGCCTTCCAACTCCTACTCAGCAGGTAGTGGAGCTCTCTCTCCACGCTTAAATGCTTCCGATAGCTGTTGTTATAAAGATCAAGTTGAAATCCCAAATGAAATGCCCCTTAAAGACCTGTCTATACCTCTCCCAGCCTCATCCAAAGGTCTCTCTAGGATTCCACACCTTCCTATTGAGTTTGGTTTTCTTCTCCCCAGGTATACTCATTCAGAGTTGTTTTAATGGTGATCTGTGAGCAGTTAATTCATCTAGCATTTGTATGGAAGTGTTTTTATCTGCTTCCATTCTTAAATTATTATTTATTCCATGTTTACAGTTATTATTCTTCAGCACTTTGAGAGCCAAAGAAAGCTTCTAATGATAGCACCCAGGCCATAAGACACAGATCAATGGTGTGGAGCTCACAAAAAAAAAAAAAAAAAGACTTGCCTTCCTTCTAACTTCTATCTGACCAGCCTTACTCATAAGACAGAATATACTTCACAAGGAGATCGCCATAAACTTGAATCGACATCTTTGCTTTGCTTATCTGTGACTACCTTCTTCAAAAAAACAAGCAAAAAACCCAGCAAGAGGAACACTCTCTTCTGTCTATTTCTGTAAGATAAGTTCAGAAATATTCTTGCACTTTGCCATACTTTAAGGGCTATGATGCCTAGCCTTCTAAGTGAAAATCGCTCAGTCTTGTTCGACTCTTTGTGACCCCATGAACTATACAGTCCATGGAATTTTCCAGGCCAGAATACTGGAGTGGGTAGCCTTTCCCTTGTCCAGGCAATCTTCCTAATGCAGGGATCAAACCCAGGTCTCCCACATTGCAGGCAGATTCTTTACCAGCTGAGCCACAAGGGAAGCCCAGATAAAAGGAAGTAATTTACATTGCAGAAATAAGTTAGCCTTAGTATCCAGAGCTTCCAGAGCCACATTATATATATATATATATATATATACAATATTATATACATATATATACACATGTTAAATAAATGTGTTAAGCTTTCTATTTTAATCCTGCATGTGATGTCCAGACACGAAACTCAATGCTCTAGATACAGTGTTGTGTGTGTGTATGTGTGTGCAAGCTCAGTCATGTCCGATTCTTTGCAACCTCATGGACTATAGCCCACCAGGTTTCTCTGTCCATGGAATTTTCCAGGTAGAATACTGGAGTGGGTTGCCATTTCCTCCTCCAAGGAATCTTTTCAACCCATGTTTCCTGTGTCTCCTGCACTGGCGCACAGATTCTTTACCACTTGTGCCACCTGGGAAGCTCTGGATATTGCTGCTGCTGCTGCTAAGTCACTTCAGTTGTGTCCGACTCTGTGTGACCCCATAGATGGCAGCCCACCAGGCTCCCCTGTCCCTGGGATTCTCCAGGCAAGAACACTGGAGTGGGTAGCCATTTCCTTCTCCAGTGCATGAAAGTGAAAAGTGAAAGTGAAGTCACTCAGTTGTGTCCGACTCCTAGTGACCCCATGGGCTGCAGCCTACCAGGCTCTTCTGTCCATGGGGTTTTCCAGGCAAGAGTACTGGAGTGGGCTGCCCTTGCCTTCTCTGGCTCTGGATACTAAGACTAACTTATTTCTGCAATGTAAATTATTTCCTTTCAGCTGGTAAGCTTAGAGAAGCATATGTTATTCATTAGATTACCAGTACTCTCACATGAGAACTATTGGGTAATTCGTCTTCATCTCTAAAACACCAATATTTGTGGCTAATTTAATTGATTTATGCCACAGATGCAGGTAAAAATTGTTTTGTATTTTACCACATTACAAGACTATTAGTGTTTTAGAGAGAAAAAAAAAATGTTTTGAAAAAATAAAAAGAGATGCATAGACTTATTGGCCAAAAGAAAACATGCCAAGGAGAGGCAAACACATACAGGCTTCTGGGTACAAATATAACCCAAATTTCCTCAAGAGAGGCAGACATCGCTTACATTTTACATAGGGTATATTTGAAATAAACATGCATAGAACATAGATGATCATATTCTAAACAAACTGAAAATGTTAATTCATTTCCCCCTTAATTGGTATTTCATTTGGCACACTTGAATGCAACCTGACATCCACTGCAAAGCGCTTGACATACATACATACAGTCTTATATTTGCCCTGTTGAAATGTGCATATATATAAGCTTTGTCACAATGGAAATTGCCTATAATTCTTTGCAGGTAAGGATCATGATTTCTATTGTTATTCTTTCTTAGTAAAGATATCACAAAATACTCACTTTGATATTGTGTTTGAAAGTGAAAGTGCAAGTCACTCAGTTGTGTCCCAACTCTTTGCAACCCCATGGACTATGCAGTCCATGGAATTCTCCAGGCCAAAATACTGAAGTGGGTTGCCATGCCCTTTTCCAGGGGATCTTTCCAACCCAGGAATTGAACCCAGGCCTCCCACATTGCAGGCAGATTTTTACCAGCTGAGCCACCAGGGAAGCTCAAGAATACTGGAGTGGGTATACAATAGATTTGCTTTCCCCAAGTGCTATGCTTCTTCTACCACTAGGAGTTTGCATGTGGTTTATTTGGAACATCCTTCAAGAAAGACATTAAAAATATGTAAAAAGAGTCTAGGAGAAACTTTATGATAGTAAACTTAAGAATTTATATGAAATGAACATAGTCCTTGACAATCACATCTTACCAAAACTGACATGAGAAGAAAGAGAAAATATAAGTATCTCTATATTTATCATAGACATTGAATCTGTGAATAAAAATCTTTCTACAAAGAAAGATCTAGGTCCAGATGGCTTCACCTGTGAGATTTTAGACATGTAAAGAAGAAATAGCATCCATCATACACAAAACCCTTCAGAGAGTAGAAAAAGTCCAGCTTAACCATGGTATCAAAATCTGCAAGGGATTATAAAATAAGGAACTTATAGACCAAACTCTCTTATCAGGTACAAAATCCTGAACAAACTATTTACAAACTAAATCTAGTAACGTATAGAAAAGGAAAGTACATTATGATAAATTGTGGTTTATCCCAGGAAGACCAAGTTGGATTAATGTTAGAAAATCAATTCGTATAATTAATTGCAATAGCATTACACATGAAATCATCATGTGATCCTTCTAATAGGTGCAGAAAAAATGATTAGACAAATTTCGGTGTTCATTTATGTGAGAAGAGCTTTTAGTAATCTAGGACTATGAGATTTTTATAATCTAAGAAGGGAATTTATAGCAAATATCACACTTTATGGGCTTCCCAGGTGACTCAGTAGTAAAGAATCTGTCCGCCAGTGCAGGAGCTGAAGGGCATGCAGGTTCAACCCTGGGTCTAGAAGATTCCTCGAAGGAGAAAAAGGCAACCTACTCAACTATTCTTGCCAGGATAATCTTATGGACAGAGAAACTTGGTGGGCTACGGTCCCAGAGTTTGCAGAGAGTCGGACATGACTGAAGTGACTGAGCACAGAGACCCACATACTTTATCATGAAATATTGATGATGAAATGTTGAAATCTCTCTTTGGAAGTCAGGAACAAGACTCAGATGCATGTTATAATTTCTATTGTCATTTCATTGAAAATTCTAGCAAGTTTAAGGAAAACAAACTAATGCATAGAGATCATTTTGAAAGAAACAAAACTTGCATAATTCAAAAATGATATTTTATGATTTTAGTATCAATGTTCATGAATACATTTACACTGTCACTTTTCTTTCTCCTTCCTGTGACGTTTAGTCAAGCTTATGCTAGTTTCATAAACTTTTTCAATATTCTAGTATACTCTTTGCATATATTAGCCATGTCACTTATTTTCTGATGCTTCAACATTAGGGGGTCTTGCTGCTTCTAGAGGGACAGGGACGGACTTCTCAAGGTTAGTTAATTCCCCTAGAGAGTAAACAACTCAACCTTGAGGGTGCCTATCAAATGTAAACCAATCCAGAGCTCGCAAGCCTCAGTTCGGTCTCTCAGCCACGTCCAACTCTGTGCGACTCCATGGACTGCAGCATGCCAGGCTTCCCTGTCCATCCCCAACTCCCGGAGCTTGCTCAGACTCACGTTCATCAAGTCGGTGATGCCATCTAACCAGCTCATTCTCTGTCATCCCCTTCTCCTCCCGCCTTCAATCTTTCCCAGCATCAGGGTCTTTTCCAATGAGTCAGTTCTTCCCATCAGGTGGCCCAAGTATTGGAGTTTCAGCTTCAGCATCAGTCTCTCCAATGAATATTCAAGACTGATTTCCTTTAGGATTGACTGGTTGGATCTCCTCACAGTCCAAAGGATTCCCAAGAGTCTTTTCTACACCACAATTCAAAAGCATCAATTCTTCAGCACTCAGCTTTCTTTATAGTCCAACTCTCACATCCATACATGACAACTGGAGAAACCATAGCTTTGACTATACGGACCTTTAACAGTACAGTAATGTCTCTGCTTTTTATTATGTTGTCTAGGTTGGTCATAACTTCTCTTCCAAGGAGCCAAGCATCTTTTAATTTCATGGCTACAGTCACCATCTGCAGTGATTTTGGAGCCCAAAAAGATAAAGTCTGTCACTGTTCACATTGTTTCCCCATCCATTTGCCGTGAAGTGATGGGACTGGATGCCATCTTAGTTTTCTGAATGTTGAGTTTTAAGATAACTTTTTCACTCTCCTCTTTCACTTTCATCAGAAGGCTCTTTCATCCCTCTTTGCTTTCTTCCATAATAGTGGTGTCATCTACATATCTGAGATTATTGATATTTCTGCTGGCAATTTTGATTCCAACTTGTACTTCATNCACATTGTTTCCCCATCCATTTGCCGTGAAGTGATGGGACTGGATGCCATCTTAGTTTTCTGAATGTTGAGTTTTAAGATAACTTTTTCACTCTCCTCTTTCACTTTCATCAGAAGGCTCTTTCATCCCTCTTTGCTTTCTTCCATAATAGTGGTGTCATCTACATATCTGAGATTATTGATATTTCTGCTGGCAATTTTGATTCCAACTTGTACTTCATCCAGCCTGGCATTTTGCATGATGCACTCTGCATATAAGTTAAACAAGCAGGGTGACAATATATAGCCTTGATGTACTGCTTTTCCAATTTGGAACCAGTCTGTTGTTCCATGTCCAGTCCTAACTGTTGCCTCTTGACCTGACCTGCATAGAGATTTTTCAGGAGGCAGGTCAAGTGGTCTAGTACTCCCAACTCTTGAAGAATTTCCCACAGTTTGTTCTGATCCACACAGCCAAAGGCTTTAGCGTACCTTCTTTATCAGGCTTTCACACTCTAGGACACTATTCACCTGCCTCAATCACTTTAGGGTCAATACCACACACCTAAGGACACTCCTGGCCTTCCCTCATAGCTCAGCTGGTAAAGAATCTGCCTACAATGTTGGAGACCCTGGTTAGATTCCTGGGTTGGGATGATCCCCCAGAGAAGGGAAAGGATGCCCACTCCAGTATTCTGGCCTGGAGAATTCCAGGGACTTACAGTCCAAGGGGTCGCAAAGAGTCAGACAAGACTGAACGACTTTCGCTTTCATTCAAGGACACTCCTATGCCCCAGAGCCTCCTGAAGTTACTCACACTAATCAGTCTTAAACCTGTTCACCCTGCTTCACCCAGTCTGGTTCACTGTGGCAGGAAGCCATAGGAAAGGTTCTTGCCGTGGTTCTCCCCTCTCCTCTGCCTGCTGACCAGCTCTGGTGCTTCCTGGGGTATATGCTTGTCTCTTCTGTGTGCAATCCATGAACACAACAAGCTGTCTTTTCAGTGGCAATTATCTCCTGATCGACTGGCTTTGCCATAACTAAGTGATAATAAAACCCACATTTTGAAATATATGAAATTAGAATTATTTGCAAATCTTGCTAGTAAGCTCTACAAACAGACTGAATATTCTCTTCGTGGGAAGAGCTTTAGCAATAACTTATTTAATATTTAAGTTAATCAGGTTTTCTATTTCTCCTTGAGTCCATATTAAGTAAAATCTTTTCAGTAGTGTTCTGCCTTAGCAGCATTCCCCAGGCTTTATTATGGCATACTCTTATTTTCTAAATATTTGTTTTTCTAATGTTTTGGTTTCTTAAAAAATTTTCTTCTACCATTGCTTTTCCTAAATATTTGCTTATTTCCATAATTATTTCTTCTACCCTGTTGCCCTAGGAAGTTTCATCCAATACTTCGATTTTTAACACCTTTTCTATGTTAATAATTTCAGTTATGTATCCTAAGATATAAAGCTGTAAATAGAACATCCTACCGATTTCCAAGCAATAATCATAATTTCTACTGATGGCATGCTTTCCCTCAGACTCCTTATTTCCAATCACCCAGTTGTCAGAAATGTGGAGGTCTCACTGGTTCCTCCTTCCCTCCATTCTCACAACTAACCACCTACAAGCCCTGTCAACCCTAATCTCGCCAGATCAGTTTCCTTCCCCTTTTCTCCCCTACACCTTCACCCTTCCTCACCAGGACACCCACCATGCCTCTCAACTGGTTTCCTGCTTCTCCTCCTTCTACTTCAACTCATTCTCCACAGAGCAGCCAGAATCCTGGGTCAGGTCCCATTCCTCTGCTGTTTACAACTTCTGAGTGTCACCCATCACCCCCAGAATGAAATCCACTCTCCCCTTTACTGAGGCCGAAAGCTCCGCCTCTCTGTGCACCAGTGACGAATCGAATCTCGGAGAGAGAGTTTTGGGTGAAGCAGAAAAGGACAGCTTTATTGCTTTGCCAGACAAAGAGGATCACAGCAGGCTAATGCTCTCAAAACCATGTGTCCCAACTTGGGGAAAAGAGTGAGAAGTTTTACGGCAATTGTCCAAAGAAGAATGGACATTGTGGACATTCTGCTGATGTGTTGTGGTGAGTTAAGTAGGACTCAGTATCATTAAGCTTCACTTCCAACTGGTCCGGGGTCTACATTATTGCCAGCCGCTTATCATCGCTAAGTAAATTAACTTCTCCTACCTGGACCAGGAACGCTGAAGAAGCTGAAGTTGAACGGTTCTATGAAGACCTACAAGACCTTTTAGAACTAACA
>SJYA01000186.1:0-42247 GCA_006410615.1 Neotragus moschatus
ATCTTCAAAGTCAGCGTAACAATAATAGTTCACAAGGCACTGCAACAATGTGCAGAGACTTCACAGAGCCCCCAGCAGCTTCCAGTAACCCCTGGTTCCCTGCTCCCTAACCCAAGTGTGGATGAATGTCTGCTCATGTTCTAGGCCATTCCTTGCTTCCCACACCTTTACCATCATCTTAGTTTCAGACCCATTGCTCTCCTGGCCCACCCTGCTGCTGCCCTCTAGTCCACAGCTTTTCCCTTAAGGGAATCTTCTAACCTCTGTAGGAAAACCTTCCTTCTCAGGCTTCAGACACAGCCGTGTCAGCTTCTGGTCAACCTCAGTGTGGTAGTGCCCCTGACTCTGCTCCAAGAACTCCTTCTCCTGGTTTCCTCTTTCCAGCCTGTGCTCTGGGGTCTCTCAGGGCTTCCCCGGTGGCTCGGGTGGTTAAGCATCTGCCTGCAGTGCTGGAGACCTGGGTTTGACCCCTGGGTTGGGAAGCCCTGGAAAAGGGAATGGCTACCCACACCAGTATTCTTGCCTGGAGAATCCCATGGGCAGAGGAGCCTGTTGGGCCGCCGTTCATGGGGTCATAAAGTCAGACATGTCTATGTGACTAACACTTATGCTGTCACAAATGGCAGCTTATATTTTGGGGGGTTCTTCCCTGTTGGCTCAGATGGCAAAGAATCTGCCTTCTATACGGGAGACCTGAGTTCGATTCCTGGGTTGGAAAGATCTCCCAGCGAAGGGAGTAGCTACTGACTCCAGCATTCTTGCCTGGAGAATCCCATGGACAGAGGAGCTTGGCGGGCTACAGTCCATGGGGTCGTGAAGAGTCGGACACGACTGAGCCACTAACACTTCCACATTCAGTGTCCCTTCAGTCTTGACTCTTCATACTCAGTTACCTTCTGTCTTCTTCCTTTTCCTCTGACACTCAAAGGCCTTATGATAGTCTCCAGATCAGCTCTTTACAGTAATAGCCCCTTCCTCCACATAGAAAACAGATTAGAATTCCTTTTTATAACATTAAGATGCCTACGGTGGACGCTGAACCATGGAAGTCCTTGGAGATCCCAAAGTGACATGATTTCTAAGGCCTTACAGTTCCCCATTTACCCTTTGACACATACCTGTTCTAAAGGCACATTTTCCCAATTTCAAAAAGCAAGGAGGGTTGCACTTTTTAGAAAGTAAAATGCTAAAAGGGAATAAAGGGCAGAACTATGTCTGTACAACCATCATTTTGGTGGTTGGAGTTCTCAACTATTCATATGTGGGACCTGATTATCCAATACTTGGGTCACCTGATGTGAAGAGCTGACTCATTGGAAAAGACCCTGATGCTGGGAAAGACTGAAGGCAAGAGGAAAAGGGGGCGACAGAGGATGAAATGATACAATAGCATCACAGACTCAATGGACATAAATTTGAGCAGACTTTGGGAGATACTGGAAGATAGAGGAGGCTGGCGTGTTGTAGTCCACGGGGTCGCTAAGGAGTTGGACACAGCTTAGCAACTAAACAACAGAAGTGATTTCTTTGTGGATGGCGAGGATGTTCTGTGTCATCACGGATGTTCAGTAGCTTCTCTGGTCTCACCCCATGGATGCCACTTCTGCTACTCCCCGCCAGCTGTGACCACGTAGGGATCGAACTTAGGTCTCCTGCATTGCAGGCAGATTCTTTACCAGCTGAGCAAACAGGGAAGCCCCAAAATGTCTATAGACATTTCCAAACATGTCCTGGGGACTAAACTACTCCCACACCTCTCACCCTCTCTCTCCAGTTAAGAACCACTGATTTAAGATATTCAAAGGTGACAGGCATAGAGAAGAACATCGGAAAAGCAAGGAGGAGGGACTACTCTGCCGAGAAGTTCCCTACATGTGATCCCAATAAAAGAAAGGATCTGAGCAAACAAACCCATGAGGAAGGGAACAGGAGACCAAAGGTTAAAGAAAAGTGTGCCAATTACAAAGATAAGGCATCTATTTTAACAGAAGATCCACTAAGGAACATTCTTGAATGGAGCAAAGAACGGTGTCTAACCTTCAGGGAATTCCCCTCCTGCAAAGACATGGCTTATGGACAAATCTGAGTGCTTCCACGTGCCCAAAGTTCAGGCTTGGCTAAAGGGGCTTATGTGCAGAGGGACTTTTGGGGAATGGTTAGGGGTGATTTGGAGTACCAGACCCTACAATTATTCATCAGATGCCCAAAGTCTTGGAATGGAAGGGGAAGCCACATGATACAACATCACCCGCCCAACATTTCCCTGAAGACAATGCTAAATCGACAGCTGGGTTTCCCTGGTGGCTCAGATGATAAAGAATCCACCTGCTAATGCAGGAGATTCTGGTCTGATCCCTGGGTCAGGAAGATCCCCTGGAGAAGGAAATGGCAACCTACTCCATATTATTGCCCGGGAAATCCCATAGACAGAGGAGCCTGACTGGCTACAGACCTGGTGGGTCGCAAAGAATCGGACACGACTGAGCAACTACACAGCAATAATCAACTGAAGGCTATCGAGACATGGTGCTGGGCACGATGGGTCTGAGGTCCAGCAGGACCGTCCACATGCAGGCCCAATCCCTGACTTCACCAAGACAAGCAAGAGCTAGAACTTCAGGCAAAATCTACTGTGTGTTATCCACCAGCTGTTTCTGATGTTCCAATACTTCCCTCTTCCGAACAGGAAAAGAGATAGTTAAGATTTCCCATTTAAAAAAGTTTCTTTGGGCAGATGACAGGAATACAGAGCATCTTTTCTGGTCTTTGTTTGCTGTTGTAGAGGTAGCCCAGTGGAATGGACTGGACCTCATTTCAGTCCTGTAAGTATGACTCTCTTAGGCATGGGCATCCCTCTTTCCACATATGTATCCTTTTTAAAGCACAGGAACAGAAAGAAACCCCTTGACTGTGTAGCATTTTTCAATGCTTCTTCTTACACTTGCCTAGCCTCCCACAAGGAACATCCATGGGATGTCTAGCTTGACACTCTTTGGACAGAAGAGTGTCCAAAGCCCCTGCCACTTGCTCTTCTTTGCTCCAATATGCCCACACATTCCTTCTGTTCTTAGCTGATCATAAGTCTTAAGGGGGAACCAAGTCTGGGTGGAGGTCCTAGTTACTTGCTCTCTGCCATGGTTGTATAGGTGTGACCAGGGTACAAAATCGGGTGTAGGAGTACAAACATGCTGTGGAGGGTTAAATGGTCACTGTGGACACTTTTGCTCATACTAACAGGGGTTTCTACAGCTCAGCAGTAAGTACAAGGCTGATGGAATGCCAACGTTCTATCTACTCATCTGTCCATCCATCTATTCATCCATCAGTCCACCCCTCAGTTCATCTATCCATCCATCCAACATTTGTTGAGTGCCTGCACACTGCCATGTATTGGGAGTAAAGAGAAAAAAGAGAATGAGAGAAGCTTCTCTCTCAAAGAATTTAGAGTCTCTAGGAGAATGCTCCCATGAACAGGAAACTTTGAATTATTGATAACATTTCAGTGGGTGCTACAGTAGCTTCATGGACTGAATAAACACCCGCCAGAACTAGAATGTGGTCTTTTGCATGATCCTCCAATGGGTATCCTATAAGGATCAGGGAGCAAACAGATCATGTCCGTTCATGTCTGTGGTGGGGATATGGGGAGACCTTTTCTAGTACCCAGCACCCCCTGTGGGTACATGTCCCAGCACTCATAACCTGCACAGTGATTTCCCACAATGATCCTGCTACCAGAAATTTGGGGTGTGATGGAAATTGTGCACAGCCACATGGAGAAATATCCTTCTAGAAGGGATTTGAAAATAGCGCGTAGAAAAGCGAAACTGAATGTGCTTTGGGAGTTTTGAAACTTTTGACCAAATCGTCAGTGATTTGTCGGTCCTTGGATCAGTTATGAGCTGGCCTTTTTGATTATCTATTTTCTAGATTTCAAGAGCCTCATCAAAGACCTGCTAATAATCCCTTTACAAAAAGGGAAGGAAAATGAATTATTCAAAATCAGGCACTGGAAAGACTCAGACTGACAGTACCATGTGCTTGAAACTCTTAACACACTGTTAGGAGTGTCAACAGTTAAGAGCTCTTTCATCATCAAACCATCCCATGATGTCTATAATTAAAGACTCAGATTACTCATTTTGAATTTATTCCAGACGATATGAGTGTCCAGGTTATACCCTCTCTAGAAGACTATCTCACGGAAAGAGGCACAGTTCAATAGGTAAGTGCTCAAGATCCAAAACCAGACTGCAGGTGAGATCAGCCTTGCCACTTCTCAGCTGCTGTGGCCTTGGCCAAATCGCTTGACCACTCTGTGCCCTAGCCACTCATGTGTCAAAAAGGAGGCTAATTGTCTCTACTGTCTAGGCGACGATGATGGCATGAGTTTCTGTGTGTAAGGCTCTTACAGCAGGGCCCAGCCCATGGAAAATGCTACATAATAGTGCTTGTTCAATAAAACTTGAGGTTCCAACAGTGCTTTCTTAGCACTTCTTATCAGCTTACTTCTGTTTTCTGAATTTAATCATTATGTACATTAACCCAGGTGACTCAGCTGTAAAGAATCTGCCTGCCAATACAGGAGCCTCAGGAGACTTGGGTTTGATCACTGGGTCTGGAAGTTCCCCTGGAGGAGGAAATGGCAAGCCACCAGTACTCTGGCCTGGAGAACCCCATGAAAGAGAGGAGGCTGGTGGGTTACAGTCCGGAGGGTCAGAGTTGGATGCAACTGAACACACACACATGCACATTAACCAAAGCAAACTAGAGGCGTTGTTCTAGGAGTACCCAATTTTCTCTCCCTTGCCCTAGGNTCCAGTATTCTGGCCTGGAGAACCCCATGAAAGAGAGGAGGCTGGTGGGTTACAGTCCGGAGGGTCAGAGTTGGATGCAACTGAACACACACACGTGCACATTAACCAAAGCAAACTAGAGGCGTTGTTCTAGGAGTACCCAATTTTCTCTCCCTTGCCCTAGGTTTTTCAGTTGAAACCCTATTAAAGATTGAGTTAACAGGCCCGGCTTCCGCTGGAAAGTAATCCTAGCATATTAGTTCTTTTTGGTTTGTCCTCAGTAGACTGGAGTCATGGATGGTTTTAGTTTCTGCTTTTAATTATGGGGACTATGGCAGATCGCTCTGCTCTCAAGCTTCCTGCTCATAGACTGCTGGTTGTTACAGACAGCTTGAAGCAACAAGAAGAGAGGGGGTGAGACCAGGGTTCCAACTTGGTGTAGGAGTGCAACCATGCTGTGGAGGATCAAATCATTGTCGTGGTTCGTTGTTCAGTCACTCAGTCATATTTGACTCTTTACGACCCCATGGAATGCAGCACGCCAAGCTTCCCTGTCCTTCACCATCTCCCAGAGCTTGGTCAAACTCATGTTCATTGAGTTGGTGATCCAACCATCTCATCCTCTGTGGGCCCCTTCTCCTCCTGCTTTCAGTCTTTCCCAGCATCAGGATCTTTTTCAGTGAGTCAGTTCTTTGCACCAGGTGGCCAAAGTATTGGAGCTTCAACTTCAGCATCAGTCCTTCCAATGAATATTCAGGGTTGATTTCCTCTACAGTTGACCAGTTTGACCTCCTTGCAGTCCAAGGAACTCTCAAGACTCTTCTCCAACACCACAGTTCAATAGCATCAATTTTTCAATGCTCAGCTTTATGGTCCAACTTTCACATCCATACATGACTACTGGAAAAACCATAGCTTTGACTAGACAGACCTTTGTAGGCAAAGTAATGTCTTTGCTTTTTAATACTCTGTCTAGGTTTGTAATAGCTTTTCTTCTGAGGAAAAAAATGTCTTAATTTCATGGCTGCAGTCACCATCCTCAGTGATATTGAAGCCCAAGAAAATAAAGTCTGCCACTGTTTCCATTGTTTCCTTATCTATTTGCCATGCAGTGATATGACTGGATGCCATGATCNTTGCTTTTTAATACTCTGTCTAGGTTTGTAATAGCTTTTCTTCTGAGGAAAAAAATGTCTTAATTTCATGGCTGCAGTCACCATCCTCAGTGATATTGAAGCCCAAGAAAATAAAGTCTGCCACTGTTTCCATTGTTTCCTTATCTATTTGCCATGCAGTGATATGACTGGATGCCATGATCTTCGTTTTCTGAATGTTGAGTTAAAACATTTTCAGTCTCCTCTACGTTTTTTTATTTCTTTGGCCCATAAATAAATAGGAAGTGACTGTTTCTTAAGGGATCTCTGGACCAGTAGTTCTCAAACAGGGTAACTGTGGCCCGCAGGGACACTGGACTGTGTTCGCAGTTTATGCTGTCACGTTTTGGAGAGGTGGAGTTACTGGCATCTAGTACTCTTGCCTGGAAAATCCCACGGATGGAGGAGCCTGGTAGGCTGCAGTCCATAGGATCGCCAAGAGTCAGACACGACTGAGTGACTTCACTTTCACTTTTCACTTTCATGCATTGGAGAAGGAAATGGCAACCCACTCCAGTGTTCTTGCCTGGAGAATCCCAGGGATGGGAGAGCCTGGTGGGCTGCCATCTGTGGGGTCTCACAGAGTCAGACAAGACTGAAGCGACTTAGCAGCAGCAGCAGCAGTGGGTGTGGACCCAGATCATAGCTACACTTCTTGTGACACACAGGTCCCCTCAGCAAAGAAAGAGCCCACCCCCATGTCAACACTGGCGAAGTTAAGAGAGGGCAAAGTGTCAGCCTGCATGATGCCAGATGCCATCCTTAGAAAACCAGAGCTGCAGTGAAAGCTGTGGGGCATGTTTCTTTTGTACTATTTACTATAGTCAGGACATGGAAGGAATCTAAAGGCCCATCAGCAGAGGGGTGGATAAGGAAGATGTGACATATATGTGCCACGGAATAGTACGCAGCCATGGAAAGGGACAAAACTGTGTCCTTTGCAGAGAGGTGGATGAACCTAGAGACTGTCATCCAGAGTGAAGTAAGTCAGAAAGAGAAAAACAAATATTGTGTATTAATGCGTATATGTGGAATCTAGAAAAACTGTAGACATGAACCTATTGGCAAAGCAGAAATAGAGACAGACATAGGGAACAACCATATGGACACCAAGGGAGGAAGGGGGCTAGGTGGGATGAACTGGGAGATGGGGTTGACATATGTACGCTATTGATATATATAAAACAGATAACTAATGAGAAGCTAATGTGTAGCACAGGAAACTCAACTCAGTGCTCTATGGTGACAAAGACTCGTGATATATATATGCACTGCTGGTTCACTTTGTTGCAAAGCAGAGACTAACCCGACACTGTAAAACAACTATGCTGCAAAAAAAAAAAAAAGAAAGAAAGAAAAGAAAAAAGAAAAGAAACAAAGAGCTCAAAAAAAGAGAATACTAGGACTGAGAGATCGCAGGCAGCTGCCTCCTAGTTTTCCAGGGAGGGGTTGATCAGGGTGCAAGGGCACACACCGCCGCAGGAGAGACCGCGCGTCTGCCCCAGGCTCTTCTGTCACTGCACTGCACGCCTCACCCAACACGCCAGTCCTTCGCGGCCAGCAGCCAGGATAACCACGCACGGTCACGTGAATGATGGGATCAGGGTTCCCTCTGGGGATTTGGGGGGCCTTGCTGTGTAAAGAGGGAAAGGGGAACGTCAAACTGAATGGCGTCTAATGCACAAGGGCTAATCAGATAGAGAGAAAAAGCGCTTTATAAGCGGTGAGATCAACTCGAGGTGTCCCGAGCCATCACTATTACTCTGCAGATGAAGCAAACGGGGGCCCATAGGGGTGAGGCCGTCCGCTTAAGGCAGCACAGCAGGAAACGGAGCTGGCTTTACACACAGAGGCTCTGCCCCACGTTGAAAGGTGGGAGTGAGTGAGTAAGGCAGGGTCCATGCTGCCAGACCAGCGCGGCCTCCTACTAGCTGTGGGGGGCGGCTTTCTTCACCCACCTCTGCTCCATCCTCCTTTTAAAATCTTTATCAACTGGGGATTAAGAGCTGTGCTTATCTCTACCTCTGTGTCTCTATTTCTGTTTTGCAAATAAGATCTTCTATATTATTTTTCTGGATTCCAACACCAATTAATTAAAAAAACCACAACAGTCCCTTTCAAAAAAAAAAAAAAGAGTTGCACTTACATATAAGTTTTTTGATTAAAAGAGATGAAGGAGGGATCGCGCCTGACACACCATAAACTCCTGGCGAATGTTAGCTGTGCTTGTCATCATTTGTAAGCAGCAGCGTCAATTATCTCATGTGAAGCCCGGAAGCTTTCCCAACAGGAGTGTGACACAGTCAGGATGCAGCTGAGCCTGGGAGCCGTGGGGAGTCGGGGTTGGGGGCGTGGGGAGGTAGGGAGGTGGGAGAGTGGGACAGGTGCCCCGAGGAGACGGAGGACTTCCTCTCTTTGCTCTCCCATTGCGGACTTTTCCAGAACCCGTCCTCAGGCCCAGGCCGCAGGGGTGGTCCAGGCTGATGTGAAGCTGTGGGGTCAAGGTCTCTCAGGTCTTCACGCCTTCAGGTTGTGAGGTTCTTATAGAAAAGCTCACTTAGAGGGAAGAGGCTGTGTCGAAACAACTGCTTCTGCCTCAATGACCTGTCGGGTTCTAACCAGACGTGTGTGCGTGCTTGCGTGCTCAGTCATACAGTCGCGTCCAGTTCTTTGCGACCCCATGGACTATAGCCCACCAAGCTCCTCTGTCCATGGGGTTTTCCCAGCAAGACTACTGGAGTGGGCTGCCATTTCCTCCTCCAAGGGATGTTCCCGACCCAGGGATCGAACCCATGTCTCCTGGATTGGGCAGGCAGATTCTTTACTAGCTGAGCCACCTGGAAACTGAGGTGGGAGGGGGTAAAATCTGTCACCCGGAACAGTGGTGGCGTGGGGATAGGGGGTACCGGGCCTCAGAGGGAGACCACTGTGGGGAGAGGGGGTCAGCCTGGACCTGAGGCCAGGACTCCCCAGAAAGAACTCACCCTCAGTAAAGGTCAAGTGGAACTCACGGAGGGAAGATGGAAGGAGGAAGGGAAGTGGAGCTGGGGGTCAGGCCAGGCCCTGGGGTGTAGGCAGCTGGCTCTAAGCATGGCAGGGTGTTTTCTGAGTCACAAGAATTCCTCGGTGATAATCTTTCAGTTCACACCATGAAATTTTTATTNGAACTCACCTTCAGTAAAGGTCAAGTGGAACTCACGGAGGGAAGATGGAAGGAGGAAGGGAAGTGGAGCTGGGGGTCAGGCCAGGCCCTGGGGTGTAGGCAGCTGGCTCTAAGCATGGCAGGGTGTTTTCTGAGTCACAAGAATTCCTCGGTGATAATCTTTCAGTTCACACCATGAAATTTTTATTTCCCTTCATACCCTGTATAAGGAAATCGAGTCTAACATGGAGTCACCTTTCCAAAGGAGCTTTATTAGTTTATTATTATTTTTTTATTGCAAAGAATAATTAGCCTGAGTGCCTTTTAATTTGTTCCCATTACGATGTTTGCATAACAACAATTAGAAGCTGGCCAGGCTCCCTGCTTCTAGGCAAGCAGGCGACTCTCGCTGGCTGCCTGGGAGCTGGCTTGGGTGAAGAGGTTGGGGGGGAGCATGTAATTAATTATTGTGTCCTTTGCCACGTGGAGCCCAAGGAGAAAGGGAAGGAACTTCGGGCGACCCTGTGGTAACTTGCTGGAGAATAATCAGATGAAACGTGCCTTTTGTACGAATAAGGTCAGAGAGAGAGAGAAAAAAAAAAAGAAAACCTCAAACCCACCTGCTTGAGAGAAGGATTTGTAATGCTGTCAGAGGGCTGGCGATGTGGGCTTTTGAAATGGCAGATATTTGCAGAGCGACAGAGACATGATTCCCAAAGGCCCATCAGGGAGTGGGTCTCTGGCTTTGCAACTGAGGGCTTGTTGACGGGGAGGACGTCTGTCAGGAGGGCGTGAGGCCAGTTTTGCTAATCACCTGCTTCTGGGTGGAGTTTTTAATCCCAACCATGGGAATAGCTGGATGTGAATGCTGACTGGGAGCATCACTGAAAACACTGGCCAGAGTGAGGGTTTTGACAGGTGGGCTCCCAGAGGCTCCCTGGCTTCCTGAAGGATGGACTGGGGTCTGAGGGCCCTAATTGCAGGCGGAAAAGCATCATTTGGTGGGTTCTTCCATATGTTCATCCCAGGACGTGGACTAGGATGGGGCAAGAGAGGCACCTTATACACGACATTTGAAAAAGGTGCTGTCTCTCCAAGTCTTCCCAGTTCAGGGTCAGCTTTACATGATTCTCAGAAAGAGCGCCTCCTAAAGGTTTTTTCGGGAAGTGCGTCACTGAATCAAACGTCTTACTCCAGACGAATGGCCAGACTGGTAAACTGACCACTATCTGGTTGGGAAGAAAGGCTTAGTCACGGTTCCTCCTGCTCCCACCCCCAGCCAGCCTATCACCAGCATCTTGGGATTCTGATGTACGTTTGTTTGAGCACCGCTGGCTTAGAGCGGCATCTTCATGGGCAATCCTGGGGCCACCAGGACGTCTCTCTTTCTCTCAGGGGGCAGCTCTGATGGGGAGAGGCCCTGAGGATGTAGCTAGTGACCAGGGGAGGCATTCACACCAATGGGGGGCACCTAAAGCCACCAAATGTGTTCAGAGGCATGCCAGCCGTCCAGGAGAGCGGACTTTGTCAGTGGACAGTGGCCCCAGCTTGAGGCTCCCTGAGGTTCAACACCCCCTCCCCACCTCCTCACAGTATCACCTTCTGTCCAGGGGCTTCGGCAAGTCTTTAGCTCCATAAAGCTCAGCTCTCTGGCGTGTCAAACTGAGAGAACGGCAGTAGCCACTTTCTCCTCAGGCCCTGCAGAGAGAACCCCTCCATTTGAACCCGGCTCCCTCTTCTACCAGAAGCCTAACCTCAGGTTCCCTCATCTCTGCACTCCATGCCCCCGAATAAAAAGAGGATTAGCAGTGAGGTGACCTACTCACAGGTCTGTGTGAAGGATTTATCGAGGTGACACAAGGAAAAGCTGGACACGGTGCCAGGGCTGGCACAGAGCACACGATCAATAAACATTACCCGCTGCTGTGATCGGCTTTGCAGAGGACCTCCCAGGTGACTCTAGTGGTAAGGAAGCTGCCTGCCAATGGAGGAGACGTAAGAGACGCGGGTTCGATCCCTGGGTCGGGAAGTTGCCTGGGAGGAGGGCATGGCCACCCACTCCAGTATTCTTGAGGGGGAAATCCCACAGATAGCGGAGCCGGGTGGGCTACAGTCTACAGGGTTGCAAAGAGTCAGACATGACTGAAGCAACTTAGCAAGCACGTGGTCAGCTTTAATATTTGTAAGCGCAGCCCTCTGCCCTGGAGCATTAAGGCCGCTTTTGCACGGCTGCTTGGAGAGAGAGGAAGAGACCCAATTCTCCATTCTGCAACGTGGTGCTCTTCCTGGCACAGCTGCCAGGCCATGTTCCGGGCTCAGCAGAGGCTCCTTCAGTGGCATTTCCCACAGTTACCTTTCCTTACTGACTTCTTCTCTGTGTCTGTTACTTTTTATATGTTATCTCTAATCCTTTTGACAACCAGCTGGATCATTGCACTCATTTACAGCTGGGAAACCTAGGCTCTGCAAGGTTGGGGAAGCAGGTCAAGTTCACACAGGGCATAGGAACCAATCTCCTGGCCCCAAGCTCTGGGCTCCCTGCTCCCTGATCTACTGGCTGGTCAGGTCTGTCCACCTCGTGGCTTCTGCACCAATGACATTTCATAGAGAAGAGCCTGGGGCTCAAGAATACACAGGTCCTTCTGGAGTGGAGTTGATACTTCAACACCAGTGGGAGGCTGGGGGAGGGATGGAGAGGGAGATTGGGGTTAACAGATATAAGCTATTACCTGTGGAAGGGATAAACAACGAAGTCCGAATGTAGAGAACAGGGAACTATATATATTGATTATCCTATGATGAAACATAATGGAAAAAAAGACAAAAAAGAATATATATATATATTTATAGGTGTATAATGGAATCACTTTGCTGTACATCAGAAATTAGCATTGCAAACCAACTGTACGTCAATAGAAAACCAAACCAAACCAAACACACCTATTGCAACTTCCAGCTGATGGACTCAAGGATGCTGATATAAGCTGAGTCTCAGTGATCATGAAATCTATAGTCACCTGGGGACCTCCTGATTTAAACTGAGGTATTCATGCAGGAGCAAGGGAGGGGAAGGGAAACCATCATAATTTGCCTTTTGAGTTTTCATCTTACTTTAATTTCTATTTTGGGGTGTGTTGTACACTGGGCATACTATAATTATACAGTACAGTGGTATGAGTATAGTAGTATGGACGTGTAGTTTCTAAATAAATATGCGTAGGGTTAGGGGCATGCTAAAATAAGCTTTACTTCTATTTGATGCGATCAAAAGTGTTTGGAAGTGACTGCCTTGCTGTTCAGTGGTTATTAGTTCACTCAGAAGCAACTTTGCTGAACTGAGTGCTTCAGACGAAGAGGAGCCACTAGAATCCAGAAAGCATGGGACTCGAATACCTGCCTCTGTGTGTGTGTGTGTGTGTGCGCGCGCACAAGAGACAGAGAGAGAGGGAGAGAGACAGAGACAGAGAGAGAGGGAAACGGAGACAGAGAGACAAAGAGAGACAGAGAGACAGGCTGATGTTTCTCCTGAGCGAGGCCACCTTTGAGAGTAAGAGCTTTGAATGCTGAGTGCTATGAGGACGTATATTCTTGATGGGACTCATACTTGGGTTCAAATTTGGTCAGAAGAGAGCCCCC
Source organism: Neotragus moschatus (assembly GCA_006410615.1). Classification (NCBI taxonomy): domain Eukaryota; kingdom Metazoa; phylum Chordata; class Mammalia; order Artiodactyla; family Bovidae; genus Neotragus; species Neotragus moschatus. The sequence continues at coordinate 12,729 of SJYA01000186.1, forward strand.
CCTCCCACTTCCCAGGGGGCCCTTTGAGAACCGGAGGCTGGCAGCCTTGGCAGGACACCACCCTACACCCTCTGTCGCTCTGTGTGAACATAGGCACTTGCCCTTCTGTTGGTCATCCAGATTTCACAAGAGATGCTCATCAGAACCAACCTGGTTGACCGTAAAGTTGCCTCGGGGCGGCGGGGGGGGGGCGNCCACCCTACACCCTCTGTCGCTCTGTGTGAACATAGGCACTTGCCCTTCTGTTGGTCATCCAGATTTCACAAGAGATGCTCATCAGAACCAACCTGGTTGACCGTAAAGTTGCCTCGGGGGGGGGGGGGGGGGGGCGGTTGGGCACAGTTGGATGCTTGGCTCGGGTGGTGCTGGGTTTCTGGGTAAGAGATGAGACCCAGAACCCCTGGGCAGGAGAGAGCATCCAGGCTGCAGGGTGGGGCGCTCCACCTCCTGCACGCACCTGTGGCAGATCTTAGGGCCTGTGGGCTCCACAGAAATTGTCTACTTGATGTTTCTACACAGAGCAAGGGGTTTAGCCTGACAAGAGCTGTGGCGTCTGACCGAGGTGATGGAATGAAGGTTGATAAGGACAAGAGTCTGCTGAGTATTTAGGCTCCCGAGTGGAATCAGCCCCTGAAGGCCAGTGTCTGCAAAACTCTAGGGTCAGGAGTAGAGCTGACCCAGTATCCAGTTCTGACTCAGGCATTGAGCCAACAGTAGGACCTCTGACAAGGGAATGTCTCTGGTGCCCTAAGGCACAGAGGTGTCTAACATGATTCCAGCCAAAAAGTATATTTTTTTTAATATTTTTATAGTTATGTAATTTTATATATAACAGTTATATAATTCCAGATGCCAGTCGAAACTAGATAAAACTACATATAGAAAACACACACACATACCTTAGAATGTATCACATGTGACAATATCTCATAGTTTATATGTCTCATAGTTTGTTTGTCATTTAAACAGATTCATCCACTTCTAGGATACAATTACTTCTTTGTTTTGAACACAGTCTAATGGGAAGCACGTTGGAGGTGAAGGTTTTTTTTTAATATGAAGTAATTATGCAGGATGATTGGCAGTTGAACAGAATTTCCATTGTTGGTGTTTGTACTTCTTTACATGACCCCACCCCCTTTGCAGCCCTAATATTTGTTTAAAATTGTTCGGTAATTGTTTCTTTCCTCTTGGACTTTGGGAGTCATAGCCATCTTGATATTTCTGAATGGTGGAGTCAGTCAATAATAATAAAACAGCAGTGTGAGTTTCTGTTCATACCCATCGGTGCCTGGATCATTTCGTCGTCCCTCTGTCCCTCTATGTTACTAAGCCCAGGCTGCAAAGGCAGAGACATGACAGCAAACCCTTCCTCCTAATTCCTCCAGACTTTGGCATGGGCTATATCTGTGTGTGTGTGTGTGTGTGTGTGTGTGTGTGTGCGTGTGTGAATACATCTATATGCAGTTTCAGAGTTTACAGATTGCGTACTTTCAAAGTGGGTTAATGTCAAGTTCAGCTGTGACTGTTAGTGAGGTGGATGGGGCCGCACAGATGCAGCTTGCAGATGGGGTGGAGTGAGCGGCCTCCAGCACGTAGTTCAAAGTGCAAACAGAAGCTGTGTAATAAAACGGCAAACTGTGGTTGGCGCTGAAACTGCTCCTGGAAAAATGGCACCCAAACTAATGTATTTTTGTCTACATTCTCTTTTGCACATTTTGAAGCTGTAATAAAAATGAACATCAAAGGTTATATGTGATCTTTTTTTTGGTGCGTGTGTGTGTAGAAGATGGAAATTGTTGCTTCACTGAGCAAGGAAAGATTTTCTGACACCGTGCTTAGCCTCTTTGAAAAAACTCCACTCACAACAGCCTGTGACCACCTAAGAGTGAGCCATGTACTCAGGGTTCTAACTTTATTTTTATTGAAGTATAGTTGTTTTACAAAGTTGTGTAGTTTCAAGTGTACAGCAAAGTGATTCAGCTATATGTGTGTGTATATATATGTGTGTGTGTGTGTGTGTGTGTGTGTGTATACACATAGACTCTTTTCCATCATAGGTCTTTCGGACCCTTCATCATAGGTTATTACAAGACAGTGAATATAGTTTCCTGTGCTATATAGTACATCCTTATTGTTTGTCTGTTATATACAGTAGTGTGTATCTGTTAATCCCAGGGTTTTGAGTTTTGTTTGCTCTTTTTAATATATCCCTATCTGGCAAGTTGATCACTGGAATACTTTCTAGTTCTTTCTTTAAGACATCCTACTAATAAAAAAATCTGAATTCTTGTACATTTTCAGAAAAACCTACGTGCTGTTCAGGACCAATATGGCTCTCAAAGAGAAGAGGAAATAGAGGCTTGCTTTGAGGTCCAAGGCTATATTTGATTTATGGCTCATATCTTATAATTTTGTTCCCTATCAGAAAGGGTTTATTTTTAGGAGTCCTAGTCTTCACAGAGGACATCCAAAAGACCAGGAGTAAAAATCAGATGGTTGGCAAGGAAGGTGGGCAGAAGTTTTGCAAAATGTCAGTGACATATTTCTTCCAATAGACATGGCTTCAAGACTTAACAAGCTGAGTCCTTAGCTTTGAATCAGTTTAGCACAGGTGGCAAGTTTACACAAAGAAGCATCGGTCTTGAAAGCAGCAGACCCATTGAACAAGCCCAGCTAGCCAACTGTGATTTCTATTTTGGGTGACCTTTTACCTTGGGGCCCTCAAACTGTCTGGGAGAGCCCACTCTTTAGAGAGAAGTCCACCTGAGAGTAGACACAGAAGGGCCAAGGGCAAGGAGGGCAGTGTCTTCCACAAAATCAGCGATTCTCCGTGTTCACTCATCTTGCAGCAAAGCAGGATGAAAGATTTACACCATTTCTTATTTCTGGGAAAAATTGAATAAAGGTTTTTTTTTTTTTTTTAAGGCATGGACTTTCAGGGAAGTAGATTTGCATCCAGACTCAGGAAGTAGACAAGGCCAGTAATTACGAAGCAAAAATAATCTGTAACTTGCAGAAATACAAGGTATGAATAAGTGTTCTATCTCCCAGATAGAGGGGTATTATCTGGTTGTTGTCTTTTAATCAGAGATAGAACATCCTTGGGGAAATTTAAGGAGGGTGACTTAAAATTTCCCTCCAGAAATTCTGTAGAAAAGAATTCTCTTAAAAGAAGTAAAGCTGTAGAGGGTTAGGTCGTGGGGTTTTGAGAATTCAAAAGACTGAGGAAGAGAAAAAAGGAAATTATTTCCAGTTACTAGTAGAGACGTCAACCCAGGGGCCAGGTGTGGTGGCTTTTATATAAGCAACACTCCGGTCTATACAAAGCTGGTTGTTTTTTGTAACACTGTGAGAGCCAAGTGTGCTTCTGGGTTTCAACCCTGAAAATAGGTGTGACCCTGACTCCCTTTGGACAGGCCTCTGTCCCACTCCAACCCATCTCCTGCCTATTTTGCTTTCAGTGANGCTTTTATATAAGCAACACTCCGGTCTATACAAAGCTGGTTGTTTTTTGTAACACTGTGAGAGCCAAGTGTGCTTCTGGGTTTCAACCCTGAAAATAGGTGTGACCCTGACTCCCTTTGGACAGGCCTCTGTCCCACTCCAACCCATCTCCTGCCTATTTTGCTTTCAGTGAATCAAAAACGAAAGAGCATTCGTCAGTTCCATTTTTCTAGGTTCCGTGTATATGTGTTAATACACAATATTTGTTTTTCTCTCTGACTTACGTCACTCTGCATGACAGGCTCTAAATGCAGATGTTGCGAATGGACTTGTGGACATGGAGGGGAAGGAGAGTGTGGGACGAACTGGAAGAGCAGCGCTACACAGACACACAATCGTGTAAAACAGCTAGCTAGAGGGAAGCTGCTCTCTACCCCAGGGTGCTCAGCTCTGTGCTCTGTGATGACCTGGAGGAGTGGGATGGGAAGTGGGAGAGAGCCTCAAGAGAGAGGGCATAGGAATCCACGTGTACATATAGCTGATCCACTTTGTTGTATAGCAGACACTAACACAACATTGTAAAGAAATTATATTCCAATAAAATATACTAAAAATGGGGAGGGATAAACTAGGAGCTTGGATTAACAGATCATAACCACTATATATGAAACAGATAAACAATGAGTGTCTACTGTATAGCACTGGGAACTGTATTCAATACCTTATAATCACCTATGATGGAAAAAATATGAAAAGGATATATATATATATTCTCTATGTATCTGATATATATATACATATATGCATGTATATAACTGAATCACTTTGTTGTATACTTGGAATCAACACATTGTAAGTCAATTATACTTCAGTAAAAAAAAATTCAAGACCTTTACTTGAAGGTGCTTTCATTTTCTTTCATAAAGCAAAAAAAGGAAAAAACACCATCCTCCCCACCCCCAGGATCCAGTGGCAACTTCCAAGGACTGAAGGAATAACTCAGAGCTTCTCTGAGTGTCTTTTCTTCCTTTTTTAGAAAAAGTTTTATTGGAGTATAGTTTCTTTACAAGTTGGTGATTTCTACTGATTTCTACTGAATCAGCTCTACGTGTACACATAGCCCCTCTTTCACGGGTTTCCTTCCCATTTAGGTCACCACCGAGTGCTGACTGGGGTTCTCTAAGCTATTATAGCAGGTTCTCCTTAGATATCTATTTCAGACATAGTATCGGGGCTACACAGGTGACTCACTGGTAAAGAATCTGCCTGCCAGTACAGGAAACTCAGGAGATATGGGTTCATTCCCTGGGTCAGGAAGATCCCCTGGAGGAGGAAATGGCAACCCACTCCAGTATTCTTGCCTGGAGAATCCCATGGACAGAGGAGCCCGGCGGGCTACAGCCCATGGGGTCTCAGAGTCAGAGATGACAGAGAAAGCAGACACGTATCAATAGTGTGTGTATTTCAATCCCAGTCTCCCAGGTCACCCCACCTCTGGGTGTATTTTCAAAGCACAGCCCACATGGAGGACATAGGAGAAGGGACGTCACCAGGAATGCCAATCTACCTGGCAGGGAACAATGTGGCCTGGCAGATGTTGCCCTGGGCCCTCTGACATCATTCCCACCCACCTTCCCCTCTGCTTTCCTCTGCTCTGTGAGCTGATAAGTGCCACGTCTGCTGCCCTGGGCACCGTGTCACAGACACGGTTCTGTCCTATGAGATACATAAAAGGGAGCTGGCAGAGAGGGGCTTCCTTTCTTGAGTAAAAAGACAGAGCTCCAGGAAGAAGGGTTTGAGGCCCCCACCTCCTTCCTGCCTGGACAGATCCGAGTTGCAGGCACCTCATGGTGGAACCAGAACACAAGAGCATCTTGCTGTACCAGCCGTGGACCTCTTCCTCCTGAAGCACGTGTCACCCATGCTGGAACAAAGCCTGGCTGCTTGAGCCTCTGCAATCAATGTATAGCTGAACACACTTCTCACTGGTAAACCCTAGCAAGAGTTTCAAGGTCTTTATGTCACTGTAAGAAAAGGTATCATTTCAGTTGTCTTTGAGATGCATGGTTTTTCCACCTGAATTCCTTCTTTTCTTTCTCTGGCCTCATTCAGTATTGTCAGGACAGTAAAGGGAAGGAGGAAGAGAGAGATTCAAGGAGCTAAGAGAGGATGAAAGGATGTCCCTTCGGTGAAAAGAGAAGGTTGTGTGATCCCAGGGGAGTGTCCAGCTTACTTGTCCAGCAGGTGAAAGCTTACATGAGGCTTCAGACTCTGTTTTGTGTCCTGGTTCCAAATCAGGAAAGGAGTATGTCAAGGCTGTATATTGTCACCCTGCTTATTTAACTTATATGCAGAGTACATCATGTGAAATGCTGGGCTGGATGAAGTTCAAGCTGGAATCACGATTGCTGGGAGAAATATCAGTAACCTCATATGCAGATGACACCACCCTTATGGCAGAAAGTGAAGAGGAACTAAAAAGCCTCTTGATGAAAGTGAAAGAGGAGAGTGAAAAACTTGGCTTAAAACTCAACATTCAGAAAAGAAAGATCATGGCATCTGGTCCCATCACTTCATGGCTAATAGATGGTAAACAATGGAAAGACTGAGAGAGATTTTTCTGGGCTCCAAAATCACTGAAGATGGTGAGTGCAGCCATGAAATTAGAAGACATTTGCTGCTTGGAAGAAAAGCTATGACCAACCTAGACAGCATACTAAAAAACAGAGACATTACTTTGCCAACAAAGGTTCATCTAGTCAAAGCTATAGTTTTTCCAGTAGTCATGTATGGATGTGAGAGTTGGACTATAAANGAAGACATTTGCTGCTTGGAAGAAAAGCTATGACCAACCTAGACAGCATACTAAAAAACAGAGACATTACTTTGCCAACAAAGGTTCATCTAGTCAAAGCTATAGTTTTTCCAGTAGTCATGTATGGATGTGAGAGTTGGACTATAAAGAAAGCTGAGCGCCAAATAACTGATGCTTTTGAACTGTGGTGTTGGAGAAGACTCTTGAGAGTCCCTTGAACTTCAAGGAGGTCTAACCAGTCCATCCTAAAGAAAATCAGTCCTGAATATTCATTGGAAGGACTGATGCTGAAACTCTTGATGTGAAGAATTGACTCACTGGAAAAGACCCTGGTGCTGGGAAAGAGCGAAGGTGGAGGAGAAGGGGATGACAGAGGATGAAATGGTTGGATGGCATCACCGACTTGATGGACATGAGTTTGAGTAAACTCCGGGAGTTGGTGATGGACAAGGAAGCCTGGCGCCTGGCGTGCTGCAGTCCATGGGGCTGCAAAGAGCTGGCCATGCCTGAGGGACTAAACGGAGCTGAACTCGTGTCCAGGAATCACCCATAGTTCTCTGAAAGCACTCCCTGATTATGTGCATGGTCTGCAAAGCTCTTGAAGGAGACGCTCCCTCCCTTTCTACCACCCTGGGGCATCATACTGAATTTTTTTTTTTTTTTTTTTTTTTTTTTGAGAGGGATAACTAGGCCAAGTAGGACATATTACTTGAGGCTCTTTTTACTCAGCAAAGAGGCTGAAGGAGGGGATTGGTGGCCTCGAGGAGAAGGGACAGGGGAGCTCAAGAAACAAAATTTTTGGAAAAAGAATATTTTGCAAACTTTAAGGTCTAGGTAAAGGAAATGGCAACCCACTCCAGTGTTCTTGCCTGGAGAATTCCATGGACAGAGAAGCCTGGTGGGCTACAGTCCGTGGGGTTGCAAAGAGCCTGACAGGACTGAGAGACTAACCCTTTCTTTTCAGGTACCAGAGCAGCTTCTGGGGAGCTCTCTCAAGAATGGGATTTGGAAAAAAAAATTTTTATGAGAATTTGGGAAAAATGCTTGCCATATGTGAAATGGTAGGATCACTGTTTTCCACTAGGAAATAAAATAATAATTTTATTTTATAATGAAATAAAATAATTGCTTCAGGTTTTTACACTGAGACGCTTTGCAATGCGTTTTATGGTACCTCTCTCTGACATGTTCAAAGATTTTGAACAGGAACTCGGTCATTCAGAGGCAAGCTCATCTGGTACATTATTAGTCCCTTTTGCAGAACTCAGATGAGACACGGAGATGTCTAATGACTCATCTAGGTCACTAGGAAGTTACCTGAGAAACAGACAATTCACTTGAGCTTCCTGTGCGGCCTTCACCCCCCCCCCCCAACCTGACAAGCAACCGAGGCGCCTTCACTGGTGATGGTGGTGAAGTCGCTAAGCCGTGTCCAACTCTTGTGACCCCATATATAGCCTGCCAGGCTCCTCTATCCACCGGGTTCTCCAGGACTTCGACAAATACACAGAAAATATCCCGAGAAGCATGGAGCCAGGGGGACCTGTGGAGGGTCACCAGGCGAGGAGATGGCTGTTGCATTAAGAAGGGACTTCAGGAGAAGAAAGTGATACCAGGACCTCGAAGAGGAGAAACTTCCATCGGGATTCCTGTCTCATGCCCCAGCTAGCTACGACGTTAAAAGCTAAGCCCACCAAGTGACACAAAGTGCCCTCACCCTTTCTCTGTCCTCTTTCTCATAGAGCAAGAGAGACATGGTGTTGAAGGGACGGCTAATTTACTCACCAAATTCCACACCCCACCGGGCTCCTGCCACGCTGCCTTGGCCTAGGCTGGACTCCCACGACAGACCCCCTTCCCTCTCATCTTGGTTCTGACTCTCCACACCGTCTCCTCCCCACCCTGAGTCTTTGTCTTCGGGAAGCCTCTCCCGGGGTCCCTTGTGACCTCTCCTTTCGAGAGTAGACGGCCTTGACTAAGCATCATCTGGAAAGCTGAACCATAGTCACTGTGGCTGACATTAACTGCCTGGTTTTCATGACTCCACCAAGCACTGAACTTGGGTTGCTTAATTTAGTCCTTGCAGCCACTTTAACAATAGGTCCTTTGGGTTGGCCAAAGAGTTCATTCGGGTTCTACCATATGGAAAAACCCGAATGAATGTTTTGGCTAATCTGATACTGTCCTCACTTTAGAGATGAGGAAACCAAAGCTCAAGAAAGAAGCTGTCCCATGCTATTTTGGTAAAAAGCCGGAAAAACTGAAAAGAAAGGAAAAGGGCGTCACTGTACTAAGTCTGCCTGGTCCTTCTTCAGCCCTGGCCCCTTCTTTTTTCATCCTGGCTGCTCTTAGAAGCTTCTGGGCTCTGTGCTTTAGACCAACACCCCCAAGCCTGTCTCAGATTCTGTGTGTGCAGTGGCCCAGCATCACTCGCTTTCTCAGGAAAAGGGCAAATCTTTTCAAAGTCCACAATTCAGACCTGTTTCAAGAGACGAGAGAAATCTCCTGGCGATGAATTTGCTTCCTAAAGCTCTCCTAGGCTGCTTGCTTGCTGGTTAGCCCCTGGCTCAGCTGTTCCCTTCTAAAGTTGCTTCTGCCCCTGGCAGCTCACCGGGCCAGCCCTTGGAGTCTGAGCAGGTGTGGGGCCTCCTGTGGCCTGTGTCCCACCCCCAGGCATGGGGTGTGCCTTGGGAAGGTCTGGAATTATAGGGACGATCCCTAGGGAGGAGGCAAAGCCAAGGAGGTGGAATCTCTTGGGGGACTGCTCTTTGCTCTTTTAAAGCTTAAACATTTCAAAATTGCCTTGTCATTTTCATAGGTCTCTCAGCCTGCAAAGGAACTAAATAGCAAAGGGTCTGATTGTGAGTTTAGATAGATTTTAACACCTTTTTTTTCTTCTCAGTTTCAAAATGTGTGGGCAGTTTCAGAACGCAAGAGTTGCGTCTCGCATGGGGGGAGCTGGGATCTGATTCCTCCACATCCAGGAGGGCGCTTAGAAAAGTACAGGTTCCATGTGGGTCCGGGGGAGTCAGACTGGCTAAGACACACTGTCAGGGACTGAAGTGTGTCCTCCCCAAGTTCATACGTTGAAGTGCTAACTCCCAGTGTTTCAGAAGGTGACTGTATTTGGAGAGTGTTTGCAGAGATCAGTAAGAGTAAATGAGGTCCTCACGGTAGGATCTAATGCAATACGATTAATATCCTGGTCAGAAGAGGAAATTATGACATAGATAATCACGAAGGAAGAGTACGTGAGGCCACAGGGAGATGACAGCGTCTATAAGACAAAGAAAGAGGCCTCGGAAGAAACCACCCTCCCGACGCCTTGAAGCCTTCCCAAGACCAAAGCTACACCAGGATTCTCTGTGAGATTCTGGCCTCCGGAATCACGAGACAATCCATTTCTGTTGTTTAAGCTACTCAGTCTATGCTTGTTTGTTATGGCCGCCTTGGCAAACGGACACAGAATTCACACAGTGTCTAATACCCGGTTGAATCAACGGCTTTGTGTGATCTTAAATCTCCAGCAGAGCCAGAGATGTCTTCATAAATATTTCTCTGCAAAGAAGTCGCAAACTGAGACCGATGGAGAGGCATGCTTCACACGTTCAGCCTCCACTCCTGCAATTCCCTTTGAGAGATAACCTCGAGAAGACAGCGGAGCGTCAGCCCTGTCGAGATTTTTACCTGTGGTTCTAGGAACTCGGAGGCATATTAGCATTCAGGCTTTGCATAGACCACTAAGCCACTTCTAAGAACACGGCTACCTGAGGCATTTTGCAAAAACACAAACGTGCCGACGTTCTTTCTCCACACCCCTTCCCCACTCTGCAGGCCCGCACGTGGTAGCCCGCCAGGGGACCTGAGTTTGGGTCCTGCAGGGACGGCGTGCCTTGAGCCACGGGGGATCATGCCAGGGAATTTCAATCACGCCTCATCTTCTTGCCTGAGCACATTCAGTGAGAAGGTGCAGAGGCAGCCTTCTCTGTGGTAGACCACATTTGTTTTGCATGCCAGGCTCTCAGACTCTCGCTTGCCTGTCACACAGAAGGGAACAATGGTTGGCTTGGTCCCACACCTCTCTTTCGCCTCCATTTCCACATGGGTATCTTGCTCAAAAAATGAGTTATGGGTTTCCTCCTGTGAGAATTGCACGCACTGATAAAGGGCCATCCCAGGAAGAAAACAAGATATTTTCCCCGCTCGCTTGGAGCTGCAGCTGGGGAGGGCACACACGCTATAAATTACAGGCGGCAATAAATGACCACAGTGCAGGGCGCTGCTCACGCCCAGGCTGGGGGGACAGGGTACTGGCTACGAGGAGAATACAGACTTTAATAGAGAGTAGGGTGATTCTTCTAGCATCGCGCTCTAAGGCAGGGCCCACCTCGTACCAAATGTAGTGATGTTTTGCTACCTCTCTAGACTCAAATGAGTGGTGTGGACCGCGAACCCAGACCATGCAAATCCTCGGCCCGACGAATCACCTTGATAAACGGAGCTGTGAAAAATGGCCCAGATTTCACTCTGATTCTCTGAAATTCAGTCTCCGTATTATATTCTTGAGTGAGTGATTGTAATCATCCCTGAGTTCCTTTTAATGACCAGAAGGAAAGAAAAGACCTTTTCCCATGAGCGCTTCTGAGTCTTGGTTGGGGTGCTAGCGTCCCCTGCACAGAGTTCCTCTTGGAAGCTATGCTGCCTCCAGTTCCTAAACCTAGGGGGCAGGTCTGGTCAGTGTCCATCCTGGGGACACAGGGACAGTGGGGCTGGGTTAGGGGCTGAGCTCCTTGTCTTTGCCGGCGTCTGAGCAGGTCACCAGGTCCCCCCTCACTTAGCTTTGCTGTCTCACCAGTAAGGACAGGAAGGCAGGCCAGCCCTGCACACCGAAATCCCATCTATTACCCAGTGGGATGTTGAAAAATTTCCTGAATCTGCCTTCCTGAGTTGATAGAATAGGAAACAATCATCGTCCGGAGAGAGTATTGAAAGCAGAGTCGAGGCAGGAAGATTTTTTTTTTCCTTTCTGTTATTCTACAAATATTGCTTCCTTTGCTTGTCAGAGGCCCAGAGGAAATGCAGCGAGAAGGCCCTTCACAGCTTCTCACCCCCAGCGGCCGGCGTTTCTGCCGCAGGAGCTCAGCGCCGTGAGGATGTGTGACTCATACCCAGCGCATGACTCAACCTCACTAAAATGTCCTCAGCTGCCAGTAAAGAAGCACTTGAAAACCCTTTAATTTGAAGCTTCGAATCAGTTAATGACTTGCTTTCTTCCCCTTCTCCTGAAATCCTGCTCTCCCTACAACACACACACACACACACACACACACACACACACACACACACACACACACACACACACACACACACACATCTTTGTCAAGTGTTTAAATTTCAGAGACCCGGAAACACAGAGGCTCTGTGGCATCCACAATAGCGTTTGTTGTGACAAAGTGGCTGGCAGCCCTCTGCATTCTTCGGCTCACTTGGCTCGATGAATAAATAATGAGTCACAGACACTATTTGGGTGCGCGCGAGCGTTTGTAGCTAGAAAATGAATGATCCCCAGCCCGCCCCCCACCTCCCATCCATCCCACTCCACCCCAGCTCTGCCACAGGCTGTGCAGACACTGGTCAAAGGGCTCGCCCCGACGCACACAGCAATGTCTTGGTGACATTTCTGCGTTCTTCTTTGTGTTTGTTTAGGCGCGGCCCTCTTTTTTCCCAGCAAAGATAACCCCAGACGCCCATGCACACCACACACATACTCACACACTCAGAGCTCAACCACAGCTCGGCGCGTTTCAAGAGGCTGGTTGCCAACATGCAGGCAGGTACCCCGCACTAGCTGCTTCTATTAGGAAGCACGCAATCTCAATGACTTCAGCTGCCACTTCAGACGCTTGACTTAGGCAACTTCTTCGTTGCTCTTGGCGGGAGAGACTTGTGTATGCTTCGCTTTCATTCTCTCTCAGAAGATGCCGGCAGCCTCTTTTGCTTTGAGGCTGCAAGGCATAACCCAGCAAGGCCCCATTCTGGGGCTTTCAACCTAGACCAGTCTGCCTGGCTCCTCTACTATCCGTCTTTCGGAGACAACTGACTTACTACTTTGTCCCTGCGGTGTCCCCGCCTGGGCGGTGAGCCGACCTCTGCCTCCGCCCCACGCTGGCACCAGCCTTCTTGGCCGGCAATGCTGGAGTCCGCTAAAGCCCAGGGCAGACTGGCATGTGGGCCACATTGCCTGCCCAGTGCAGGGCCATTCAGCCACAGCCATCTCGGACCGGGGGGCAACCAGAGAAAACCCAGAGAGCTTCCTGCAAGCTTTATGATCTCTAGGATTTTAATCAGGAACAGCCCAACTGACTTGCCCTGGATAAAGTTCTCACCCATCGACGGAACCCCTCGACAGCTTAACTAAGTATTTATGAAAACATTTTTCAAGAGCGGCCATCTGATGAATAAGTAATCTAATAGCCTTGAAATCTTACACCCGAGGAGGTGTTTGAATTCCTCCCCCCAAACAGACGGGAGAGCGGCAGGGGCTCTCTGCACCCAGTTACAACAGGCAGCCACTTTATTATCTACAGAGCCGAGCAAAAGTAGATATTAAAATCTCAGAGTGTACTCACCTCTCATGAAGCACTGTGGATATGAAGGAAATGACTCAAACATGCTGTCTGAAGCCATCGCTTCCTCCTGAAAAGGCACCCTCTTCTGAAGGCGGGGGATTCAATGAGTTCTTTTACCTTAAGAGCGAGAAACCAAGAAAGGTCACCGTTTTAACCTCATCCCCAATCATGGTTCCCTACAGGTCCTTTTTTTTTGTTGTTTGTTTTTTCCCTTGACACCTCTGGGGCTCCCTGAGCCCTAAGGGAAAAAAAAAAAAAGAAAAGAAATGTACCTTTGCGAAGACAAATATTCAAATTGGTAAAGATTAAAAAAAAAAAAAAAAAAGCGGCGTCTTGGCTGTGGGTTGATGATGTTCAGAACTCTGCGAAGCCCTGTGGTTTCCAGTCAGAGTGATCCGTCTTGCCTGCTGACCACTATGCTGGGCTCAGACTTCTGACACTGCCAGGCTACCCAACTTGTGGTTCTGTGGTTGTTTATGAGGCCCAAAGAAGTTTTCACACAACCCAAATTACAAATTTAACTGTTCCCCTTTCCACAGCCCATCTTAATTGGTTCTTGCCAATCATGTGACTTCAGTGATGTCAATTTTTTTTTTTTTTCACTTTCTGAGCAATGCCCTTCCTTCCCTCCACCTGCCCTCCCCCAAGCGGTGCAAGAAAATAGCCCAGGAGACTTTGCAAGAGAAAGAGAGAGAGAGAGACTGCAGAAAAAAAGTGACTCACAATCTTATTATATCAATGATCTCTGCTGATTTAGTACAACTTGAGTCCGGTTGTTGTTATTTGTGGTTTTGGGAACCCCTGATTATTTTGATAAAGATTTCACTGCTGCTTATTCAATAGTAATTCAACCCTGGCATCGGGCTGCTGTGCAGACAGGATATGGAGCCCATTATTTCAGATGCTGGGCATCAGATCAGCAGAACTCAGCCCCTGGTAAAGATGACCACAGCATAAGTGAAACTATAAAAGGAAAAAATAATAAAAGGAAATATTTGGATGAGAATCTGACCCCTAAGAGAGTCTAGCAACTTACTGGTATTTTAAAGCCTGCAAAGAAGAAAACATTTAAATTTTGTGACTAAAAGACCATTTTAATAAAACCAAAAGTATGTGGTTTTCTTCCTCCTCAGTGGACATCTTTTCAATAAAGGGATAAAATTATGTTTATCTCTTACACACATACGTGCACACTGAACTCAGGAAGCTAAAGGAAAACAAAGAAAAGTGAAATTCTGTACTTGGGTTCGAAGCAGTGGCTGCCTTAACACTGCTCACTTTTTGTTTTCACCCATGAATGATCCCTGTATTGCCTTTTTCAAGTACAATTCAAATTAGTAGGCTAATTCACACCTGTAGGTAAAACTCAGCCTAGCACTGTGGCAATTGCACTTTGAGAGCATTAAGAAGACTTCACAAAATATAGGGAGGGCAGAGGGGATGATCCTCCAGAACAAGAACTGACAAAAGAATACTAGACAGCTCATTCTGTAGCTTAGGAAGAAGACACGCCTACTCGGAAGTGCCGGAAGCAGGCTGATCTTGCAAATGGGCCAGCCGTTTGGGGCGCGCATATTGACTTATTTTTCCTGCCCATTGGTTTTGTTGTTGTTCTGTCCTACTCTTTGTGACTCCATGAACTGTGGCCCATCAGGTTCCCCTGTCTTTGGGATTTCCCAGGCAAGAATACTGGAGTAGGTTGCCATTCTCTCCTCCAGGGGATCTTCCCAACCCGGGGATTGAACCCACATCTCTTGCGTTGGCAGGTAGATTCTTTACCACTGAGCCACCTGGGAAGCCCCAGCCCACTGGTTTTGCCAGCTCACTAATCAAATGTTGTTCATTTTGAAGTTCCAAAGTAAACATATCCTTTCCCCATTAATAACTTTATTTCTTTTGCTCTATTCTGTATACATCCTCCAGGGCAGGATCACCAACCCCCTTCCCCACCCCCCCAACCGCCTTCCCCTGCTGCCCCCCACTTCCCACTGCTCCCCATCACTCACATTGCCACCTGAACCATCCCCTGCCCCCAGTCCTTGAAAAAATTGTCTTCCACAAAACTGGTCCCTGGTGCCAAAATGTTTGGGGAGTGCTGTTCCAGGGCACTCTGTTCTTAATTTCGATGCACATGGTTAACAAGACACGATGAATAAGGGTGTTGTTTTTTTTTTTTTTTTTTNCCCAACCGCCTTCCCCTGCTGCCCCCCACTTCCCACTGCTCCCCATCACTCACATTGCCACCTGAACCATCCCCTGCCCCCAGTCCTTGAAAAAATTGTCTTCCACAAAACTGGTCCCTGGTGCCAAAATGTTTGGGGAGTGCTGTTCCAGGGCACTCTGTTCTTAATTTCGATGCACATGGTTAACAAGACACGATGAATAAGGGTGTTGTTTTTTTTTTTTTTTTTGGTGAGGTGGGGGGTGCTCTGCTGGGTCTTTCTTGCTGCTCCGGTTTTTCTCTAGTTGTGGAGAGCAGGGGCTCCTCTCTAGAGTGCACGCTCAGCAGTTACGGTGCACCGGTTTAGTTGCTCCGCTGCATGTGGGATCCTCCTGGATCGGGGCTCAAACCGGAGTCTCCTGCCTTGGTAGGCAGATTCTTTAACACTGAGCCACCAGGGAAGCCTGAGACAAGGGGTTCTGAACTGCTAACAGTGGATTCTAAGCGGGTCAGTGATAGCTCGCAAAGAGACTTTGTAATAAAGTCTGTACTATTAGAAGAACCCCCCGGGGTTTTCCCCTCCCATTCTCTCAATTTCACCCCCACACACCAGGGATAACACAGCCAGAGATCAGGGCACAGGGCTTCTAAAAGGAATACACATGATTCTTTCTTATTCCTGTTTTGACTAAAGCAGGAATTGAAACTCCAGAGAGACTGCTTTCTCTCAGATGGGTGTGAAGTTAGTCTGCCAAAGCTTGACACCTTATTAGTACTTAGAAGGATAACAGTGTGTGCATTTCTTCAAATTTATGAAATCTCAATGTCATGCAAGTTGCCTTGAGCTCTCCATGGAAATCCTCTGTTAAGATAATTACTAGTGTGTTTCTGGGCTCCCTGATAAAGATGAGGCTGGTTAAACCCCATACCAGGGTCTTTTCTCTCTGCTACACTGAGGACTCCCCGGACGGACCCTACCAGCTCAGCACTGTGACATGCAGCTGCCACGTCAGAGTTGGTTGAGACTTCATAATGACTTAGAAACTCAAGTGGTGATGCAACTAGACCTTTGGGTATTTCCATTCCAGAAACTTCCCAGAAAGTGTTAGCCTGAAGTGTCCAGATGCTCAATGGGAGAGTTTGGATGTACCCGTTAAATGCCCAATTTCTTGGCTTTTCTCTGTGGGCCTAGTTGGAGCCGAGTATGGATCTTTCCCAGTGGGATCTTCCTGTGGCAGGTCATGTTTAAAGATGAAAGTAAGGCTGGAATTTGCAGAGGTCTCATGGTTTGTTGTGGGCTTCCCAGGTGGCTCAGTGGTAAAGAATCTGTCAAGATCGCCTGGAGAAGGAAATGGCAAAGCCACTCCAGTATTCTTGCCTGGAGAATTCCTCTAGAAGAGCCCAGCAGACTACAGTCCATGGGGTGTCAGAAAGTCAGACACGGCTGAGCACGCACACGCACGCACACGGTTTGTTATAGGTGTCTGTGACCCTTGGGGCTGGAGCTGCCACGGAGCAGCAGCAGGCAGTCTGAAGGCCTCCGCGCTGGCCTGGAGCTGCTTTGCTCCAGGTTATCTGCCATCGGTTCTGTTCAGTTCAGTTGCTCAGGCGTGTCCGACTCTTTGTGACCCCATGAATCACAGCAGGCCAGGCCTCCCTGTCTATCACCAACTCCCGGAGTTCACTCATCGAGTCCGTGATGCCATCCAGCCATCTCATCCTCTATCATCCTCTTCTCCTCCTGCCCCCAATCCCTCCAAGCATCAGAGTCTTTTCCAACGAGTCATCTCTTCACATGAGGTGGACAAAGTACTGGAGTTTCAGCTTTAGCATCATTCCCTCCAAAGAAATCCCAGGGCTGATCTTTAGAATGGACTGGTTGGATCTCCTTGCAGTCCAAGGGACTCTCAAGAGTCTTCTCCAACACCACAGTTCAAAAGCATCCATTCTTCTGCANTTCCAAGACTTCTATCATTCACACCCCTCACCCAATGAATAAATAAATTCTAGCTCATTCTACCTTTTAGGATGGACTGGAAACATTTGGAACAATTAAGTATTAATAATGTCACTGTACTTTCTTAAAGCTCTAACCATACTGGAGTAACATATCCCTTACTTTCAAGTTCAAGTTTACCTCTATGCTTCTGTCATGCAGTCTGGTAGGGTTGATAGATATAGCAATACAAAATAAACAGACAAAGAAAGGATGCATTGTTATCTTTGAATTTTAGACAAGAAATGAGTATTTGTTTGTCTCAAATACTGCACGGGACACACTTCTAGGAAAGGGCTCTTCACTGTTTAACCCACATTCAGGTTTAACTGAGTGACCTGTATTTTACCTGGCGGTTCTCACTGATGGTCAAGATGCAAGATATGGATCTATACACAGCACTAAGAAGCATAAAGGAGAAGGTAACAGAATGTGCCAGTGGCCTGCAATCTCAGCAGGCTGGCATGGGTTTTGCTGTCATTGTTGCTAACCCTTTTTCTTGCAGCCCGTTCAAGGTCCGGGAGGAGCACTTAAAACCAGTCTCACCTTGCTAGCGATTTGTCTGCCGGTAAAGAAACAATGGCCAAAGGGATCATTTACCTTATTTTTTTTTTTCCACGCTGGACTCACCTGTCTTCTTGTCCAGGAGGACTGGCTGCGGCATTGTTCCTCTGTGCTCCTTTTCCAAAGGAGAACCCAGGCGTGGTAATTGCCGGGTGGCAGCTCCGCTAAATGGAGGTGGACGACAGCTGGGAGTGAGGCACGTTCTAGAAGGAGAGGTTTGGGTTTCCATTGTAGTCAAGTCATAATCTTGCACCCCTCCATCTGCACTAACTTTTGTTTTTGGTCTCAGGCAATTGGCTAGCGCTGAAAACATAAACACCCTCGTGCGCTTGCCCTTATCATTTTCCTTTTATGTTGGTTTAGAAAATACACCTGAGAGACCAAAGGCACACAATGAACCCAGCAATTACCAACCACCACGGGCAGGAGGCAAACTCTCAAGCAACAAGACACCAGACACCGGAGGATGGGCCGCTGCTGGCTTCTGACCTGCCCTGCGGTGTTGGGCGCCCCTCTCTGGGGCCAGGCTCCGGATCTGAGTCTAAGGCTCCCTTCCACTTCTGTCCTGGGACAGCTGACTTCAGCGCTGCCCAAAGATGGGGAATTTAGGAACTTTCTCTCCTGATTTATTTTGGGTAAATACCAGGTACAGATCATGCATGCTGCTGGGAAAAAGATGTGATAAAGGGAAAGAGGCAGGACATAACTAGTTTGTCGTCTATGAAACGCTTCCTTGAGAAATTGTTAAAAGGAAAAATAGATCTCTTTTTCGCCCCAGGTATGGCTTTGACAGAAAAGTCCCAAAGGGGCATTAGGAAGTGGAGGGGGAGGTGGGAGGATAGGGAAACACACTTGAAAACATCACCTCCTTTTCACAGCTCAGGGACTGACACTTCCATGCATTCAACAAGCATTTATTCAGCATATTCTGGATGTCTGGCTCTGCTGTAGTGAGCAAGATAGACAAAACTGCCTGTTCCGGGGCAAGGCAGCCTAGAACAGAGGTTACAGATGTGTGCGTATGTATGTACATATGGTTTCCCAGGTGGCTCAGTGGTAAAGAATCCACCTGCCAAAGCAGGAGATGCAAGAGATGAGGGTTCTATCCTGGGGTCAAGAAGTTTCCCTGGTGAAGGAAATGGCAACCCACTCCAGGATTCTTGCCTGGGAAATCCCATGGATAGAAGAGTCTGGTGGGGTACTGTCCATGGAGTTGCAGAGTCAGACATGACTGTGCACACATGTGCACACACACACACACACACACACACACATTTTTCCGATTCTTTTCCACTACAGGTTATTACAAGATACTGAGGATAGTTTTCTGGGCTGTGCAATAAAAATAAGTTCTTCCTTTAAATAATTCTTTAAAAATTATCAGAATGACATCAGTGATATGAGCCAGCTTTCAGAACATGTAGAAAGCACATTGACCATCCTGAACTAGAAATCAAAATTATCCTATTGGGTGGTTAGACTGGATTCTTGTCCAGAATACTCTCTGAGTATTCACAATCACATGGGCCTCACAATCACATGCAAAATCCTTCTTTGCTCGGTCTGCCCTGGGCTTGGCAGCAATGGAGCTGCTTTTCAGCAGACAAGGAGCAGAACCACAGCCAATGTGTAGCTGGCCAACAATGTGGGGCAGAACTCAATTGCTGTGGTCATAAACCTTGAGATGTGGGTAGTCTGTGGCCATAACCTAGCCCATCCTGTCTGATATCGTGGCTATAACCAATATCCACCTAACTCGTGGTTGTCTCTCTTTCTCTGAGGCCAGTTCTTCCTTTTGTGTTAGTTGGTTACAATACAGAGTGTAAGTTTCACGTACTAAAAAGTAAGAGTTGTGTCTAGAACAATCCCTGTCCCCTTACTAAATGATTATGGATCTAACACTCATGCATTGATCTAAGTTCACCATTCTTTCGCTCGTTCACTGGACAGACCTTTGAATAACACCCAGCCTATTATACTATCTGGGCTGGGGGAAGCAGAGAGGCAGTTCAGAAATGCGTGCAAGTCAGAGTTCCTGTCTTCCAAAGCTTATCAAGACAGCAGAAAACATTTAAGAGACATAAAATTTTAGACGTTCATTATGTGCTGTGTAAGGTAACATTTTGCTTAGCTTTTACCATCTACCTTCCACTTCAAGTCCTGGCCCCTAGTTATAATATTTCATAAGGTGCTATTGACTTATAAGATTTTATAAGGTGATATTAACTTCCCTGGTCACTCAGAGGGTAAAGCGTCTGCATACAATGCAGGAGACCCAGATTTGATCCCTGGGTTGGGAAGATCCCCTGGAGAAGGAAATGGCAACCCTCTCTAGTACTCTCGCCTGGAAAATCCCATGAATGGAAGAGCCTGGTAGGCTACAGTCCACAAGGGTTGCAAAGAGTCAGCTTCACTTTCACTTTCATTGATTTAGTGGTTACCCTAACTAGTAACCTTTATAAGGGTTACAACTTAAATCACTTCCCTCCTTCCTTAGCTTTCCATGATAATCAGGTGCCTTTAACTAAAATAATCTTCCCCCAGTGTCCCCTCTGTCTTCTCAATACTGTTCAGTTCAGTTCAGTCGCTCAGTCGTGTCTGACTCTTTGCGACCCCATGAATCGCAGCACGCCAGGCCTCCCTGTCCATCACCAACTCCCGCAGTTCACTCAGACTCACATCCATCGAGTCAGCGATGCCATCCAGCCATCTCATCCTCTGTCGTCCCCTTCTCTTCCTGCCCCCAATCCCTCCCAGCATCAGAGGCTTTTCCAATGAGTCAACTCTTCGCATGAGGTGGCCAAAGTACTGGAGCTTCAGCTTTAGCATCATTCCCTCCAAAGAAATCCCAGGGCGGATCTCCTTTAGAATGGACTGGTTGGATCTCCTTGCAGTCATTAGTTACCTCTTATTGGCTATACACTCCTCAGTAACTTTTCTCTTCTGGGAAGATATCTAAAGTAACCAAAATCTTTCCAGGTTTTGACGCTCTATTATTTTTTTGGAAAAGAAGACAATTCTTTTCCTGCTGTTTTCCTCCCAAAAAACATCCAAGTAATAAACACTGAAGACATGTTTCTGATTGCCATTAACACCTGGCTAGAACTTTCCAGATAACAGGGTCAGTCTATTCCTTTCCCTCATCATCCACTTGCACTTGGGATGTTATACATGCTGGGTTCCAGAAGTAAGGGAGTAAAATTCCTTAACTCTTAAAGTAAAATTTCCAGCAACCTGGGTATATGACATGTTAATTGCCAATGACTATGCTTTTAATAAGTCTAAACTCTTAAACTGGAGAAGGAAATGGCAACCCACTTCAGTATTCTCGCCTTGAGAATGCGGTGGACAGAGGAGCCTGGCAGGCTATAGTCACAAAAGGTCACAAAGGGTCAGACACAACTGAAGTGACTTAACACAAAACTCTAAAACAAATATATGTAATATTTCATGTAAGTATGGGCAAATGAAGTTTGCATCTCAATCAGAGTAAGGAGTTAGACTAAGAATATGGTGATGATAACAAGAAGTAATTTTTCTTCCTCTGGTGGCCGTTTTTTCACTAGGAATGTTTTCTTCTATGAATGGAGAAGGAGAAGAATGATCGTGTTTATTTCCATTGTCAAATTAATAACCTTTGATAATCTAAAAACTCTTCCTTTATAAAAAATTAAAAATGAAATGATAGGAAAGCACTTGACGTGTCTTTGACACGTATGATACGTGACGGGTGACATCTGATTTCATCAACAGTGGAAGCCATTGTGTTTAATAATTAGACTGAGTGAGTGAGGGAGTCTCTCCATCGTGTCTGACTCTTTGGAACACCACGGTCTGTTCGTAGAATTCCCTAGGCAAGACTACTGCAATGAGTTGCCATTACCTTCTCCAGGGCATCTTCCAGGGCTGACCTGGGGATCAAACTAGGGTGTTCTGCATTGCAGGTGGATTCTTTACCGTCTGAGTCACAAGGGAAGTCTATAATAGCAACGATCTCTGTTTGACCCCTGCTAAGTGCTTTACACTAATTTAATTCTCACAACCCCGTATTTATCCCTGTTTTATAGATGGGAAAACTGAGGCATAAAGAGACTAAGCAATTTATAAGACCACACAGATAGAAAGTGGGGGAACCAGAGTTGCAGACCTAGGTAGGCTGGCTCCAAATTCCATGCAAGCCTTCACTATAAAATAGTGCTCAGAGTATTCCAAGCCTTCATCCTTACTCTGTTTTTATTCTCAATCCAAGAATCAGCTAAGATTAGGAAAGAGAAGATTTGTTGCAACAGGAATTCAAACTTCACATGCTTTGTGGATCAACACTAGGAGCATTTGCTTGAGGTTAATAGAACTATTTTCACTCGAGTTCAGAGGGTTAGTAGGAGGTAGTGCCCAAATTTTATTGTCTTTCTTGTCTCCACAATATGCATTATTTACAAGGTGTTCAATTATACTACAAAGGAGTCATATGTTCCCTTTGGAAATTTAAATAGCATTTTTCAGGGATAATATGAGTTTACCATGCCCAGGCCTGCATGTGTCCTTGTCTTTATAAAACATAGGATGAATTCAGGTCATTTTAGCTCTTGTTCAACAAGGAAAGAGGATGATTTAGCAGTTAACTAGATTGTCTGTGAAGTAATTCAAAATAAAATCTTTCCTTCCTCCAAATTATGTGGGCACTTTTTAACCATTCATGCGATGAATATTGTGTTCCACTCCAGCTACCCATGCCCACACCTTATCTTCCCTGACAGACTGTAATATGAGACTTGCAAAGGGCCTGTCTCAATCACTGTTATAGTACATTTAGGTCTTAGAAAGTCCTAGGGTCCCATCACTTTTTTGTTGACCAGTATGGGAAATGGCAACCCACTCCAGTACTCTTGCCTGGCAAATCCCATGGAGAGAAGAGCCTGGCAGACTACAGTCCATGGGGTTGAGAAGAGTCGGACATGACTGAGTGACTTCACTTTTCACTTTCATGCATTGGAGAAGGAAATGGCAACCCATTCCAGTGTTCTTGCCTAGAGAATCCCAGGGACAGAGGAGCCTGGTGGGCTGCGGTCTCTGGGGTCACACAGGGTTGGACACGATTGAAGTGACTTAGCAGCAGCAGCAGCATGTCCACAATCAGGCTGAATTAAAGATATACTCCATCCTGAGTGCCTTTAGCAATGAACGTTTATCACTGTTCTCGGGTCTGTGAGTCAATGGCGCTCACTCATGCATCTTCTATCAGCTGCAGGTTGGGTGGGCAGCTTTACGCGTCTTGGCTGGACTCTCTTTCTGGTTGGGAGTTGGCTAGTCTAGGAGAGTCTCAGCTAGGATAGCCAGGCTCTCTTCCACGTGGTCCCCTGTCCTCCAGGACACCCACCTAGGGAGGTTCTCACAGAGATGGCAGTGATGGAGAGCCAGAAGAAACACACCTAGCTGGGAACTGACAAGTTATCATTTCTACTGCCTTCTATCGGCTGAAACAAGTGAGCACACCACTGAAGGGGTAGGGGAGTAAGCGGCGTGTCTCACTGGGAAGAGCAGCAGAATTCCATTATAAAGGACACGTCCACCAGGAGGGGTGAAGAACTGTGGCCATCCTTGAAATCAGTCTGCCACCACTGGAATAAATAAACAAAAATGAGTGGTGCCATGAAATGGGGAAAAAAGGAAAGGGCGGAGAAGCTGCTTAAGATCCTTGCCCTTTCCACAGATGCTGGATCATGAACATGCCATATCTTGCCGTGTCATGTCATGTCATTCCCCCATCTCCTCAAGGTTGTGGGGGGAATCTAATGGAATAAAGCATCCTGAATTGCTTTGTAAATTATAAACCTCAATGCATGTGTGAATCATCAGTGCTGTTATTTTATTTAAGGTTGAGCAGCCTCTCGACAACCCGAAAGAGCCTTGTTATTGACAGATGCTGAATAGCACCCGCAAAGAATATGTAAATCTCCTTAAGCTGCCTTTTTTTCACTTTCCTCCTGAGAATCAGGGATGGTGCTGCCTCGTGTAGGGGGCATCACGGGACCCCTTCTGAAAGCTGTCATGCTCACCTCTCATATGCTCCTGCCCTGGGTGTCTCCCACACCAAAGGACAGAGGCACGCAGAACATCCGACTTCTCTATTTGTTTCTACTTGAAGGATTAACAAGCTCTGTAAAAAAAGAAAGTCACAGCTTCTCCTCTTCCAGGTTTTGTGAGGCCACATCCCTCTTTACTGCTGTCTAGGGTGATTTTTACGGCCCTTGCCGAAGTGAGAAATCGTCTCTGGTGACACTGAAAACAGTTCCCCCTTGGTATCCATAGAGGATTGGTTCCAGGAGCCCCCGTGTGTGCGTGCTCAGTCCCTAAGTCATGTCAAACTCTGTGCGACTCCATGGACTGTAGCCTGCCAGGCTCCTCTGTCCATGGGATTTCCCAAGCAAGAATCCTGGAGTGGATTGCCGTTTCCTTCTCCAGGGGATCTTCCCAACCCAGGGTCAGAACCTCTCGCAGATACCAAAATCCATGGGTGCTCAAGTCTCTTTTTTAATTGCCCAGTTGAATAGAAATGAATATAGTCAGCCATCTATATGTGGGATGCAAAATCTGAGGATACAGATACAGAGGGCGAGTCAATTGTATTTACCAATTGGATTTGAATGGGTGGATTTCCCCTTCTTGTGACAGCCTTTGTGATTAAAATCGACATGCATTTTGCATGAAAGACTCTTAGGGAGTCTCTACACACCTGCCACCCCCCCCCCACCACCACCATGGGGAATCTGGCCCTGTTTATGAGCCAAGTGTGAATGCAAAAGTTTAACACATTGCTAGAAATGACATTCAGGGGAAATAGGCCCAGCACTGATTTCGTATGTGTAGGGAGCTGCCCTCACTGTTTTTTCCCACTTTCAGAACTCTAGTCAGCAAGTGAGGCCTCTGAGAGGCTCCACGGGGGTGTTTATGGTGCCTGAGAGCACGTGTCAATTCAGTTCAGTCGTTCAGTTGTGTCTGACTCTTTGCAACCCCATAGACTGTAACATGCCAGGCTTCCCTGTCCATCACCAACTTCCGAGAGCTTGTGCATGTGTGCTAAATTGCTTCAGTCATGTCCAACTCTTTGTGACCCTATGGACCGTAGCCCACCAGGCTCCTCTGTCCAGGAGGATCCTCCAGGCAAGGATACTGGAGTGGGTTGCCATGCTCTCCTCCAAGGGATCTTCCCAACCCAGAGATCGAACCAAGGTCTCTTATGTCTCCTGCACTGGCAGGCAGGTTCTTTATCACTCAGCCACCTGGGAAGCCCAAGTGCCTATGGGATCCCAAATTAAAAGACCTTGCCAGCAAGAGAGGCTAGAGAGAATTTGGTGCTCTGGATTCCCCAAAAGATTTACCATGGCCTGTAAAAATCCTAAATCCCAAATTACCTTAAATGGCAGTACACATTGTACATAAACCAATGGGACATGCAAACCCACAACATGCTTTTTTTTCCCTCCCTTCTTCCTGGCATTGACATAACCCACACACATCAGGAAGTTCAACCTGCCATTCATTTATTAACCAAACCCAAGGCAAGGGCTGTACCCGTTCTGCACAGACAATTGCTAATTCCTTTGAAATGGAGCTGCTTCTTTCACTGGGGCTGCCTTAAGGCAGATGGGGGAAAAAAGCGGGCTGGCTTTTGACTTCCTAATACACAAGCCAACACTTACCTTTTCCTGGCTCCCTGTCCCTGTGCTGTCTTGGCAGAGGGGCTAGAGTTCAGAAGATGGCCTTGGAGGAGCAGGTCATTCTCTTGACTTCCTTTGAGCGCCATCGTTCTGTGTTGTCAAGGCGAACCGTGGGAGGGGAGGGTGGCGGGGTCTCTGGGGGTGGATGGGGGCGGATCCCAGAGCTGCTGGACCCTCTGGCCAACAGCAGCAGTGAAGTCGTGGAGAAAAGACAGCACTGTCCTTTTTTCATTAAGTGTATTTATAAACATACCAAACATGAAACATTCTTCCTTTCTTCACAGTGATGGATGATTATATGTCTATGAAATGTTTTCATTTATTTGGCGCCAGGGTAATCAAAATCAGTTGAAACTGTCCCACTGAAGGGAAAGAAAACAAGGAGGCGTGGGATAGCCCATGTTCCTTGCCTCCTGCTCTGCAAGGGTAGTAGCTGGCAGAAGCGCTGGCTTCGCAAGGAGCACCCTCTCCAACTGGTAATTACTCCCAGTCACATTCAGGGCTGCCATCCACAGAGGCTGCGGCTCTGCAGGACATTCAAAGCCATCGCCTCCTCTCTGGGAGCCATGTGGGAGCGCCAGGGCCAGCCTGTGCGTGACTCTGTTTAGGCTGAGAAAGAGCTGGTCCCAGGAAACCTTTTGTGAATGAAACTCTCGTGCTTTCAAGTCTGCCCTGGCCCGTGTTCTGGGTCAGCCGTCCTGATCTCCGACATCCTGTTTAAACTGGTGTTTTCCACTACACGCAGACAAAACGATTTCTATTCTAAGCTCACAATGCTCCTGCAAAGACAGGCAAGGAGGATTAGGTGGGGAAGTGGGGTTGACCTGCTAGGGAGAAAAAATACAGGAAGCAGAGGCCTGATTCCTTCTTTGGATGGGGCTCCTTGGACAGCTAAGGAACTTGGTTCTTTGTTTTGCAAAACCGACGTTCCTGTGGAAAAGCCACTGTTTAGGTGAGCTTATCCAGCCTAAACCACAGAAGGGTTTTGCTAACTTCTGGCTATCTCTCTGCTTTATGGGTTGTGATACAGGCCAGTTGAGAAGCAGGAGGGCTAAGATCCTCAGTGGGTAAAGAAAACATGATTTCCCCGGTCTCAAATCATCATCACCTTTCAAGAAAATCATTTGAATACTAGAGCAAGGAAGAGACTTTCATTTCTTGAATAGATGTGAGGATTTTTTAAAGTGAATTGAAAAAAATATCTTTAGAATATATATATATATATATATATATATACACACACACACACACACACATATATATAATTAAAACAGGCAGAGTCCTGAGTGATCCTTTCAAAGCAGGCTCAGAAAGGCGTGACTCTTAAGTTTCAGAACTTATGGGTGTATGCTAAGTTGCTGCAGTCATGTCCGATTCTTTGCGACCCTTGGACTGTAGCCTGCTAGGCTCTTCTGTCCATGGGGATTCTCCAGGCCAGAATACTGGAGTGGGTTACTCAGGGATTGAACCTGAGACACTTGCTTCTCTTACATTGGCAGGCAGGTTCTTTAAAACTAGGCCCACCTGGGAAGCCTATATCTAGTTTAAAAAAAAATATGATTTCAGTTACAGTGTAGAAACCACTGTCCTAAATAAACAGACTGCGTTTATTCTGTAGTCATTAGCTACAGGAAATTAGTGACCTCTCCTAGGACTTTTAAGATTCTGACATTGGAGTTCCCAGATTCTTCATGTACGAAAGGATAATTACTTGATAAACTTGACCTACAAGGAAGCAAAGATTTCACCTTTGTGCCATGCCAGGGCATGAAGTTGGCATTTTTATGTATGAAATCTGAATAAAAATTATAAAATTAAAAAGTTCCCTGGGGGCTCAGTGGTTAAGCATTTGCCTTCCAATCCATGGGGGATAAGTTCAACCCCTGGTCAGGGAGCTAAAATCCCACATGCCTCGGGGCCAAAAAAAAAAAAAAAAAGAAGAAGAAGCAATATTGTAACAGTCAATAAAGACTTTGAAAAAGGTCCACATCAAAAATATTTTTTTTAATTCCTCTATCTGATATGCAGATATCTTTTCTGTGGGGAGCAAGGGGAAAAAGTGACCACTGAATAACCAATATTCCTTCCTATTGTTTTCATACATTCCCACGTTTAGGTGTAAACTTTGGAGGTGCCCAATTTCTAAAAGTAAGCCAGTATAAATCTCAAATAACAGAGTGCATTGTTGGAGATATTTAAAATTACTTCTGGAATTTTGGAAGTTTGAAAAAGACAGATACAGGAGTGGCGGAAAGTATTCTGTTTCATCTTCTCTTTCCATAATTAAGAATTAACCACTATGGTTAAAAAATACCTTGGTAATACTCATAAAAGAAGGTATGAGGAGACTGGCTCAAAAAGAGATGGCTTGAAAAATGCGTAGGGCGTCAACCCTGATTTCAAATGTTTACCTCTTCAATTACTTGATATGAAATCTGTTACTTCACTAAGAGAGGAACTGATTAATTCAGAAACTGGTAGCAACCAACTTCCTCCCAGTGAGTTGCAATGATATCACCCCCAAGGTCCAAGGGTATGCTAAATACAATTTCAAAATAGCCAATCACATCGGCTGAGATGAAGTGGCCACAGCCAACCACCATCGCTTATCCTTCTTCGTCCAGCCCCATGACTTCAGCCTTCAGGCAGCATCAGAGTGAGCAAAACCAGGGGCATCCAGCCAAGTCTTAAACAAATCCCTGAGACGCCTTTATCTCTGGATGAATAGATCATGTTAAGGATTTCTAAGTCAGAAATAGATCTTATAGAATGTACAGCTTTGGTGTCTTTTTTAGGTAATATGTTTCCTTCCTGGACAGAGCCACTGATTGATTCTAGAATAAGCATTTTCTATTTTTATAGTTTTTTTTTTTTCCATTTTACTTAGAATTTTATCTGAAGTGTGAACAAACCCTCAAATGTTTTACTTGAACTGAGAGGAAAGAACCCTTTAATCAGAGTTTAACTAACTGGTTTTCTTTGCCAGCGGATTACATATTTCATAAAGCCAGCCGGCTGCCACCACTGCCACTTGCTTAGTTCCCAGTGGGTTCTAATCCCTTCATTTCTGCCTGTAGCTTTTTTCAGATTTAGCCAAATATACTTCCTTTTCCCATTCACCAGCAATCATTCTTACTATAAAAGACTCAGTTTCTTTAAATATACACAAGGCCTCATACACATTGTCACTTATATTCAGGAGAGGCTATATAATTTGTGAAGCCCAGCTCAAAGTGAAAATATGGGTCTTTTGTTATAAAGAATTTCAAGATGGCCATGAACTTATTAAGAATTTTAAAATGGTTACAACAGAATTTCAAGAGCATTAAACCAAGAGTGAGGGAAGCCTTTTTGAGATGAGTCCTTATGGGTTGCCTGCCTGTGACACCAGCCCCAACATTCACACACACGCATCTCCTGATAAGTGTGTAGCAGAGAACACGCATGCAAAATCAAATATTTACTTCATGCTAAAGCTTTCCTTTCAGCCCAATACCAATTACCCAAAACTCAGTTGTTATGTGAGCCACAAAAACTTTGATTTCTTACATTAAGATTTCTAGGACGTTTATCTCTATTTTTCCCTTCAATCTTCAGAAGTTACTATGCCCAATGTGCCAATATGTAAACAGGCAAAGTCACTTACTCAAGGCCACACTCAATATTATTTTCTGATTATAAAGTGTATTCTAGAGAACATTTGAAAACTGTGTAGATTTAAAACTCATAATGTACAGTCAGTTCGAGATAGCCACTATTAAAGTTTTGGTGATCTTCATGACCCAGATAATCACAATGGTGTGATCACTCACCTAGAGCCAGACATCCTGGAATGTGAAGTCCAGTGGGCCTTAGGAAGCATCACTATGAACAAAGCTAGTGGAGGTGATGGAATTCCCGTTGAGCTATTTCAAATCCTGAAAGATGACACTGTGAAAGTGCTACACTCAATATACCAGCAAATTTGGAAAACTCAGCAGTGACCACAGGACTTTTGGAAAAGGTCGGTTTTCATTCCAATCCCAAAGAAAGACAATGCCAAAGAATGCTCAACTACTGCACAGTTGCACTCATCTCACACACTAGTAAAGTAATGTTCAAAATTCTCTAAGCCAGGCTGTAGCAATACATGAACTGTGAACTTCCTGATGTTCAAGCTGGTTTTAGAAAAGGCAGAGGAACCAGAGAT
>SJYA01000187.1:3014-19084 GCA_006410615.1 Neotragus moschatus
AAAAAAAAAAAAAAACACTTAAAATTTTTAAAATTTATTTTACTTTGGCTGTGCTGAGTCTTTGTAGCTGTGTGGGCTTTTCTCTAGTTGTGACAAGCGAAGTCTAATCTCCTGTGGTATGCGATGAGGTGCTTCTCATTGCGGGGGCTTCTCTTGTTGAGCACAGGCTCTAGCATGCTCAGGCTCAGTCGTTGTGGCTCCCAGACTCTACAGCACAGGCTCAGCAGTTGTGGTGCGTGGATTTAGTTGCTCTGTGGCACGTGGGGTCTTCCCAGACTGGGGATCGAACCTGAGTCTCCTGCATTGGCAGACGGATTCTTTACCACTGAGCCACCAGGGAAGCCCCTAATTTCACTCTTTTACGTGTAGCTGTCCAGTTTTCCCAGCAGCGCTTACTGAAGAGACTTTTTTCCGTTGTGTGTTCTTGTTTCCTGTGTCATAGATTAGATGTGTGGGTTTATCTCTGGACTTCCGTTCCTGCTCCAGTGACCTGTATTTCTGGTTTTGTGAGTACAGGGTGTTTTTGAACCCATGCCTCTCTCATCCCAGGTAGAATACTTCAGCAGGAAGGTGAGAGGGAGAAGAGAATGTGAAGGGAGAAGCTAAGACACTGTCAGCTGAGTTCCAGCTGCATGGTGAGACTGATTTTTTTTCCATCCTCAGTAGAAATGATTGCTAAAGAGCTAAACTGGGTTAATTTATAGAGAAACGAAAGCTCTCACTTTTCTGGCCATTTATATGTTGTGCCTGTAAATTTTGAAACAGCTACATATTAAAAAATCAATAGGCATTTCTACTTAACACCAATAACCAGTTAGAAAGTAAAATGAAAATAGGGATTATATTCTCAATAGCAATAAGAATCTAAAATAGTTGAAATGTAATATACACGAGTTACATGAATGAAGCTATAAGGCTGAATTAAGATATATGTATTTTGAAAAATGGAGAGATGTATAGTATTTCTGAATAGGAAATCTAAATACTTTAAAATGTCCAGTCTTATGAAAACTAAATTTTAGGTTTAATTTGTTCCCCTCAATACACTTTTTAATGAGAAAATTTAATGAACCTGGGTTAAAATTCTTCTGAAAAAATAATGAACACTAAAAAATGACTTATCTTTTTAAAAAAGTTAATTATAGGGGGACTTCCCTATCGAGCCAGTGGTTAAGACTCTGCCCTTCCAATGCAGGAGGCTCAAGTATGATCCCTGGTCGAGGAACTAAGATCCCACATGCCACATGGCCATTAATTTAAGAAGTAAAAATAAATAAATAAATAAATAGAGCCATATTTTAAAAGTTAATTGTAGGGAAAAGAGCCCTACTTAGCACAAAACATAATAAAGCTATAAGAGTTAAAACCACATCATTCTGTCATAAGATCTATTTGATGGGATAGCTCGGAATGGATCCAATATATTAGTATATAATATACTCTACTACTATATAATATTTTAATATATGGTAAAAGAGTTATCACAAATCTGTAGAGACCAGAGGATTATTCAGTAAATGATATTAGGCTAAATTACTTGATATTTATGAGAAAAATTTATTTAGATTTTGCTGTCTCCCCATAAGTCCTCTTATCCTGTCCTCTCCAAAAAGCCATATCAGGATTAAAGAGCTCAGGGAATGATAAACAAGTCAGGCATATACATTTAAAAAACATGAAAAATCTATGTGAGGAAAACTAGTAATATCTTGCAAAAGATTTACCAGTAGATTTGAAGTAAGAAAAAAACCTATCATGGGCTTGGATAGGAAGGTTCAACATCACCAAAATGTTAATCTTCCACTTAATTTACAATTTTAAAGCAATGCCAATAAAAATGCCATCTTCTCTTTATTCTTGGAGCCAGGCAGATTTATTATAAAGTTTATTTATAATAATGAATCATCAAGAATAGCCAGAAAAATCCCAACAAGAAATTAGCAAGTGGGAAGGGCAGACCTAGGCTGTATTTTACAGGTGTTCACACATGTGACTCACTGTAACTGTAAATAAATAATAAAGCATGAGGTGGAAATTCTGGACCTAAGCTTTAAAAGGCCTGGCAACTTCTGCACGTGGACTTTGGGAGCTCCAGGAACCATAAAAGGAGTCCCAAGACCCTGGTGGAGAGACCATGTTGAGGGGCTACAGGGAGCCCCCAGGCTCTGAGATCAGCCTTCCTGCTGTTCCCCCGAGGGCCCCACAGGTGATCTGCCCTCTGACTGCAGCCATATGAAGACACAAAGCAAGACCGGAGAAAAGTCACTCAGCTGAGCCTCAGTCAACCCACAGAACTGTGAGAAATAATAAAACAATTATTATTTTAAGCCAAGAAGTTTTGAGATGGTTTGTGATATAACAATCAATTCTGTCGCTCAGTCATGTCTGACTCTTTGCAACCCTGTGGTCTGCAGCACACCAGGCCTCCCTGTCCCTCACCAACTCCCGCAGCTTGCTCAAACTCATGTTCNCCACAGAACTGTGAGAAATAATAAAACAATTATTATTTTAAGCCAAGAAGTTTTGAGATGGTTTGTGATATAACAATCAATTCTGTCGCTCAGTCATGTCTGACTCTTTGCAACCCTGTGGTCTGCAGCACACCAGGCCTCCCTGTCCCTCACCAACTCCCGCAGCTTGCTCAAACTCATGTTCATTGAGTCAGTGATGCCATTCAACCATCTCATCCTTTGTCATCCCCTTCTCCTCCTGCCTTCAATCTTTCCCAGCATCAGGGTCTTTTCCAATGAGTCAGTTGTTCGCATCAGGTAGAAAGTTTTGGAGCTTCAGCTTCAGCATATAGTAATAGTAATGTTTAACGTCAATGAGGAGAAAAGATGGAACAGGGTGGGAAAAACAGGGATTGAAGTTAGATTTCTCTGAATGTACCATGGAATGCCGTAGAATTTTGACTATGGGACCATATAAATGTTTTAGTTCAGTAAAAAGAAAAAGAAAAGAAAAAAAAAGAGACAATTTTAATTCAAAAAGAATTAAACCACACAAAGGCTAGAAAATATAACTGAATTTTTAAAACTTTGATATGGTTAGGTTAAGTATGGAGATTGATAAAAGAATATCACAAAGAGAAAAAAATCAATGTAATACATATAAATTTTTACTAGACACAAAGGGAGAAAATTCATAGTGAAATGGAAAGAACATATTGGGAAAGATAGGTAAGAAATATAAGCAAAGATTATATCTTGACGATAAAGGATGTACTAGTTTTCTATAGCTATGTAACAGATTACCACAAACCTAGGGACTTGAAATAATACCAGTTTACTAGCTCACAGTTCTGTTGGTCATCAAGGTCTGGGTGGGCTCAACTGGACTCTGCTCAGAGTCACCTGAGGTTGAAATTCAGGTGTCTGCTAGCCCGAGCTGTTATCTGGAGGCTCTGGAAGCATCTACTTCCAGGCTCATTCAGGTTACTGGCCAAATTCAGTTCCTTGTGGCTGTAGGACTATGAGCAGGGACCATCTCAGCTCATGGAAGTCTCTTTCTGGTCCTTGCATAGGGACCCCTCCATCTTCAAAGCCAGCAACAGGGCATCAAATCCTTTTCATACTTTGAATCTCTTTGAACTCTGTTTCTCCTACTAGTTGGAGAAATTTTTCTGCTTTTAAAAGGCTTATGATACTCACTTAGGCCCACCTGGACAATCTATTTTATGTGACGTGACTAAAATCTCTTTGTTTTAGACATGTTGTGTAACAACATAATCTGGGGGTGATATTTTATCATATTCTTAACTTCTACCCCCCTCAAAAGCAAGGAAATTATACAAGGACTAAGTCACTGGGGGTCATTCTTATAATTTGGACTATCGAATTAATAAGAACTCTAAAACATAGGATATGAACAACATTTGCAAAAGGGCAAACTAAGTAGTAACCAGACATATGCAAAAATGTTTAACTTCAATTAAAAAAGAATGCTAATAAGAACCTTCCATTTCATAGGTTAATGTCACACAAAAACATTCAATATCGTCAGGTAAGGGGTGAAGCAAAAATCTTCATTTGTTTATGATAGCAGTGTGAATGGTACAACACAAGGAGAAAAAAAAGATTTTGGCAGTATATACCAATGTTTTTTAAATCTTAGTAATTTAACTGCTATAAACCCATCCAAAGAAAATAAATCCTAAAATTGAAAGAAATCTTTCATATCACAATATTTATAGCAAGTCATTAGTAATGAAAAAATTGGAAACAATTTAATTCACAAAACAAGCATGGTTTGGCAAACTATACCTTCAAATCAGAGAAATTAAAACATGTTTATGCTGAAAGTGAGAGTCAGTTCCTAGGTAGGTTGATAAGAAGTCTGGGTTCCCTAAGGAGGAGAAAGGGGTCTGGGGCTCTCAAGGAGGAGAAAAGGACAATGTTTCTTTTCTACATTGCTTTGACTTAATATAACAATGTATCTTGCCCAAGGACATGTTTCTCCTTAACAAGAACCTTCTGACTAATCTTGTTATCTCCAGGCTATGTTGTGGGAGTGGGTCTGATAAAACCTTTCTATTGTTGGTTCTAATCTTATTAATTTAAGCTGTATGTTGGGGCATGGATCTGGTAAAAGTATAGAAGGCCTTGATAAGACTAGCCAGTGGGGGCACGCTTCCTTCTGATGTCTGTGTCAAAAGCTTTTTCTCTCCGTTTTCACTTTAATAAGACTCTGCTACACAAAAGCTCTTGAGTGATCAAGCCTGGTTCCTGGCCCCGAAGTTCAATCTTCTTTGGAGATCACCAATCCAGCATCTTTCACTGTAAGCTATCAAAAGTAACGGAATAACTAAATTGATGGAGAAATTTTCCACGTTTTTGGAGTACAAGACTAAATATTATTAAGAGGTCCATTCTTCTACTTGATGCAACCCCCTTCAACAACCCAGGAGCCTTTTTGATAAAAATGGACAAACTAATTTAAAAATTTATATGATAATACAGAGAACCCAAAGTAGCCAACATAATTTTGAAAAAGAAGAATGAAGTTGGAGGATTTGTATTGCCTAAAAAACAACCATATGAATAAATGGTCAAGAAATTTCAGTGGGTGCTTCACAAGAGAGAAAACATGAATAGCCGGTAAGCACACTTAAAGATGATTAGCATCTTTAACTATTAGGGAAGTCCAAATTAAAATCATGCCAAGAGGGACTTCCCTGGTAGTCCAGGGGTTAAGACTCCATGCTTCCAATTCACCGGGCATGAGTTCCATCCCTGGTCAGGAAACTAAGATCCCACAGGCTGTATGGCATGACCAAAACAACAAAAAAAAGTCATGCCAAGGTATACTAAGTGCCATAAGCATGGATAAAATGAAAGAGTTTGTCTATACCAAGTGTGGGTGAGATTGTGGAGAAACTGGGACCTTCACTTGCTGATGGGAATGCGAAATGAAACAAACATTTTGTAAAACAGTTTTAAAACAATTTGGCAATTTCTTATAAAGTTAAACATACACTTGTGATATGGAGTAACATGATCACTCCTAGGTGTTTACGAAAATGAAAACGTCTTGTCTACACAAAGACTTGCACTTGCGTGTTCATAGTAACAGTATTCATAACAGACAAGAATTGGAAGCGACTGAAATTTTCATCAAGTGATGAGTGGACACGCAGATAGTGTATCAGTGCAGTAGACCACTACTTATCAATATAAAAAAACTTATCAATATAAAAAAATCAAGTTCTTTATCCTGAGTGGGAGGTGGTCGCACAGGTTATTCATGTTAAAGCTCATCAAACTGCATGAGCCTGGCTGTTGCTCAGTCGCCCAGTTGTGTCCACTCTTTGTGACCCCGTGGACTGCAGCACACCAGACTTCCATATGCATGGTGGTTATGTTTTATTTTATATGAACTATGTTTCCAGAAATTGATGTCAAGCTAAATATATGGTTACACAGATCATATGCTAACATAGAAAAATGGTTGTGCCAAAATGAAAATTTAAGAACTCAGAATTTTATCTGTAGTATGATTGCAGCTGTGAGAAACAGGCAAACAAACAAAATACATGCAACATAAATCTCTAAATTAAATAAACAAAAAACGTGCAGAAAGTCTAGAAGAATGTGTTACCTACCTGACAGAGAGACTTTGCAGCTGTGATGAAGTCAAGGATCTTGAAGCAGGGAGATTAGCCTGGATTTCCCAGGTGGGCTCAAGGTAATTAAAAGGGTCCTTAGAAAAGGGAGGTAGGAACCTCAGAAACTGGAAAATGGGGTGCACTGATGGAAGCAGCTGAGGTTGGAGAGATGCGCCTTGTAAATGGAAAGAAGAGCCATAAACCAAAGAATATGGGCTCTAGGAATGCCTACAGAAACTGGACAAGGCAAGGAAACAGGCTCTCCCCTGGAGTCTCCGGAAGGAGCTCATGAACTTGCATTTTAGTTGCAGAATTCTCACTTCAGACTCGGAGCTCTGGAACCATATAACAGAGTGAATGTGTGTTGTTTTAAGCCACTAAGATTGTGGTAATTTGTTACAGTAACCACGAGAAAATAACACACTTGCTTAGTTGTTTTTCAGCCGCTCAGTGGTGTCTGACTCTACCACCCCATGAACTGTAGCCCGCCAGGCTCCTCTGTCTGTGGGATTCTCCAGGCCAGAATACTGGAGTGGCTTGCCATTTCCTTTTCCAGGGGATCTTCCCAACCCAGGGATCAAGCCCTTGTCTCCTGCATTGGCAGGGGAGTTCTTTACCAACCGAGCCCAATACGATTGCTGAAGTGCCAGTTATTTTGTGCTTTCTGGCACTGACAGCTGACTCTGGTCATGCCTAATACAGAGTTGGGTACCTGGAAGGAAGATACGGGTGACAGGACCTACAGAAGCTCAGCTGTGGCACTGAGGTAGCGATGGGATGGTGAGGACTTGGTTATTGCAGGTAGGAAAAATGACAGCTCTTAGTACATGGCAACCAGACATTTGGTTGCATGTTCCCAGTATGACCTTTACTTTCTTTTTTTAATATTTATTCGTTTGGCAGTGTTGGGTCTTAGTTGCAGGGTCTTTGCTGCAGCACACAGACTCTCTAGTTATATGACGCATGTGCTCAGCTCACTGAGGCATGGAGACCCAGCTTCTCTAAGGCGCACGGGATTCCAGTTCCTCCAGCAGAGATCAAACCCATGCCCCCATGCTGCAAGGTACTTCCCAACCACTGAACCGCCAGGGAAGTCCCCAGTATTACCTTAGAAGGCATACTGCCTGCTGACCAAGGCTGAGTGTTAGGAAAAATGGTTAAAAAATTCAGAATTTGGAGCACCCTGGGCTGCTTCCTTTTACTTCCTGCAAAGCCCAAGGGAGAGGTGAACTGGGGGTGGGGTGAGGAAGCCAACCAGTTTGTAGACAGGGGATACTGTGGTGCAAACAAAGCCCTCTCTGATGAACTGATAATCTGAGGTACCAGGCAAAGGCAGCCCCGCACGATGGTTGTACGTAAGTCTCCAAGTTTTACAAATGGCCTCATATTTTAATTTTTCTGCCTGAGAGTGAGAGCCAGTCAAGAGGTAAGCCTCAGTGTAAGGGCGTCCCCTTCCCAACTAAGCCCTTCATTTCGCGTGTCCTCAAGGTATCAAATTGAAGAGAATTTTAAAATTTTTATGATTTTGGTGTTTCATCATGCTTTGTTCTTCATAAAGACTTCATCCCAGCTTTTGTAGTTATCTAAGAAGTTTATCACTAGGATGAACAAATACTACTTTTTACATTATGAAGACAGGGATTTTTATCCTTCCTTTATTTAAGAACAGCAAGGCACTGAGACGTAGTACAATCTGTTACCCTCTTCATGGTCTACCGGTCTTGAAACTGAAGGCTGGAAGAGAATGGAAGAAATGACAATGAAACCCAAAAGTCTTACTTCTAATTTGCCTGCATTAATGACTTGATTTTCTCATTTTCATGGTAGAAAGGGATGTATGTATGTCTATGGACTTCCCTGGTGGCTCAGACATAAAGAATCTGCCTGCAATGTAGGAGACATGGGTACAATCCCTGGGTTGGGAAGATCTCCTGAAGGAGGGCATGACAACCCACTCCAGTATTCGTGTCTGGAGAATCCCTATGGACAGAGGAGCCTGGTGGGCTACAGTCCACGGGGTCACAAAGAGTTGGATGTGACTGAGCGACTAAATCATGAAACATGACAGTTAATTTTCTCGTTGATGCCCCATCAAAGTCAGTATTTAAGACTTCAGTCGCATCAATGTGTTTCTTACTTTGCTCCGTTACTAACTGATGGAAGGAAAAGATGTATAAACCCCGAAGAGTGGAAAAGTCATAAAGCCTTAAAGTCAAGGTGAAAATCGCTGTCATGTCCAACTCTTTGCAACCCCATGGACCATCTAGTCCATGGACCTCTCCAGGACAGAATACTGAAGTAGCTAGCCTTTCCTCTTTCCAGGGGATCTTCCCAACATGGGGATGGAACCCAGGTCTCCCTCATTGCAGGCAGATTCTTTACCAGCTGAGTCACAAAGGCTGTGATTGTGGTGTAGTCACTAAGTCGTGTCTGACTGTTTGTGACCTTATGGACCACAGCCCGTCAGGGAAGCCCTCCTAGGAAGCTTACCTGGCAGTAGTTATTAGACAGGGGCTAGACAGCAATTTGTGTCCTCAGTGAAAAAAGACTCTTGCTAAAAAGAACCTAAAGTCTTATTGACATGCTTTTCCTCTATTTCAAGCCAAGGCCCCAGGGACATCGAAGTAGGTGCCACAGGTCACCTTGCTAGTTAGCAGCAAAGGCATAATCAGCACCCAAGTTGTTCTCAGTATTTGGTGTGTCCTCTGTGATGGTTACAGAAGTTTTGTATCATCAAGTTTATGATGATAAGATCTCCTAAGCTGCAAACGTGTTGAGATGCCATCATCAGGAAACAACTGGACCCACTTAACTTGTGCTCTTCTGATTGCAAAGAAACTTGTATTCTGCTGAAGCAAAAGATTTCTGTCTCCAGAATAATGCAGAAACTAAAACCAAACCAAACCTTGGACAGCAAGGAAATCACACCAGTCTATCCTAAAGGAAATCAACCCTGAATATTCATTGGAAGGCCTGATGCTGAGGCTGAAACTCCAGTACTCTGGCCACCTGATGCAAACAGCAAACACATTGGAAAAGCGTCTGATGCTGGGAAAGACTGAGGGCAGGAGAAGTGGGCAACGGAGGATGAGATGGTTGGATGGCATCACCGACTCAATGGACATGAGTTTGAGCACACTCTGGGAGATAGTGAAGGACAGGGAGGCCTGTGCTGCAGTCCATGGGGTCACAAAGAGTGGGACATAACTAAGCAGCTGAACAACAAAACCGAAGAAAGATCATGTAGATGTTCAAAGTCCATCAGCAAACGCGGGTCAGCTCAGGGAGAACACTGGAGTCACATCTCCTCTTGTAGGCTGTCATTCCCTGAATTTGAGAATCACTAAGCTTTGTGTCTCCTACACCACTGAGCACATAGTTGGTGCCGAAATTTCTTTTTAATGAATGAAGTATATAAATCGTTGCTTTGTTACCCTAGTATTGTGCCTCTTTCAAAAGAAGCACTTAGTAAACGTGTCTAATTTCCTGTGTTGTCAGAAATATTGTTAATCATACTGTTAAAAATAAAAGGGGCTTCCCTGGTGGCTCAGAGGTTAAAGCGTCTGCCCGCAGTGCGGGAGACCTGGGTTCCATCCCTGGGAAGATCCCCTGGAGAAGGAAATGGCAACCCACTCCAGTATTCTTGCCTGGAGAATCCCATGGACGGAGGAGCCTGGTGGTGGGCTACAGTCCACGGGGTCGCAGAGAGTCGGACATGACTGAGCGACTTAACTTTAACTTTCATACTGTTAAAAATAAAGACCTCCAGGGCAAACTGAACTAAATTCTCTAAACCGCTAGATGCTCTTTCCTCTTTGGGCTGCTCAGCTGTGCAGCTGGAAATGGATGGTGGGGTGAGAGCTTCAACTTCAGCTCTCCCTCAAATACCCCGGAATGTTGGCTATGTCAGAAAGTGTTTGGAGAATGCCTCGGAAGCTGAGTGAATAATACCAAAGCAGTGTATTCACAAAGATATCTGAACCGAAGAATATGCACTCGAACATAGATGCACAGAGCACGTCCGCGAAATATTAAGTTTTTACCAGATTGAGGGGCTGCAGCCCAGGACTGTGAACTGAACAATCAAAGTAACTATGAAATCCGTGGCACGTGGTTTTACGTTGATCTTCTTATGGTAAAAGACATAGACAATTGTGATCAAATTCATAGGCATGTTATAAGTCTATGACCTGATAAATGACACTACCATGTTTCAGGAGGAAACTTGTAGGAGCAATTATGTCTTTAAAAAAAAGATATACAGTCTGGGTTGGGAACTCAGGTACACTCGTGGCTGATTCATGTCAATGTATGGCAAAATGAGTACAGTATTGTAAAGCAAAACAAACTAAAAAATTAAAAAAAAAAAAGATATACAGGACTTCGCTGGTGGTGCAGCGGATAAAAATCTGCCTGTTAATGTGGGAGACACTCGTTCGATTCCTGGTCCGGGAAAACTCCACATGCCGAGGAGCAGCTAAGCCTGTGCTCCACGACGGCTGAGCCAGCACTCTGGAGGCCAAGCGCTGCAACTACTAAACGTGCATGTTGTAACTACCGAAGCTCGTGTGCCTAGAGCCTGTACTCGGCAACAGGAGAAGCCCCTGCGATGAGAAGCCAGCACACCACCACGAGGGAGTAGCCCCTGCTCGCCACAGCTAGAGAAAGCCCGTGAGCAGCAGCAAAGACCCAGTGCCACCAAAAAGAAACAAATAAAAAGTAATTGAAATTTTTAAATAAAAAAGACATACAATGATTTTTCACTGAAAATTAGATATCCTTAGCTGAAATCTGAGAACACCAGCTGAGTGTTGAACTCACACCTAGAAAACCATCCTCTCATATTCTCTGCCAGCTCGCACAATCAGAAGGCTCTGCAGGCTTACTCAGCTGACAACACAGAGGCAACAAGGAATCGTCCAGGCTTGGAGTTTCTACTCCCGGGAAGGATCGCACCACAACAATGTGAAAGCATTCTGTTTCGGAGAGTTGAGAGCAAATCAGGAGACTGAGAGGATCTGCCCAGTGGAATACTACTCAGCAAAAAAAAAAAAGAGCAGACTTCTGATCTACAGAACAGCCTCTATGGACCTCAGAAGCTTTCACTAAGTGAAGTAGTCAGATGCAAAGACTGCACACTGGATGATTCCACTTAGACGAAATTTCTACCGAAGGCAAAATTATAGAGACAGTGTAGATCGGCAGTTGCTGGGGCCACAGGTGGGAGTAGGGAGCAAACAGGCAACTTTTCAGGTCAATGGAAGTGTTGAAAAACCAGATTGTGCTGTTGGTACATAAACGTATAAATTCACTAAAACTAAAGTCAACCGTATCCTTATAATGAGTAACATTTATGATACATAAATTGTATTTCAACAATGCTGTTTTTGTCAAAAGGAGAAATTAACAGAGATAATTCTTTCAGGACCAGCCTGTTGCACAGACAGATTGCCTCACTTCTAATATTCATGGTAGCCATCCTACTTTGTTTTTTTTAAGATTTCTTATATGAGCCACTTTTAAAGTCTTTATTGAATTTGTTACAATATTGCTTCTGATTTTGTGTTTTTGCTTTCTTAGCTTTGGGGCATGTGGGATCTTAGTTGCCTGACCAGGGATTGAACACATACCCCTCCATTGGAAGGTGAAGTCTTAACCATTAGACCACTGGCTACAAAGACCATTGTACTTTTGAAATGTGAGCGAATGTCTTCCAAACAAGGTGCTTTGACACACACATCAAGATACTGTTACATTAAGCCAGGTTTCCAAAATTGCAATATACAATTTCAAAGCATAATTATTCTATTAGTCTACTCACAATACGAATGCCATGCCCAAGAATATCAGTCTGTCAGATTGAGGGAAACAAACACACTGCTTCCCTAATTTGGGGGGATGAGGGTGTGACTGGGAGCCCAGGAGAACTTTGTGAGCTTTTCTTGAGCCAGACAGCTGTTTAGGGCGGCTCCCAGGGCAGGAGGAAGAGTATTTAGGGTGTAGACTTAAATGCCTTCACTAACAACTGTGGCGTGCTGGTTACACTCATCACCACCACCACCACAGACATGTGAGCAATTAGATTGGGAAAAGTCATCTTGGTCAAAGGCAAAAGAATGAACAGAACATTCTGGAGGCAACTTGACCAGTGTTTCTGTCCACAGCAAGCAGTTCTCAAGTCGGTGTGCGTCAGAATCTCCCTACTTTTGTTAAAAAGGCAGGTTCCCAGGCCAGGCCCCAACGCTGCCAAACTAGACATCTGGGAAGGAAGGCTAAAGTCTGAATCTTTAATGACCTGACAAGTGATCTTTATGCCGAAGGGCCTCAAAACACAGGTTAAGGAACACTGAAGAAAGGGGAGGGGAGGGAGGAAGAAAGGCAAGAAGGATGGAGATGAGGCCTTGCTGGCTAGTGGCTTCCGCTGAATTAGTTTTAATCCCTTCTAAGCCTCTCGCTGTGTTTGACCTCCACACCTGACATTGTGCCCTCGTCTTTACCTGTCTCGGCTTTCAGGTCGAGGAGTCTCACCTGTGTTGGGCTGGAGACAGAGGGCAGTGGGAGTGTTTTCTCCTGCACACCCCCACTACCCCGCCTTGGGACAAGACTGAACTGGAGGCAGATCACGCCTTTGCTCAGAGGCTCACCTTGGGATCTGGAGAGGAAACTGCAGGCGATCCTTTGTTCGGAAACCCTGCTGAGAGGGAGGGAAGCGAGGGTCTGTTGGATCTGACAGCCCAGCCCAGGCAGCACCCTTTCCCTGGGGAGGACGCCTGCTCTGTGGTCATGTGGGGAGAGAGACGGGCCCTCCCACCTGCGGGCAGTGGTCCACGTGGGTCCCTTGGCTCCAGAGATACCCTTGCTTTCCACACTCCTGCGCAACGACCCAGCCTGTGGCTAGTGGTGTTTGGCCACCTCTCGGAGATTCTGCCCCCCCGCCAGACCACATGGGTAAGCCATGCTTACGAACACACCAGCCCATGTCTAATGTGTGTCCCACTCACTGCCTCAGCCACTGGCGTTTGGACCACTTAACCCAAACTGGCCCAACGGGAGCCCCTTTTCCTGGAAACTTGCAATGATAATTAAGATATTTCCATCTCAGTGTGAGCTGCCTTTCTCATACAGAGAAGGAGGAAAACTCAAGAACTTTAGCACTGCGGTTCTTTCTGCGTGAGGAAGGAGTAGCCTAGAAGTCTAGCGAGGAGAGAGGAGAGTTGTCTGAGAAAGAGGACATCCTGGAGTGACTCATTTCATTTCCCAGTTCGGTCCCCTCTGGGGCCAAGCTCACCTCCTTGGCGCCATTCAGTCTCCTGAGACGCTCCTCTACTATTGGGACACAGGGTCCTTCTATGGTTGTTTAATCTACCCTTGACCTGCGGTCAGCATCCTCACAAATCCAGGTACAATCATATTCCCCTTTGGCCACCCCTCTTGTGTTGGGCTTTCCAGGTGGTGATAGAGGTAAAGAACCCTTCTGCCAAGGCAGGAGACATAAGAGACTCGGGTTCGATCCCTGGGTCGGGAAGATCCCCTGGAGGAGGGCATGGCAGCCCACTCCAGTATTCTTGTCTGGAGAATCCCCAAGCATAGAGGAGCCTGGTGGGTTACAGTCCGTGGAATTGCAAA
Source organism: Neotragus moschatus (assembly GCA_006410615.1). Classification (NCBI taxonomy): domain Eukaryota; kingdom Metazoa; phylum Chordata; class Mammalia; order Artiodactyla; family Bovidae; genus Neotragus; species Neotragus moschatus. The sequence goes on from SJYA01000187.1 coordinate 16,744, forward strand.
GTTGGACGCGACTGAAGTGACTTAGCACACACGCACCTCCTTGTTTAAACTCGTATCCTTTCCTTCAGCAGACAGGAAGGCAGACCACATTGTCTTACTGTTGGTGCAAAGTGAGAGCTTTCCTCCAAAAATGATCTGGTTTGAATTACTGACTATACCATATGCTGACTGTATTTGAATTATGAAACAGTTAACCTTTAGGTACAAAAATGGAACTGCGGGTATGTTTTGTTTTAAAAAGAGCCCTTGTCCCTACCATGCAGCACATGGAACTCTGCTCAATATGCGGCAGCCTGGATGGGAGGGGAGTGTAGGGGAGAAGGGTTACGGATGAGTCCCTTTGCTATTCACCTAGAACTATCACAACAGTGTTGATCAGTATACTCCCAAAACAAAATAAAAAATAGTATTATTTAAAAATAATAACAAAAAAGTCTCTTTGTTTAGAGTTATATATTGAAATATTCAGGATTTGCTTCTAAATGATGCCACAGGGTAGGAAGTGGGTGAGGGTGTAGATGAAACAAGTTGACCTTGAGCTGTTAATTGTTGAATCTGGGTGACTGGGGTTCATCCTATGAGTCTGTGTGCTTTTCTATATATTTAAATTTGTCCATGATAAGTAACTCTAAAAATACCAATGGGAATTTTTTTTAAGGGATTGCCTCGGAAATAACACAAAACTATCAACACTCAAAAGCAGGAAGACGCTTCTTAAATTGGAGATCCAAAAACATCACTCCAAAGGCAGTCACCACTCATGGGAGCAGGCTTTGTGTACCGTATAGCTAGTATATAAATTAAAACGTGCCAGGGCTGTGTGTCCCCACCTTCCCTTGAATGAAAACAACAACCGTGAGTTTGTGTTCAATTTATCTCCAATGGTGCAATCCAAAATAAAATATCCTAATATCTATAGCTTTCTTTTATATTAAAAAAAAAACCAAAACTACAGGACTTCCCTGGAGATCCAGTGGTTAAGACTCTGAGTCTCCACTGCAAGAGGGTACAGGTTCCACCTCTGGTTGGGGAACTAAAACCCCACATCCAGAACAGCGTGGCAAAGCAAAAACAGACAAACAAGAACTACACACAACTGTATACTGAATGGTTTTTATTTTATTAAAAATTACATGGTAGATTTAAAAGTAAGAAACATTCTCTCAAAGTAGAATATTTTCCAAATAGCTTGAAAGCATGTGTGCAGGAAAATAAAGCATCTTGGGTGCTCTCCAACAGCCCCCGGAGTCTCCGTATACCCATGCGTGCCTTCTTATTTAGAGGAGTGAGTAGGAGGGGGAGGGGGAGGGTGCTTGTTGAGTGTTCAGAGCATCTGATTTCATTCTTTATATGTTCCCTACGCTTCCAGTGGTCTTTTCTGGGGACGTGGAATTGTGGAGAAGTATTTAAAGTTGTGATTGTCCATTTCACTTTCATCCCTATCCGTTTTCAACGTGGCCAAAGTCAGTTCTTTGCAGGAGACCGTCTGCTCCCTCTATGACCTATCACTGTCCTATTCGTGTGGTTATCCTCATGCTTAGAGATCTTTGGGGGCCACCTCTGAGACCAGGAGCCCCAAGTGACCGTTTAGCATCCCACCTCTAAGACCAGGAGCCCCAACTGACCGTTTAGCATCCAAATGCCCATGTCTTGCCATTGGTCCGCTCCCCCTCAGCCTCCCCTGCTCCTTCGTCCCGTTCATGTTAACTTTGGTTGGATTTTGCAATACTCCTCCCAACTGGTCTCTCCACTGCCAGTTTTCGCTCTTGTAACACGTGTGTATTCAAACCAATTCACACTGCCTTACTTGTGGCTCTTTTGATTTCAAGGGCTGAAGGCCCACTCTGAGTCATGGAAACAGAAGTTCACTGCAAGGACATTTCCAATCAAAACATACTGGGATCAGAAAAAAAAGGAAAAAAAAAAACAAAAAAAACCCCCCAAACAACCAAATCCATTTCTACACCGAAGGGTTCAATGACTGCCTTCATTGACCTTTAGGTATTAATGAATGAGACTATAGATTTAGCATCACAAAGAGAGCATCTAAAAATTTCCTTGTTCATGTGAAATGCCACAGGATAAAGCTAATAATATGGCTGAGTCAATGAAGCGATTACTAGTTGACATCAGCTCTCCGTGGCACCATGTCCTTTAGCAGTGAGGGTAATAGTAACAAGAAACAGAATCCCACGTGAGGCCTCACCTTGCTACATCCCCAACTCAGGCTAACTCTTAGTCCATTGCAAACTTCAGCTCTTTTTTTTTTTTGTTCTTTTTTTTTCACTTTATTTTTTTTAATACATAAATAATTTAATTAAAAAAATATAAGACTTACAGC
>SJYA01000188.1:8516-54709 GCA_006410615.1 Neotragus moschatus
ACATTCGGAAAACTAAGATCATGGCATTTGGTCCCATCACTTCATGGGAAATAGATGGGGAAACAGTGACAGACTTTATTTTGGGGGCTCCAAAATCACTGCAGATGGTGATTGCAGCCATGAAATTAAAAGATGCTTACTCCTTGGAAAGAAAGTTATGACCAACCTAGATAGCATATTCAAAAGCAGAGACGTTACATTACCTTGCCAACTAAGGTCCGTCTAGTCAAGGCTGTGGTTTTCCCAGTGGTCATGTATGGATGTGAGAGTTGGACTATGAAGAAGGCTGAGCACTGAAGAATTGATGCTTTGGAACTGTGGTGTTGGCGAAGACTCTTGAGAGTCCCTTGGACTGCAAGGAGATCCACATTCTAAAGGAGATCAGCCCCGGGTGTTCTTTGGAAGGAATGATGCTAAAGCTGAAACTCCAGTACTTTGGCCACCTCATGTGAAGAGTTGACTCATTGGGAAAGACTCTCACGGTGGGAGGGATTGGGGGCAGGAGGAAAAGGGGACGATAGTGGATGAGATGGCTGGATGGCATCACCGACTCAATGGACGTGAGTTTGAGTGAACTCCAGGAGATGGTGATGGACAGGGAGGCCTGGCATGCTACGATTCATGGGGTCACAAAGAGACACGACTAAACGACTGAAGTGAACTTGTAATGATGCTGTGAAAGTGCTGTACTCAATATGCCAGCCAATTTGGAAAACTCAGCAGTGGCCAGAGGAAAATGTCAGTTTTCATTCCAGTCCCAAAGAAAGGCAATGTCAAAGAATGCTCAAACCACCGCACAATTATACTCATCTCACACACTAGTAAAGACATGCTCAAAATTCTCCAATTCAGGCTTTGGCATTACATGAACCATGAACTTCCAGATGTTCAAGCTGGTTTTAGAAAAAGCAGAAGAACCAGAGATCAAATTGCCAACAACCACCGGATCATTGAAAAAGCGAGAGTTCCAGAAAAACATCTGCTTTATTGACTATACCAAAGCCTTTGACTGTGTGGATCACAACAAACTGTGGAAAATTCTTCAAGAGATAGGAATACCAGACCACCTGACCTGCCTCCTAAGAAATCTGTATTCAGGTCAGGAAGCAACAGTTAGAACTGGACGTGGAACAACAGACTGGTTCCAAATAGGGAAAGGAGTATGTCAAAGCTGCATGTTGTCACCCTACTTACTTAACTTCTATGCAGAGTACATCATGAGAAATGCTGGGTTGGATGAAGCACAAGCTGGAATCAAGATTGCCAGGAGAAATATCAATAACCTCAGATATGCAGATGACGCCACCCTTTTGGCAGAAAGTGAAGAACTAAGGAGCCTCTTGATGAAAGTAAAAGAGAAGAGTGGAAAAGTTGGCTTAAAACTCAACATTCGGAAAACTAAGATCATGGCATCTGGTCCCATCACTTCATTGGAAATGGATGGGAAACCATGGAAAGAAACAGTGACAAAGTTTATTTGGGGGGGCTCCAAAAATCACTGCAGATGGTGATTTTAGCCATGAAATTAAAAGACACTTGCTCCTTGGAAGAAAAGTTACGATCAACCTAGACACCATATTAAAAAAGCAGAGACATTACTTTGCCAACAAAAGTCCACCTAGTCAAAGCTGTGGTTTTTCCAGTGGTCATGTATGGATGTCCCAGAGATGGACTGTAAAGAAAGCTGAGCGTCGAAGAATTGATTCCTTTGAACTATGGTGCTGGAGAAGACTCTTGAGAGTCCCTTGGACTGCAAGGAGATCCAACCAGTCCATCCTAAAAGAGATCAGTCCTGAATATCCATTGAAAGGACTGATGCTGAAGCTGAAACTCCAGTACTTTGGCTGCCTGATGCGAAGAACTGACTGATTGAAAAAGACCCTGATGCTGGGAAGGATTGAGGGCAGGAGGAGAAGGGAACGACAGAGGATGAGATGGTTGGATGGCACCACCAACTCAATGGACATGAGTTTGAGTGAACTCCAGGAGCTGGTGGTGGACAGGGAGGCCTGGTGTGCTGCAGTCCATGGGGTTCGAAAGAGTCAGATATGACTGAGCAACTGAAATGAACTGAACTGAACTTGGAACTGACAGGTCATAACTGGTTCCTGTATTGCTCAGGGGCATATGTTCTCTCTCTCTCTTTTAAAAATTCTTTCTTTCTTTCTTTCTTTTTTTTTTTTTTTTTTACTATATTGGGTCTTCATTGCTGCACGGGCTTTCTTTAGTTGCAGCAAGCAGAGGCTACTCTCTAGTTGTGGTATGTGGGCTTCTCATCATAGTGGCTTCTCTTTTTGCGGACCAAGGGCTCCAGTAGTTATGATTCCTGGGCTCCAGAGCACAGGCTTATTATTTGTGGCACAAAGACTTAGTTGCCTTGAGGTATGTCAGGTCTTCCTGGACCAGGGATCAAACCAATGTCCCCTGCATTGCAAAGCGATTCTTAACCACTGGACCACCAGGGAAGCCTTCTGTTTTGTTTTATTAAAGTAAAGTTCATTTAACCATTATAAAGTATACAGTTAAGTTGCTTTCAGTGTATTCACCATGTCATATAATCACCACTACCATCTAATGCCAAAGTTGTTTTCATCACTCCAAAAAGAAGCTATATTCCCATTAGGCAATCACTCCTCATCTTTTGAAGGTCATATGTTCTTAAGGTCCTTTAATGAGATTTGCTTATAGCTAAGATGGGTATTTAGTTAGCATTGACTCTTAAAACAGTCAAAATAATTTTGGCCTAGATGAATTTATGGAGTAGAATCTGAAACTTTGTGCTGTTTCAACAGAATCTTGGGTTCCTGCCCACCCAAACTTCCTCAGCCCACATCTGCAGAGAGGTGTGGTCCTGTTCAGTCATGGTCCTTGCCAAGTTCAGCTCTTTTCTAATCTAGCATTTATAGAGCTCATGTTATGTGCCACACTCAGTCGTAAATTTTTTAGCTGTATTATTTTATTAAATCTGAAAGCAATTCTAGTGCACTAGTGTTCCAATATATAGCATTGTCTGCATTTTACTGATGAGGAAATGGAGGCTGGACTCACTAAGGTGTCTTGCCTTAAGTTGCACCAGCAGTAAGCGCAGAACAGGTGGTGAGTGTCAGGCTCCAGATCCATTAAGAGAATGTCGGTTCCATAGCCAGTTGAAAAACATTTCCCAGCACTCCATGAGCAGTGTATCGGTTAACTGATGCCACAGTAATGCTGAGTAAAAATCTCAGTGATACATGACAATAAATATCACATGTGCGAGTCTGTGAGTTAGCCGATCCTGACTGAGCTTGGCTGGATGACTTCACCTTTGGGTTAGCTAGGGCTCTGCTGTTCTTGGCTGTGCTTGCTCATGTATTGGGGTCATCTGGCTATAGACCGATCTACAGGGGCCTCAGCTGGGACAGCAGGGGCAACTCCTTCTGTTCCGTGTGTCTTTCATCTTCCAGTGTGAGTCCAAGGGCAGGCAAGAACCAGCCCTGCTAATACCCCATCAGGCAAAGCAAGTCCCATAGCCGGCCGAGGATCAAGGGGTGGGGAAAAGCCTACTCCTGAGTGAAGGGAACTCCGGGGTCCCATGACGGAGGGCATAGATGGGGGGAGGATGCAGGATGGGCTGTGTGTGCCATCCCTCTGCCATAGTAGGTTCGCGCCATAACTCATGAACACTCAGCAGTCACCACAAGCTTGAAACCCCCCTGTGGTTGGTTGTTACTCCATCTCCAGCTTCTTCTCTGCTGGTTGTCTGCATCGTCCTGTACACTTAAAGAGTGGTGGAGTTTGTCGTGTGGTTTTCTCACTTCTGGACCTGTTCCCAGCACTGGTCCTTCCGCCTCAAGGGCCTTCTCCATCCCTATGCCTGGCTCACGCCTCATCCTTTGGGTCTAACTCAGGCACCAGTCTGTGGAGCAAGCAATCACTGACAGAACCCCAGCCTTGGTTAGAGGCCTTTGTTAATGTGGTAGTGATAATGACCACCTTACTGTATTAGACAGTTAAGTATCATTTTGTTAACATTTTTATTGAGATGTAGTTCACATTCCATAGAAGTCATCTCTTTAAAGTGTGTAGTCAGTGTTTCCAGTATAGGCACAGAGTTGTGTAGCCATCACTGCAATCCACGTTTAGAACGTTTTTATCACCCCAAAAGAAGTCTAACCACTGCCACTCACTCCTTGTGACTGGCAGCCACTTGGCAACCACTGATTTACTCTGTGGATTTGCCCATTCTGAGTGTTTTAGATAAATGGCATCACACTTAACTATACGTGGTCTTTTGTGAGTGCCTGCCTTCACTTAGCTTAACGTTTTCAAGGTCCATCCATGTACATCGGTCCATATAACATGGATCAGTGCTTCATTCCTTTTTACTGCTAAATAATATTCCATCGTATGCTGTATTACATTTTATTAACCCATTCATCTGTAAATGAACATTTGAATTCTTTTCATTTTTTGACTGTTACGAACAACACTTAGAATATCTGATACAAGTTTTTGTGTGGACACATGTTTTCATTTCTTTTGGATGTATACCTAGGAATGGAAATGCTAGGTCATCTGTTAATTCCATATTTAAGAGTCTGAGAAACTACCAGACTATTCTAAAATAGCTGCACCATCTTATATTCCCACCAGCAGTGTATGAGGGATCCAATCTCTCTGTGTTCTCATTAACACTTTCTATCATCCGTCTTTTTTATTTTAGCTCTTCTAATGGGTGTAAAGTGATTTCTCATTGTAGTTTTGATTTGTGTTTCCCCAAAGGCTAATGGTGTTGAGCATCTTATCTGTGATTAACGTCTATTTTTATATATTTGGAAAGTGCAAGACATGTCTGTTTTAATCCTTTGCCCACTTATTAATTGGATTTTTTGTTTTTTATATTGAATTAAGAGTCTTATATATAAACACATACACACACACACTTATGTATATATGTATTCTAGGTACAAATTTCTTATCAAATATATCATTTAGAAATATTTTCTCTCATCTTCCCATATTTGCAGATTTATTTCTCCTATGCCCCATTCTGTGGGTTGTCTTTTCACTTTCTTGATGTTATCAGTTGCAACACACAAGTTCTAAATTTTCAGTGTAGTTGAATTTCTCTAATTTTTCTTTTGTTTCTTACGCTTTTGATGTGATAGCTGAGAAACCACTGTCAAACCCAAGATCAGCAATATTTACTCCTATGATCTGTAGAGTTTTATAGTTTTAGCTCCCCCACGTAGGCCTGTGATCCACTTTGAGTTAATTTTTTGTGTATGGTATAGTAATTATCTTTCATGCATATTTCCCCCACTATCCTCCCCCTGCGAGTGAGGACTGTTTCTTAGCCATCCATGGATCTCAGTGTGCAGACTAGGAGCTCTGCCAGTGTTATCCAACAGTGTGTACTTGGGCCCCTACAGAACTGAATTTACTGAATTGTGTCTTCATATTCCATCAGCCTATGGAAAGGTCATCAGGCTTGTACGTCCTATGATGATTGTTACTTTATTTACTGCTAGTGTGTAGTGGAAGGTAGCACTCATTCTTTCATTTGACAGATATTTATATTGGATACTCCTTAAGTGCCAGGCTCCGTGCCGATCTTCCAGGACTTTTATGTAGCACCCTCTTCATGAGGCCAGGTAGGCATGGTGGTCACCTCCATCACAGTAGTGACTCAGCAAATTCAAGATCAGCAAGGTTGCAGCAAGGAAGTGTGAGTTGATCTGTCCCCAGGCTGCAGGAAATGTCACCGAGCTGTTGAACCTCTTCTTCCTAAAAACAGTTGGCCTGCACATCTCAAGGGTGCTGAAGTCAAACCTACTCCTGAGGCAGGACTTGAAATTCATGTGGGACCTGGGCTGGTCAAAGGTACGTTCATGGTATTGAATGTACTTGCCAGGAACATCCAAAACCCTGGTGTTTAAAACTGACGAGGGCGGAATGTTCTTCTAAGTCGGTGCCCGTTTTGACTCGAAGCCGTTATTTCCCAGGGAATCTGTGTAGCTTGGCTCCAGTGTACCCTGTCCTCACTGAAGGAGGAGACCCTGAGTTTCTGTGGCTGAACCCTTGTCCTCAGTGACCTGGCCACATTCTAAGCCTAAGCAGGAAGGTTGGATTATAGGGAACCTGGTCAGAGGTGGGACATGAAAGGGTCCTTAAAGCAAAAATGAAATTGAGATACCAGTAAGCAGTCGTTTATACTAGTAGAATTTCAAAGTGGAAAATATTAAAGTTTAAATTTCTTTTTTTAGTTTCTTGTAAATATTGCTCTATCCTGACTCACACAGTAATTGTTAGAAGCAGTGGTCCAGAGTTTATTTTATTTATAAATGACTGGCATTTACAGGCATGTGCACTACCTGTCTGCTAACACTGAAGAGATTACACTTTGAAACACTGGAATGAGACTTCTAGAGAATTCGTAGGTTCAGAAGCAGTTTCAAAAGGCAGCCCGTATGTAAGATAGCTAGCAGAGAAGGCTGTGTCTCAGGTGGTGGTGTGCCTAGCCGTCCGGAGGCTCAAGATGCAGCGTTTCATTTCTCTTTGTCGCATGGCCTGAAATTCTGACAGGTATCGCAGCCTCACAGCCTTTATCACCAGGCACAGCTAACACATTTGTACTTTAAAAAGCAAACAAACAAATGTTGGACTTGCCAAATAAAACATACGTGTCGACTCTGTGTAGATTAGACAATCACTTAAGCTAAAGAGTGAAGTGTGACTACTTCCAGACGAGTCGAAGTGGGTCTTTTTAGCACTATGCTGCCTTCAGACGCGCTCCGGGTGAGAGATTGAAAAGGAAGGAGAGGAGAGACGTTGTGGAAGTGTGCCTGGACGCTGGGCAGGCCCTCGACTGGGGGGTGCTTAAGTCAGGGGTCCAGAGAAACTCGAGGGTGCAGAGTAAGGAAGGGCCCCCAGTGGGTGGAACCAAATACCAGAAGGAAGGCGGGAGGCTGTGAAGGTGGACATGAATCTTTTCAAACCTGTCTCAGAGAGTAGCCTTCACTTTCCTCTTTGTCTCTCCAGCATCGCATGTTCTGCTCCAGCACCCTCGTGGAGATTTATTTCTTCCTCTATCAAATAGACTCATGGTCTGGGAATGTGCCCTCTTTAACACTGTAGACCTCATTTTGTTCAGCTTACAAATGGAACTGAGAGCTTCTTGGAAGAGAAATGTTGGCTGTTTAACTGATGTTTCTAATATAACTTTCTATGGGGAAGTGCATTCCAAGTTACAGCCAGTGAACTGGTGAATGGTCTTTGAAATTGTAGTATGTTAATAGGTGTGAGTTTCCTGTGTTGGGAAAGGTGTTTGGGGAGCAAAACACACCTGACTTGATGGTGTGCTAACCTGTGCTAGAAGAGCCTGTTGGCAGATGTGTAAATCAAAAGGACTTACAAATACGTTACTCCTTTCTCTGTGGTTGTGTTGAAAGGTGGTTATTTGTTACTTCAATTTAGTATTTTATTCCTTGGATGTATAGTCTTTGTCAGACACCTATAAACTTCTTCTCTGTCCCATCAAAATAATTCCAAGTTCAAAATTATTGAGTTCTTAATATATATATTTTATTGTTTACTCAAATTTATTTTAAAATACTTATCTAGGTTGATTTCTCTCTTGTATATCTTCCATAGTCTCCCATTTTGTTAATAGAATTTTGTTTAGTTATTCATCCAGGGTAGAGATTCTGTCACCTTCCACTTTACATCATATATCCACATGATAAGGGTCTTGTTATCCCCTAGTCTTCTAAAGTGTCCTTTATTTCTTTTTATCATCCTTTTAGTTACCTCTGTCATCCTCATTGTCTCTCACCTGGGCTAGTGCAGTGAGATTTTATCTTCTTCTGATACAAAGTATTTGACATTAAAGGTTATAATTCCTAATGGGCTGTGAAGTCAGTTTAATGATGGTGACGAAAATTGTTCTTAGTTTAATGATGGTGACTAAAATTGTTCTTAATAATAGAATAAAAATATAGGAAAACATCTTAAAGTGAGGGCAGTGTTTTCAGCTGCGTGTGTATATAGATGCATACATGTATGTACATAGTGCTGGGGATCATGATTAAAATGTATTTGCTGTTGTGGGTCACAATAAGAAAGTATGGGGGGGGTTGGGATTGGGAGCTCATATGCACTCGTGACTGATTCATGTCAATGCATAGCAAAACGAATACAGTATTGTAAAGCAAAACAACTAAAAAATAAAAATTAAAAAATAAATTTGTATAGAGAAGGGGGAAAAAAAAAAGAAAGTATCAGAGAAAGTCAAGAAAACAAGAAAGCTGCTGTTCTTGTCTAACCTTTATGTACCCTCTTTCCCCTGATCTGCCTCTCTTTCAGTTATTTTTCTAAAATAAGAATCTCATCATCTTACAACCCTGCTGAAGAGCCTTCACTGGCTTCCTGTTGTCTGCAGGATGAGGTCTACACTCAGCATTGCTCATAAGGCCCCTGATCACTTTATCCCAAAGTGTCCTAGGCGCCTGAGGTCCTAACATCCACCTTGTACTATTCCGTACAGACATGCCTTTGTCTTCTAACCTTCTGCCTCTCCATGCCCACTACTTGGAATCCATTCTCCATGTGACAGCCCCATCTCTGAAGACAGAGATCAAATTGTACTGATTTGGAGAATCCCTTCCTGAGTACCGGAGCATCTCCCATGTCTCTGCCCATCCTCGTTTGAGGGCTGAGGCTGTGTATTGTGTGACTTCATGTCCCAAGCTCAGCCAGGGTAGCACATACAGCCAGCTCCGGGGTAGCACGTACAGTGTGTTCCGAGGAACTATAGTCATTGGTTAAGCTAGTTCATCAACACTAGTCTCTTGGGCTGTTTTTAAAAAGAAAAAAAAATGTAAATCTTCCCATTTATTTAGATATTCATAAAATGTTTTTAGATCTCAAAGACAGAACTAGATTGGTTCCTTGAAGATTTGAACAAGGAAATTAAAAAATGGGAACAAGAGAAAAAAGAAATCCAGGAAAGACTAAAGGCACTGAAGAAGAAAATGAAAAAGGTGTTAAATGCCAGCAAAATGTGAGTAACACTTGAAAGACAATGATTTTCATTTATTTTTAATTTGGGTATATTTTGGGTTATTTTATCCTTTGTGGTATTCCGTTTCAGACTATCAAGTAAAGTGAAAATTTTAGACACTGTTCTCATTTCATTTTAAAGAACATCTGTTCTTTAAAGAAGAACATTTTAAAGAACATCTGGGAATTATCTCACCTACAGCTTTTTCTAAACCTCTCATATTTATACATAAATAAAAGTAGGGCTGCAAGTCCAAGAACTTACTACTGGTCTGAACACCACCTTTTTCTCTGAACATTATCTTCAACCCCTTTTCTTTGTTATAAAATGAGGGGACTTGTCTAGATCTAAGGTTCTTTCCAGCACCAAGATTCTGTGGTGATCATTTTATTTATTACTTCCACCCTGAATCTTTAAATTAGTAAAATTTGGTCCTATAATACAAAGCATTCAGTAATATACGTTCAGGCAGTTGTCAGATGGGCTAGGTTTGTTTTAAGATTCTGTGCGATCCATTCCTAACCCATGTTGCCCTAAATAATTGTATGACTCCTCAGCTTAATTGCTACCTACTGTTGAACAAAATACCTGAAGCTTGCTGGCTTAAATTAACTTAATTTTAATTTGATCCGGATCTTGCATTCTGGGCTGTCCTGGCTGGGCCACCCTTCTGCTGGTCTTGTCAGTGGTTCCCCCTGTGGCTGCATTTAGCTGGGAGTTGGCTGAAATATTTTGGCCTCTCTCTCTCTGTGCAGTTTCAGGGCTTCTTCCACTCCACGTGACTTCTTCATGTGACTTTTATCTCTAGCACAGTAGCCGCACCTCCTGTGTGATGGCTAAGAGCTTCCAGGAGTGCACAGGTAGTGCTGCCAGGCCTTCTGAAGCTTCAGGCCCGGAACCGTCAGCATCACTTCTGCCACATTTTGTTGTTTCGGGCAAGTTGCAGGCCTGGTCCAGATTGAAGGGCGTTAATAAGGGGAGGCGTGGTTCCCTGGGGGCTCCACTGACCACACTCACTGTTCAGGGCGTATAAGTTTTGTCCACTTGCTGTGCCCTCTGATCAGGTGAATTTCATTATGCGTATTGCTAACCTTACCCTTCAGACAGTTTTTAAGTAGTCATTTATAAAGCATGATAAAACGGAAAATACTGCATATGTCATGTAATTTTGATTTTGCTCAAAGTTTCATTGGAAGAACACATTTATGGAAATCTAAAAAGCTTTTTACCTCTTACTGTTTGAGCAAGTACAGTCTTAATTTTTAAGTTACTCAAAAATTCTGGAGTATTTATATTTTAATTTTTTCATATATTCAGTTCAGACATACTATCAAACTAGACAAAATAAATGAAACTGAGACTGTTGATAAAATTTTTTTCTGTGCTATCATAAAAATCATTTCTGCTGAGGAATAATTTTTTATTGTCTTTTCACTTTATTAGTGTATTTCTTTGCCTTTTTCTGTTGTAGTTTAAAGATAGGCTATAGGCTTCTTTATACTTTTTGTACTTTCCCAAAAAAGCTTAATTTTTATATTTAGATTTAAAACTTTTTGGATCTCTTAGAGAACAACAAAGGTATATGAGCCTATTTTATTGATTTTTCTATGCTTTAGATCACAGTTGGTATTCATTAAGAAATGAATGGTCACGAGGAGCTCATGGTTGGTGCAGTGATGCAAGTCAGAGATAATTGTTGAAGGAAGGCAGAAATTCCATGAAAAGCTACCCAGTGTTGAAAACTTAGAGGAACTGTTTTACAAAAGAACTGAAATGGCATTTAAATTGGTAGTTTGCGGAAATGGGTTTTTATCCAGTAGAGATGACTAAAAAGGTGTGAAGGAGAGCATGAAAGAGGCAGAACCCTCTTGGTAAAGGGCATTGCTTATTAAGAATCAAAGATTTACACACTTTGTTTTGAAGAATTATCCTACTGTGTGCATGCATGTATGTGTGTGTGTAATTGGACTTCAGGTTCTGGCTTAAAAAATAGAAGGCTGTTTTCATTTTGAGTGAGAATCTATGTTACACTGGTGATGACCCAACACCTTATTCCTCTGTCTTATGTTGAACCACCTGGATGGAGGTGCTCCTGACACAGGACTGAGATGGAGTCTGTGGTCCAGACACACAACGCAGAGTGAAGGAAAGGCGATCTGCCCTCCAGGTGTAGAAGGGAAATTTTTCCGAAAGGAAAAGGACCCAAATTCTTTGCCTATTTAGAAGATACTAGAAATGAAATGTAAAGAAATCAAGAAATGTTTGCATGGATGTAGAATTTACTGTGTGAGATTGTGCTTTTAAAAATCTTTGAAAATTGATTGAAATTTGGTGATTATGCTTTTGCAGGTATACGCAGGAAAACAATGGAAAGGAAAAGGCACTTGAATTACTTCTGGATCAGTCCCTTGAAATCAGGCAAATTAAGCTTATTTTTATATCTGATTATATTCTTAATATCAGAGGCACAGTCTGAATATAGTTAGACATCCAAATATATTTTTGCTTATATGTTTCTTTTAAATAATTGTTTCTCTTCTTAAAAATTGTTTTATTATTTATATTAATAAATAAATTTATTTTTAAAGTAATTTTATGATGTTTTCTACTTTTATTTCTCATTGTCAGTATAAAAAGTCCTAAATTTAGCATTGTTCATTACTCTTCATTTCCTTTGAATTAACCTGAAACTAAAAATGTCTTTTAAAAACTTAACGTTACTTGAAATAACAGTCTCAACTATTGTAGTTCATTGTTCTACAATTAAAAAATTATTAAAGAATGTTTGTTATGAACCTATAAAAAGTTTTCCTTTTAATCTTTACTACTGCAAATAATGTTTGTACATACTGGAAGCCAGTATGTAAAGTTTATTAACATAATCAGATTAAATTTCATCTAACTTCATAAAAATGGGGAACCCGTTTCACAGCATTGCCACCAAGTAACTTACTTTAATTTCTCATCTTCCTTTGATGATTTGCAGAGAACAAATAATGAGTCTTGTATTAAGTAGACAAATGTTGGGCAAGAAGTTTCTCTGGAAGATGTTCTATTATCTGTTTGTGGCATGACTTCAGCGCTAACCTGACTTCACCCTTTGTGAGCTCACTGGTTATGTTTTTTTCAGTTAGTTTTTTTTGTTTTCTTTAATATTTGCAGTAATACATTTACAAATGAGAAAATGAAAATAGAAGAGAGTATAAAAAAGGGGAAAGAGCATTATGAAGAGAGTCTTCGAAGGGCTGTGGATGCAGAGGTGAGTCCGGAGTACTCGGTGACTGACAGATTCGGCAGGCTGTCATTTGTTTACTCCACATTTAGTTACACATGAGCAGGACAACATTGCTGGGAAGTGTGGAGGCTGAGGGGTATCCTTTCACCCATAATCCTGCCTCCCTGAAACAACCACTCTCTCCTTGCCTATAACTTTAAAATTTTTTACCTTTATGCTTAGCTTAAGATAGACTGTACACCATGTTTTGTGACCAGCTTTCCTTATTTAACACAATTCAGTCATTTTCAATGTTCTGTACTTTTAATGGCTTCATTATATTTAATCAAGTGATGTACCATGAAGTAGCCAATCAAAAAACCTATTTGCCAGTGCTGGAAAAGGAACTTGGAAATAATATACTTATTAAGAGTATATACTCTCTTTCCTCCCCCTGGAAGAATATATACGAAAGTCAGTATACTATTTGAGAAACTACTGAGACAAAAATAATTATCTTTGGCTATATTCTATTGAATTCCTGAAACATGGTTGCCTTTGTTTTTCTAATTTGCAAAGTAGATGTTATTTATTAGTAAATGTGTCTACGATTATTTTAGAAAGGTAAGGAAGAGCTTAACTCATGCAGTCTGTAAACATGGGTCTTTAAAAGAAATATCAGCTATGCAGCTGCTTTTCTAAAGGAAGGAAGGAAAAGAGTCCCAGTGTTTACTTCTGCTTCGTGGGCCCTTTTCCTGCATCTCTGTCGGCAAGTCACCCAGTTCCCATTTACCACCGTTTAGCAAGCAGTTTTGCCTGCTGGGCCCTGTCAAGATTACTGACACCTGAATTAAAGCAAGGCCAGTCTACATTTTCTGCAGTGACTTTGACACAAATGGCCAATTGGCTTGTGTGGGGAGCCAGAGTCTAAAGTTTTCAAAACTTACCCTTGCTGGTAGTAACTTACCCTGAGCTGTGCAGTAGCACCTTGCTGTGTGCACGTCCTCTGTGTGATAGTTTGCATCTGCTGGTCCCAGACGCCACTCCATCCCCTCCTCCCCTCCCACTCACCAACCACAAGTCTGCTTCCCAGGCCTTTAACCATAGGTGCAGCCTTGGCGCTGTTTTGCAGGGTCTTGGCTCTCTGCTTACCGTGGTCAGCACCTTAGATTATGCACACCAGGTGTATACTTGCAGGTAACCTAGCTCTGTGCTCCTGTATGGCTTCAGCAGTAAGCCTTGTGGAAAGTTTCATATCTAAGAAAGTTATCACTTTGTTATTCTGTTTTCAAATCCTAAAGTTTTTTTGTTTTTGTTTTTAATTAATTTTGGGCTGTGCTGACTCTTCCTTGCTGCATGTGGGCTTTCTCTAGTTGCCCCAAGCAGGGATGTCTCTTGTTTGGGAACATAGGCTTTGGAAGTTTGGGCTTCAGTAGTCGTAGCACACAGGCTCAGCAGTTGTCATGCACAGGCCCAGTTGCCCCAAGGCATGTGGAATCTTCACAAAACCCAGTGGCCCACCAGAGAAGTCCGAAAACTTTTAGGTCAGGTTCACTTGAGAGAAATGAGAGCTAAATTCTGGTCACTCTTCTTCTGATCATGTGTCATTTAAGGAGAAACTTGAAAGTGGCTTAGAATGTTTGCTTTCACAGCTTTAAAATCGTTTGTTTTAAAATGTTTACATTCTCTCATCTGATGGTAGGTATCTGTGCTTGAAAACTGGAAGCACATGGAAATGTGTAAGTTACAGAGCATGGAGTCACAAGCTGAAGGGTTTCTCAAGAACTTGGAGCTAATGAGCAGGTACTGTGGTGTCACAGGTATTGTTATTGAGGAAATAAAGATTAGGGCTGATTTGATGAAAATTATATTCAGTTCAGTTCAGTGGCTCAGTTGTCTCCGACTCTTTGTGACCCCATGGACTGCACCACGCCAGGCTCCCTGTCCATCACCAACTCCTGGAGTTTACTCAAACTCGTGTCCATTGAGTCGGTGATGCCATCCAGCCATCTCATCCTCTGTCATCCTCTTCTCCTCCTGCCTTCAGTCTTTCCCAGCATCAGAGTCTTTTCAAATGAGTCAGTTCTTCTCATTAAGTGGCCAAAGTATTGGAGTTTCAGCTTCAACATCAGTCCTTTCAATGGATATTCAGGACTGATTTCCTTTAGGGTGTACTGGTTTGATCTCCTTGCAGTCCACGGGACTTTATTTTTAATAGTTATTATAGTTAACACATGTTCAGTCATGGGAAAATCAAAACATATCAACAAAATAAATTATCTTAATTCTCAATTGAGTTATAATTAGTTAATTTAGTTTTGTGGTTAAATCCATTAAGGTTTGGGAGGGGGAAGAAAATTTATATATAGTTATTCACTAAGTAATATATGGTGGTAGTTTAGTCACTAAGTCATGTCTGACACTTTGTGACCCCATAGTCTGTGAACCTACCAGGCTCCTCTGTCCATGGGATTCTCCAGGCAAGAATACTGGAGTGGGTTGCCATGCCCTCCTCCAGGAGGTCTTTGCAACCCAAGAATCGAACCTAGGTCTCCTACATTGCAGGCAGATTCTTTACTGACTGAGCTAAAAGGGAAGCCCAAGCAGTATATAGGAAACTTATTTTCATATCAGTAATTACATTTCTCCAGCCTAATTTTAAAAGGTTGAATAGTAGTCCAGTGTACAACCATGTCATGATTTATTAAATAGCTCTGTAGTGGGAGAGCTGGGTAGTTTGCACATTATGCTATTCAGAGCTGCACTGGGGCAAATATCCTTATAGCTAAATTATTAGTCATTTCCATGCAATGAATAAATTCCTGAAATGAAGATCACATTTTTGAGGCTTTTCAACAATTGCTTTCCATAAGAATAGTTATTTAACAGTCTTACCCGTAGAGTGTGGGAATGTCGTAGAGTGTGGGAATGTTGCTTTCAAAGATATTTACATATGGTCATTTTTTCAACTTCCCTGGTGGCTCAGACTGAAACGTCTGCCTACAATGCAGGAGACCTGGGTTCAATTCCTTGGTCAAGAAGATCTCCTGGAGAAGGAAATGGCAACCCACTCCAGTATTCTTGCCTGGAATAATCCCATGGATGGAGGAGCCTGCTGATAAGGCTCCAGTCCATGGGGTCACAGAGTTGGACACGTGACTTCACTTCCCTTCATTTTTCTTTCATTTTTCAACCCTCCATAATCTTTACCTGTTTTTATTTTGCCTTCTTTTTGGATAAGGTTTACCATGAGAATCCAGAGAGTCTCCTTCAGTCTAGAATGTAGCACTTTTCTATATGGATTTTTGCACATTACTTTTCATCTGGTCCTTTTATCATATTCCACACACAGGTTTTAACTTTTTAATTCCTAGTTGTTTTTTTTTTTTAATTCAAGTTTCAAACCCTCAGTGTTGAACCAGAGATTCTACAAGTCATGGAAAAACAGTTTTAATGTACAGTTCTTTTTTTTCTCCTTTTTTTCAAGATTAAGTTTTTTTCACATTAGAAAACCTTTCTGATTAAAGGTAAACTGGTCTGTTGATTCAGATTACAGGACTAATACATCTGAGGTTGAGATTGTGTGGTGTTCAGTAGCCAGTGTGCAGCACGCCAAGGGCTCTGGATTGTGATGCATCTGGGAGACAGAGGTCTCAGGCCTCCCTTTATCTAATAGCATTGACTCCTTAGTAAGCCTCATGGTACACAGGTGGTCTTTCTTAGGGGGTCTGTGCTAACTCTGCTCATTACACCAAAGGGTGGCAAAAGAGGAAAGCCATGAAAGCAGTGTTCTGGTTCTTCTTTAAGATGTATGAGAGCAGACATAACCACAGATTGGTGGGGGTGATCTCAATTGGAGGAGAAAGCTTGTTTGTCACTTTCAGTAAATCAGATTCATGGGGTGCTGAGAAGTTTAATGTAGCCTGTTAGACCCCACCCTTGGTTTTACAATGAAGTAGGGATGAAGCTTTTATTGGAATGTATCCAGGCTGCCAACTTTTGGTTTGTTTTTCAATGCTAAGATAGCCTTTGATGTTAAATAGGAAGATGTTAACTGAAGAATCGTCTAATCTTCAAATGTGAGGAGAGAAGGTAAAATTCAGGAGAATATGTGCTCTGTCCACCAGTTTTGGGCTTTGGGTTAGATCAGTCGATAATATTTCCTGAAGTGTAGTGACTTTGTAAGATACACAGTTCTTTAAGAATCATCTTTTTTGCTATGTGTACATGATCATGTTTCTCTCATTATCTTTATTTTTTTTTTTAGTTTTTGTACTTTACTGTATTGGTTTTGCCCTGCATTGATCTCATTATCTTTAAATGTTTATTTTCATTTGTACTTTAGTGCTTTCAATTTTTAAAAGTCTTCAAGTGGACATCAGCAGTTTTATGTTTTTCTCCTCTCTCAGTGATTCGGCAGCGTATCCTGACATGGACTCAGACATACATTCATGGGAATCGTTTCTTTCTGATGTTAGAGAAGAAATTGAGAAAGCAAAGGTAAGTTATATGGTATTTTATCATTCTGTCAAAATCTGTCTGATGGTTATAATTCCAAAAGCGATAGTGTCATACTGAAACTTTCTTTTTGGGGCTGTTAAAGACATTTTTTTGTAATTAAGAATTTTTCATGAAAGAAATATCTTGTTAACTGTTTAAGCTCAGCCCTTGATAAGATAGCAAAGTTATATTTGATAAGGCTTAGAGGATTCTAGTTAATAATTAGAGTAATATTAGAGTTATTTAGTTAGAATTAACAGTTCTAGTTAGTTTGAACTTCTTCCTTATAAGAAGTAACCTTGCATCCCAGTTATATTTCTTGGGAAATGGTTGAGCATTTGTTACATATGTACAGTAACAGGGAAAATAGTATTAGTGGACAGTTGTGGTTTTCCCTGGAATTTGTTAGAAAAACTTAACATTTTCCTTTCTACCTACAGTCTCAGTTTGAAGAACAAATTCAGGCAATTAAAAGTGGTTCTCGGCTCAGTGAACTTCCCAAAGTGCAGATTTCTGAGTTTTCGTTTCCTACCTGTAACACAGTGAGTCTGTTACATCTCTTTTTTCTTTTTTGAAGAAAACAGAACCGAAGAGAAGTGAGGCACATTTTCTTTCCTAACTGGCCACAAGTAGTTTGTTGTTACTGGTTTGGGAGTGGGTGTGAGCTGGGTGAATAATTACTTTACTGTCTGCATCAGGTGCTAGGTGAAGCCCTCATCAGAGTGGCCGTCATTTGCCCCTCACCCCATGACCCTTCCATCTATGCGTTTGACCTCAACTAAGGTAGTAGGCTCTGGAGCTACAGTCAGAAGCTGATCTTGAAAGTTTTTTTCTTCTCAATACTATGCACTCTTAATATTCAAATTTACTGTGGATTCATCTGCAAAAATAGAAATAAAAAAAGATTTAAAATGTTAAAAAGGTTAGTCACCTTTAACTGAGTAAAATATTCTGTTGAGCACCAGTGTTTTCAAGTTCTTACAACACATACAGAGGGGGAAAAGCATGGGATCTCAGTAGAATATTTTACTGTTAATTTTTAATTCTAGTTTATGTGATTTTATAAATGACTCAAAAAAATTTAAAATTGAAAACCTTGGGAACTCTCAGTGTGCCAGGGGCTTGAATAATTAGAACCCCTGAAAACAGCTTTACTTTGTGTGCCATGTCTCTGCTATTCATTCATCGGGTATTTAGTGGTGATCAGATGTGGATTAGATGTGGTCTGTGCCCTCAGAATGCACCTGGGTTTGGGAGTGACTTCAAGCCCGTAATTATAAGCAAAGTGCACCAAGAACATAGAATGCCATGGCAGCAGAAATCAGGGGGAGCTAACCTAACCCAGAGGCCTGGGCCTTGGCAGGAGCTCCCTTGCTGGAGGTCTCAGTGAGCCAGAGATCTGGAATAGGAGTTCACCAGGCAGAAGGAGGGAGGGAGAGAGAGAGTGTGTGTATGTGTGTGTGTGTGTGTGTGTGTGTGTGAGAGAGAGAGAGAGAGGAGGGCTGTGTGGTGTGATGTTTCAGGGTCAAAACGTTCAGATGGAGGAAATAGCATACTTGGAGGCTAGAAAAAGAACACCTTTCACAGCTGTGAAAGAAGTTCACTAGAACAAAGGGGACTGTAGGGAAAAGATTGTGATACTGTACCCACAGGCCAGAACAAAGGGAGCCTTATTCCTTAAGGCGTGCTCTGCAGTGTGGACTTCCCCTCAGTTCACCGAGCAGCCAGTGTAGGTTTCCAGTTAGGAAATGACATCAGCCTGACTGCAGTGTGGAGACCTGGTAGGAGAGGGGCCTGGGCAAGGGATGTGCAGCGGATCGGGTGCAGCTCGCTGTCCCCACCGGCCCCGATGAGAGAGGCAGCAGGGCTGGAAGGAGGAGAGCCGTTTCCGGTGTTCAGGTGGTCAGCTGAAAGAGGCGCTGCCTGTGTGGTCAGGGCTCAGCATGCGTGTGTCGGGGAGTGGATGCCAAATCTGGCCTGTGTCAGGTGGCGCCAGAGGAAGAGCAGGTGAGGAAGCCTGCTTGGAGGCTGCGTTTGCAGACAGAGAGTTTGAGTGCCCTTTGAATCACCCAAGGGGAGCTGCCTGTTAGGAGGTTTGGCTCTCAGGAAGGTATTCGAGAGTGGAATTATTTAAAAAGGGGGAATTATTTGCAATAAGCACGCAGTTGTGGAAGCATGAGAAGGGGTGGCCTGGGGTGCAGACTGGGCCTCTGACAACATGAGGAGCCTCAGCCCTTTGGCGTGGACTGCAGAGCTTCAGGGAGAGCCCCGCAGGGTCTGGTAGTGTGGAGCCCTGAACAGCTTGTTTTGAGAGAGACAGTTATCAGTGACTTTTAAGGACAATAACATTTAATTTGTTATAGTTCAAGTTCTGTGCTCTTGAGCAAGCAGGATTCATTATAGTTGTGCTTAATCATTAGTCTTTGTTCATGGATCTAACTCCTAGTGATCAGCTTTTGTGGTGTATTCCTCTCAGATTCATCCTAAATTACTTCCTGAGTCTTCAGGCCAGAATGGTCAAGGTCCCTCCACTTCTACAAGTCATGGGACCGGAGACCAGACAGCAGGTCCGGAGGAGTCAAGTCTGGGCTCTGCTGCTGACAGCCCAGTGGAGTCGTCCTCCTGCAGCCAGAAAGCCCCCCAGCTGCCAGAGCGTGAGGGTGCCGGCCAGGCAGCTGGGCCAGAACCAGGCCCGGTGGCTGATCAGAAGTTACCTGTTGCTCCAGAGCGTGCCACCCATCCAAGCCAGTCTCCAAAGAAGCCATTCAATAGCATTATTGAGCACCTGTCGGTGGTGTTCCCGTGTTACAGCAGGTACGAATCTAAAACGTCAGCAGCACTGGTAAATGCTTCGTTGAACTGATGTTTCCTGATCAGATAACAGTTTGGCCAATTAGGAGCTGATGTGGAAAGGACTGCAATTATTTAACTCAGAAGGACAAACACTGCATTTGTCTTCCTTTTGTAAACGCAAAAGTGAGCGTTTTCAAACAGATTAATCCACACTCATGAGAACCCATGGCAATTGGCTAAGATATGGATGAGCGTAGTTAACACGCTCCAGCACTAAGTATGGAATCAATAAATGAACTTCACAACATTAGTTTTGTATCATTTCAGGGGGAAAAAATCTCACATATATCAAAGAAGGCAGCAGCAACTTACACTTTGTTGAAGAGCCCCTCTGATTTGTTAGAGGTGTGAGGTGAAGAGACTGGATACAGTTTGCCAGTGAGTCAGGTGTGTGAGCATGTTGTGGATGGAGAGGTAGGGAGAGCTGATTTACAATGTGTGTTAGTATCTGCTGTAAGCAAAGTGGATCAGTTAGACACACACATATATCCACTCTTGCAGATTCTTTTCCATGTGGGTCATTTCAAAGTATTGAGTAGAGCTCCCTGATCTGTGTAGCAGGTCCTTCTTAGTTATCTGCTTTATGTATAGTAGCGTGTATATATCAATCCTAATGTCCCAATTTATCCATCCCCCTTTTCCCCCCAGGTAACCATAAGTTTCACATCTGTGACTCTTTCTGCTTTGTAAGTTCATTTGTACCATTTTTTTAGTCTGCATGTAAGCAATGTCCTATGATGTCTGTCTTTCTCTGGCTGACGTCACTCAATAAGACAGCCTTGAGGTCCATCCGTGTTGCTCCAGATGGGGAGAGCTGCTTTTAAGTAAGGCAGCCAGAGTCATCAGCTGGGCACTTCCGGAGTGCTCTTGCATCAACCTCTGACCTCACTCTCCAGATGGGTACGAGGGGGCAGAGGGACTCCTTGTCTCAGGCCAGAGGGAAGGTGAAGTGGAGAGAATGTCTCAGGGATACAGCTTAGAAGAGAGGAATCTACATCCAGGAATGATCCTCCACACCTCCCGTGTTACTTCTGTCTTTGACACAGTATTAGTCATAGTCTCTGGAATGAACTTCTGAAACACAGTGGTTAATTATGATTGGCCAGAATTAATGTTCTGCTTTTGTCAGTGGAGCCTTGACCACTTGGAACTAAGTGTATCTTGTCTGCACGTGGACATCTATAGCATAAGTTTGAGAAGCATTGTAAGTTTTCTCAATAGCAATTACCATGCAAGTTAGTAAAAAATAGTCAAGTTGTAATTACCAGAAGTACCTTACAAATAAAATTGTTTGCAGTCTTGTCTAAATTTGGCAGAATAAATATATGTTGCTTATGTTAACTTGCTTTTCTGCAAGTTAAAAAGCATATGAGGTATTAGTGCTGTAGATACCCCAAGTTCCTGTTGATTGATGATATAATCACATCTACTGCTACCTATGAAAAATGCGGGAAAACTGTGAAAACTGTCAGTTGGATTTTTATTTATCTATTTTTTTGTCAGTTAGATTTTTAAAGGGAGGAAGTAAAACAGTAGTTTGTTCTTAGAGGTTTTATTGATTTCAAGTCAGATCCAGTGGTGTCTGGTCATTCAGTGATTCTGCTTAAAGCTACAGTATGTCCAGGCTCTTAAGAAGTCAGGTTTCTAAGTAGGGATGGAGATCTGAAATGGATCTATCAGGTATATTATTCCTTTGAAAATCTATTAAAACAAGTATTTTAGGAATAATGTTGAAATGTTCACAATGCTTTATTTTGGAAGAGTGATTTTGTTGCTTTTACTACAGTTACTATTGTTTACAAATGAATTATTTGTGTATTTGATTTCATTTCTTTTTAGCTACTGGGTTGATACTGGACATAATATTTCTTTACAGTAGAAAACTTTGACTTTGTCTTGACTTCCCCACTTTCCCTTTCAGCACGGAGCTTGCTGGTTTTATTAAAAAAGTTAGAAACAAAAACAAGACCTCTCTGTCTGGATTGAGTATTGACGAAATTGTGCAAAGAGTGACACAACACATCCTTGATGAAGAGAGAAAGAAAAAGGTCAGTGTTTCATGTAAATTCATTATGTACTCCACTTTCTTCCTGTTTATTTATAAAATGTGAGAATTGTGGGGGGAAATGCTTCCAACAAAAGATGGAGAGCAATGTAGTAGACAGTGCTTATATTTTTGGGTAACTGAACTTGCTTCCCTACTATACATTCTGGCCGCAGCCAAATCCAGGAAAGGACCGGAGGCCGTGTGGACCCAGCTCTGCTGTTCCTGCGCCCAGGGCCGCCCAGGACCCATCCTCCGTGCCTGTCGGAGTATCACCCGAAACCAGGGGGCCGAAGACCGAGGATGTCCCTGTGAGTGCTGTGTGCGTGACCGTGGCATTCCCTCTGTTCTCTGAAGAGCGGGGAGAAAGCAGCTGTTAGTTCACGATGTAGCCTCATGTTTTTCATTTCTCAATGGACTTTCTTTGAGCTTCCATTAGAAGCCACATTTAGGTGACTTGAGTGTTCGGTTAGAGGAGCTGGTGACTAGCGAGGTTCTCCCCATCGTGTGGGGACTTCAGGGCCCCTACATGTGGGGACAAGAGGCGCAGTGGCCACACCATGGACACAGGGCCCGTAGATGGTCAGACCTGTTCCTCACATCAAGTGTTAATAGTTGGCAGAATTGATTTTTGGCCGGTTTTCTTCTGTGTGACCATAGGCTATGGAATCACACAAACTTGGTTTCATCACTGGTAACACTGTGAACTTGGATCATATCTGCTTGTTGGGGTTGTTGTCTGGATGAAGCACTCTGATGGGGTTAGCAGGGTCACGTGCTGTTTTCAGAATAGACTGGCTGCTTCCCTCCCCTCCCCATCATGGGCCTGGGGATGGGGGTGGGGGGCATGCTGAAATGGGCTGAGGTTGCTTTTATTTAATATACTGATTTAAATTGTTTATTGTCTTTTTAGACAATGAGATTGTTAGTTACATAGAATTTTCTATAAAATGCCATTATATCTGTGATCTCAGTTGATAAGGTATTATAACTATCTTTATGAATGAGGAAACCAAGGCACTGATGACTCATACTTCTGGCTGGCGTGCCTTCCTTTGATTTGCGTGTGTGGTGTGTAATCCCCTGTCCTCACCCACACGGACCTCATACACTGGGGACTGTGCAGTAGGCACTGAATATGTGGGTGGTAGGGAGGCGGTCTCCTGGGTGGAAGAGCTGCAGGCAGAGTAGGGTCAGCGGTGCAGGACTGCACGGAGAGCACTGGTTCACTGACCCGACCTAGGCCGTGCCTCCTTCTGTGAACTTGTTTTTGTCTCTCCCATACATTTTCACTTTCCACCAGCCTTCGGAGATTTTCCTCGTCACATACACTTGGGTGCCAGAGGGTGCCCCCACACCCATTGAGAAAGCTTATACCGTGCAGAGCATTCCTGCCAAGCCTGGCTGGAATCCACTCCTTCTCAGGGATGTTCCAGCTGGTTATGTGCTCTGTGGTCCAACAACCAGACCGGTTTCTCAGCATTCTCACTGATTTGTGTGCGAGTGTGTGAGTGTGCACATGCACACTTGCACACTTATTGGCCACCCCAAGATAGACCATAATCACCTTTCGAGGTGAGATTACTTTCTGCTTCATGGTTCATGGTAATAAAGACGTGAAAGCTGACTTATAAGAAAAATATGTATTGAAACCAGGACTTAATTTGCTAATCATAGGTTTTTTGTTTTTTTTTTTTTAAGTAACGATGTTTTGTGTTTTTAACCACAAAACCACAGAAGTAATGTGGTTCTTAATAGAAGGTCCAAATAAAAAGAACATATAAAGAACCCCAAAACCCACCCTGTAAGGGTAACCAGTATTATCATATTGATGCATTTTTTCTGAACTCTGTTATTTATCTGTGTGTATATGTGAATTTAGTCAAAAACCATATATATATTTGTGTTCTTTTTACTTTTTCACTTAGAAATACATTGTGCCGAATTTATCATGTTGGGAAATAATAACTTTTTTTTTCCTAAACTTTGTGCTGTGCTGTGCTTAGTCGCTCAGTCATGTCCGACTCCCTGCAACCCCATGGACTGCAGCTCCACAGGCCCCAAGGCCACCTTGCAGAGGCCTTGACCTGCCATTTCCCCCAGTGCTGTTGCCTCCAATCCTCCCAGGCCCTTCCCTGGGGGCCACAGAGGGGAGGGGAGGGGAGAGGAGAGGAGTGAGATCGCATCTGTCCCATTGCTGCCTGGTGCCCGGTGGTGGCTGCAGTGCCCTGAGAGGGACAGAAAACCCTGTTCAGCAGTTCAGGGATTCACAGCCTTCAGGCGCTGCCCCAACCCTACTCCCTGGCCATCACCCACTGCTGGGGCTGCATTCATTCACTTTCTGACAGTTCCCGGAGCCTCCCTTTGGGGCCAGGTTCCTCACTGGCTGCTAAGAACACACAGAAGCAAAGCCATTTCCTGCCTTCAGGGTGCTCAGAGTTAAGAGCGGGGAGCGAGAGTCAAGGAGAAGGCCACACCGTGGGGCGGGTGCTTGGGCTGCAGGGAGGCCGTGGTGTCCAGAGTCCTAGGGTGGCACTGGCTCCGCTTCCAGACAAGAATGTTATCTCTGTCCCCGACTGGGTGGCGAGGCTGGGAGCCCTCCCACTCACCTGTGTCCCCTGACAGGGATGTTGCTGAATGAGCCATCAGTTTGTTTTGATTTGATTTATGCAAGTAATCCCAGAGAAGGCGATGGCACCCCACTCTAGTACTCTTGCCTGGCAAATCCCATGGATGGAGGAGCCTGGTAGGCTGCAGTGCATGGGGTCGCGAAGAGTCGGACACAACTGAGCGACTTCCCTTTCACTTTTCACTTTCATGCATTGGAGAAGGAAATGGCAGCCCACTCCAGTGTTCTTGCCTTGAGAATCCCAGGGTTGGGGAAACCTGGTGGGCTGCCGTCTGTGGGGTCACACAGAGTCACACGACTGAAGTGACTTAGCAGCAGCAGCAGATGCAAATAATCCACATTCATAGAAACTTTAGAAAAATAGCAAAGAAAAAGTTAAATCTCTCAACCCAAAGTAGCCAGTCACCATCATTAACATTTTATATCTTTCCAGATTATTTTCTAGGCATCTCTATATACAGACATTCTCCTGTGTTTAAAAACTTAAATTATATAATCATATGATACCTACTGTTTTGTTAGCCTACTATTATTCAGAGAGCTTTTGGGATCAGCTTTCTATACCTGGTGGCTCAGATGGTAAAGCATCTGCCTACAATGCGGGAGTCTCAGGTTCTAGCCCTGGGTTGGGAAGATCCCCTGGAGGAAGACATGACAACCCGCTCCAGTATTCTTGCCTGGAAAATCCCATGGATGGAGGATCCTGGCCAGTTCATGGGGTCACAAAGAGTTGGACACGACTGAGCGACTTCACTTTCACTTTCACCCTCACCTTCTGTACCAAGGATTATGGAATTCAATTCCATAATTTTAATCAGCCTCACAATAATCCATAGTGTAGAGGTGTCATAATTTGTTACTGTCTCCAGCTGTTAGATAACTAGATGAATAGTTAATTTGTAATATGCAGCTAGTACCATACTTCAGGTATGGAATGGGATAAATAGGTATTTGTAGTATTTTAACTGAGTGAGTTAACTGTATAAATCATGATTTTTATCTGAGAAAATGAAAACTTTTTTTTTTTCTAAGAAATGTTATTCAAAAATAAGTTGTTCCCTCAGCCTGCCTAACTGTAATTGAGAATAATTTGCATCTTGTGCTACAAAAGTTTTGGAAAGCCAGTTGTGGGAAGAGTCCTTTATTACTGGGATACATTTGTTTCTGCAGGTGTCCTGTGCCAATTCCTGTGAAATGTGCCGAGAAGCATTCAAGTCCAAACACGCGCGTGAGCTGCAGTGTGGGCACAGGCTTCACAAAGGGGTGAGAGTTCTCTGTGGCACTTTTCACACCACGCATCCTGGCTGTGGAGTGTTTAGAAAAGAGAAAGGGACTTTTGCCCCTAGGCTTCAGTCCTTGCATCTTCCAAGCAAATTCCAAGCGTGCTGCGTGCGTGGCCGTCGTCCCCCTCCCCGAGACTGTACTATGGGGAGCGGGGTGGACTCCAGGCCTCTGGCGTGCTCTGCATGGTCCTCTCTGTGTCGGGTGAGGAGAGCACTCAGATGTCTCAGTCACTAAAATTCAAAGAGTGTGATTTCCTTACAAGCTCTTATATGCACTGTCAAACAGACAGTGAAATAGCATGTCAGTTTAGTGCAGTGTGTGAAGTAAGTTTAACACTTTAGAGAAGAGAAAGGAAACCTGACGGGCTCCACTGTGCCTGGGGGATTCTGGCTTGGGCCCCTCCGGGAATGGGTGTTAGCTCTTCTGGGGTTTTGGGTGCTGTGAGCACTTGTCCTGCACCCCAGCTGCTGGATTAGAGCCCATCCCGTCTCTGCTCTGTGAGTGTATGAAGCCTGAGAGAAGGGGCGCGCACTCTGTGTGTGCACGTGCGTGTGCATGCGTGTACTCAGTCATGTCTGACTCCTTGTGACCCCGTGGGCTGTAGCCCACCAGGCTCCTCTGTCCATGGAGTTCTCCAGGCAAGAATACTGGAGGGGTTGCCATGCCCTGCTCCAGGGGATCTTCTCGACCCAGGGATCAAACCCGCGTCTCTTGAGTCTCCTGCATTGGCTCGTGCCACCAGAGTCCAGGCCCACCACAGTCTCTCGTGTGCCTGTCTCCTTCCTGGGCGGGGGTCCCGCCAGGCGGACCACAGTCTCTCGTGTGCCTGTCTCCTTCCTGGGCGGGGGTCCCGCCAGGATGACCACAGTCCCTCCTGTGTCTGTCTCCTTCCTAGGCAGGAGTCTCGCCAGGTGGACCACAGTCTCGTGTGCCTGTCTCCTTCCTTGGCAGGATCCGGCCAGGCGGACCACAGTCTCTCGTGTGCCTGTCTCCTTCCTGGGTGGGGGTCCTGCCTGGGCTCTGAGCTTACCGCACTTATCTCCCTAGCGGCAGCAGGCCAGCCACTGTGTGTGTGTGCAGACTGGGGAGGGACAAGGAACAAAACCGAGCAGACAGGGGGAGTCCAAGGGCCCGGAAAGTGCCGGCCTCCAGCAGTCAGAGTAGCTGAAGAACAGACTGGAATGGAGTGGAGCAGGAAGGGGAGGCACAGTCGGGCCCTGAGGCTTCACGGTCACATCCTGAGGTGCAATTCCTTGTTCTGGGGCTTGGTCCAGACTCCTGCCCTGCGCAGGCTCTGGTGTCCCTGGGTGTTGAGTGGCTCAAGGTCCCCCTGGACGTCACGGGTGATAGCTTACAGTGAACAGGGTCATATTCATGGCCTCTGAAGGAAAGAATTTGGTTTCCAGGCCAGAGATGAGGTTTGATCACTCAGAGGTTTTGTGTAGCATAGTTTTATTACAGTGAAAAAGGGACACAGAAAGCTTCTGACACAGACATCAGAAGGGGGTAGAATGTCCTGACCGTCTGTCTTAGCAGGGCCTTATATACCTTTTCAGCTGGTTACTAACAATAGAGAGGTCTTACCAGACCCACTCCCACAACATAACTCTTAAGATAACAAGTTTAGTCAGAAGGTTCTTGTTAAGAAAGAGAAACATGTCTTCAAATAAGATACAGTGTTGTTACATAATCATTAGTACAGAGCTTAAGGAAAAACAAAGGGCTTCCCTGATAGCTCAGTTGGTAAAGAATCCGCCTGCAATGCAGGAGACTATATTTGATTCCTGGGTAGGGAAGATCCCCTGGAGAAGGGATAGGCTACCCACTCCAGTATTCCTGGGCTTCCCTGGTGGCTCAGCTGATGAAGAGTCCTCCTGCAGTGCAGGAGACTTGGGTTTGATCCCTGGATTGGGAAGATCCCCTGGAGACAGGAAAGGCTACCCACTCCAGTAGTCTGGTCTGGAGAATTCCATGGACTGTATAGACAGCAACTTTCACTCTCACTTTTAAGGAAAAACATCCCCTGAGCAAGATGACTTGTTTTGTTGTATAATCATTAGCTCTGGGCTTAAAAAACATCTTATAAGATGAAGNGAAGAGTCCTCCTGCAGTGCAGGAGACTTGGGTTTGATCCCTGGATTGGGAAGATCCCCTGGAGACAGGAAAGGCTACCCACTCCAGTAGTCTGGTCTGGAGAATTCCATGGACTGTATAGACAGCAACTTTCACTCTCACTTTTAAGGAAAAACATCCCCTGAGCAAGATGACTTGTTTTGTTGTATAATCATTAGCTCTGGGCTTAAAAAACATCTTATAAGATGAAGGAATGTAAACAAAAAACACTCTCCCTTTCTCCTTGGGGGCCCCAGACTCCTTAACCTACCTAAGAGAGTCACTCTCTCATAGTGAAGTCACCGTGTCTGCCGAGGCGAGTGACGCAGGAGAGCTGAGGTCCCCAGGCTCCTAAAGGGCCGGCTGATTGTCTTCTCTCATTTCAGTGCTTCAAGCAGTGGCTGAAGAGCCAGCGCACCTGCCCAGCCTGCCTGGGTCACGACCTCCTGTCAGAGGAGTAGCTGCCTTGCTGGAGGAGGCCCACCTGCTATTCTCAGCAGCTACAGCTCGCGCTGGAGATACGCTGCTTGTTGAGTTGGAAGACTAGCAGTGTACTCCCTTTGGTATCAAAAGCAGACACCTGAAGCTTCTTTGCACTCTGTGTTGCAGTGCTAATAAATGTAACTCTTTAATACAGCTGAGAGTAAGTAATTTCCCAACTCTGACTAGATATACAGTAATTGCCAAGTGGTAGCTGATAAAATCACATGTAACCGCTTCCTTCTGTGGTTGGGGCTGCTGCAGAGGCGCTCTCTGAGATGGAAGAAAAAGACAGCGAGTGCCTCAAAGCGGGACTCAATTATCAGCATCCTTGGCCTGCTAAAGTGCCCCACGGGAAAAGGTTTTTGAGATTGGTATTCCTGAACTTAGGCCTACATTTTTCCTCAAAGATTCTGCATTTTAAAAAATGAGCTTAAGCAGACCACCTTTTAATAGGCTGTAATGTTAATATTGGCTGATTTCAGACCAGAAGATTCAAGTCTCCTATTCATGTGATTTTTCATTATTTTTTCTCCCCAGTAGATTTGTAAGTGCTTGTTTTCCATCTTTCAAAGACACAGTGATTTTTGAAAATCAGTTACAAAACCCTTACTAGCATTGGCCAAGACTTCTTAACCCCTGAAGTCGAGGCCCCCTCGTCATCATCCCACCCCCGGGTCTGGAGCAGACCGTTTTTGAATACCTTAGTGTTCTCATTAGTGACCTTTGTCCCCCTCTCTGAGTTAAACAACAAGCTTTTGGGTATCTCTGTCTGGTACACAGCGGCAGCTGAGGGAAACAGTCACCATCATTCCCTTTCCTTACCCCACCACCAAAAAGAGACACTTGTATAATTAGTCCTGAGATGTTGCTGTTATAAGTCGTTCGTGTTTGACATTTGTGTAGAGTAATGCATGCACTTGTGTACTGTAGCCTGAGAATAAAACCGCAGCTGCATTAGACAAACTGCTTATCTTCAGTGACTTATAGACAGTAGTAGACATAGAACCATGAATTCCGGGCACATTCCATCTCTCTCAAACCGGAAGGATCAAAAAGTGTTTTCCCACGCGTTCTCTGTTTCCCTCAGAAGCTCAGAGTCCCCAGTTCACGTGCTGATGCAGTCGCCTCCGTCTGCTTTGCCTCTCCCTCAGTTTCGACGTCTTAGTGACTTAGTGCATAGATGCTCATTCCATATTTTGAAGCAGGTCCCTAAAACATTGTCTGCATGTTCAGAATAGCTGAGAATTTGCAGATATGAAGGTACACAGGGACCCATATGTAGCAGCAGGCGCAGCAGGAAAGGAGAACAGCTGAGAGCGAGAGGATGTGTTCGTGCATAACCTCAAACTGTTACTTGTGAACATGCCTTACACGTGTCCTGTGTCGAAATAAAGAGCGTTCTGAAATAATAGCCGTGTTATCCATTCTTTGTCTAATTTAAAGCATTCTGCTTGAAAATTCAAGACATAGTACACTACCAATTTAAAAGGTGATTCATTTGGACAGAAGAGCCACTGTACGTCTGAGGAGTCTAACCAAGAGTTCCAAGGATATTTTCAAAACTGGATCATGCATCCTTTTGCTTAATTAAGTAGAGGTTGCTAAACTCAAGTTCACAAGATTGGCTGTTATGAATGGAAAGACTATAGACAGAGATGATAGAGTTTATTGTTCTAGGCTAAGATGAGAGGTTTTTCAGGTGAATATGTATGAGAGTGTCGAAGTTAACCAGATTGCATTTCTCACTGCTGATCTCTGTGAGGCACTTGCGGAAGGTTAGCAGACTTCTGGTTCACACCAAAATGACCTTGACGCGTGATCCTGTCCCAGAGCCTGTGGCGTGGACCAGATACGCCCGTGGATGATGTAGGTTGGACCAGCTTTTAGGGACCTTTGGTCCTTGTGGATACAGGGCTACTGAGGCTGGTGAGAAAGGGCTCCCTGACAGAGGACCTTCTAGTCTGCCGAGCACTAAGAGCCAGTCCAGGAAAGCCCGTGTTACCAGTCTCTGTCTTCAATCTGACAGCGTTTAATTCAGAATAGTGTGTAACTTTGAGCAGTGACTATTCCTAAGACTTTGGATTATTTTTCCTGCTGAAAAGTTTATGCTATACATAAGGCATAATCCAGAACAAAATTGAAATGTTACCCTAGCATTGCAAAATGTTACAACCTTTTAAAAATTTTAATTGGAGGATAATTACAATATTGTGATGGTTCTTGCTATATGTTACTACATTTTTAAGGTAATTTCAAAGACTAGAGTAGAAACAGGTGGGCCAAATGATCACAACACAAGAGAAGCAGTGAAGTAATTTAGGTAGCTTTTCAGTCAGAAGATGCTCTCTGGAGAGACAGATAAAGAAAACAGGTAAAAGAGATAATGGCAAAGGTGGAAATTCCTTTCATCATCATGTGACGTACTTGCTGATGCAGCTGATACAAAGCAAAAACAGTAAAGTCTTTGTAAAGTAAAGATGGAAGGCTTGTCAGAATGAAGACCAAAAACATCTCCAATGTAACTCTTTTTGAAAGAAAGCAACTACTTTTCAGGCTGTTTAACTTTAATCAAACTTAATGTTAATCATCAAACCTTATTCAAAGAATAATTTTAAAAAGAATGCTTCACCATAGCTAATCCCCTTTTCCTCTTCACCACGACGTGATCTGCTTAGAGGGCACGCCCACCTTCATGTAGCCACATACCTTCAGTGCTCTGCTGAGAAGGTGGGCACACCTGGACGCCAGTGAGAACAGCTGGGTACTGAGCATCTGCTGCGTACTAGGCCCTGGGCACAGCATCCTGATACAGCAGTGAAGGAGGGACACAGACTCCACGGAGCTCGTCTTCCAGTTACAGATAGTAAACAAATTTAGAATGTAACTTGGTGCCAAGGAGGACTTTAAAGAAGTATCAAGGAAGATATACAAATGAATAATAAAATCCCTATAAAGTGGTTAGCACAGTACCTAGCACATGAACCTATGACAAAAGGGATCTAATAACTGTTACCCTGGTCAGGGTCTGGAAGTTGGACAAGGAGAGAGGGTTGTGGTCTTGTGTAAGAAAAGTTTCATTAGATTTTGTTGTTCAGTTGCTAAGCCTTGTCTGTCTATGCAGCCCCATGGGCTGCACACAGCACGCCAGGCTTCCCGGTCCCTCATCTCCCGGAGTTCACTCAGACTCATGTCCATTGAGTCAGTGATTTCAGCCAACCATCTCATCCTATGTTGGCCCCTTCTCCTCCTGCCCTCAATCTTTTCTCCTCCTGCCCTCAATCTTTCCCAGCATCAGGTGGCCAAAGTATTGGAGCTTTAGCATTGCTGAAGGGTTCAGGATGGCTTTTCATTAGATTAGAAAGCCTGGATTGTGGAACGTAGTCAAGTAGAAAAAAAGAAATCCAGTCATCTCAAAGTCATTTCGAAAAATAACAGCTTTGTTCCTGAAATCCCAAGTTGACTTTGGCTGAATCATGATTCCATAGTGAAGGATGATCTTGCCTGTGGCTGTCCCATTACCTGGAGGAGCAGTTTTGAGGTAGCTTTTCTGCTCAATTTGGGTTTAGGCCCAGAGTTCTGTGCCTAGCTTGGCAGGGGTCTTGTGTTGGCATGGTAGAGGCCTGGGCAGGTTCATCCCACTGGAGGAGGCATGTGACTCCAGCTCCCCTGTTAGGGGGAAGACTGTCACTGTCATCGCCCCCAGTCTATACTGTCTCTTCTGGTTGGATGGCGTCACTGACTCGATGGACATGAGTTTGAGCAGGCACCAGGAATTGATGGACCGGGAAACGGTGTGCTGCAGTCCAGGAGGTCACAAAGAGTTGGACACAACTGAGCAACTGAACTGATTCATCCTTTAAAGGAACAAGAATGACAAAATATTCAGCCAAAGTCTAGAAATTAAACAACACTAGTAAACTACAAAATACTAATGAGACAATCATCAGTAATCAGAAGAAAAAAGCTTTTGTCTACATTAAGAATACTAATTTTGGGTACACATACAGGAGAAAGTCAACCTCACACCATACACAGACATAGTTCCCAATGGGTAGGTTCCAGTGGTTCTAAGTATGAAAAATGAAATAGTTTTTCTACAGAAAACAAATCTTGTCCTTGGCAAAGATTTACTAGGATCTAAGTGCTAGCCATGAAGATAAAAATCTGATAAATTGGGTATTGTTATAATTAATGACTCTTACCAAGTCAAGCTGTGAAGTCAAAGCTTGTAATACTTCCAACAAAGGTTTCAAGACGTATTTAAAAATTTCATTAATGAAAAGTATATGATATACTTAGAAATGAACAAGAGATTTGAATAGGCTCCTCACAACTATCCAATGGTTAACAGGCACTTCTATAGCCAAGTGTGTTTCTGTCATCAAATACAAATTAAAACCAGTAACATCCTGCAGATACCCACCAGAATGGCTGCAAGTAAAAAAGACAGCTAATCCTGTAGTGCCCAAGGACACAGTCCCCAGGCGCACACTTCACAGGAACGTGTGCTGCGGTGTACATGTTTCATACTTGGCTTCATGCACAATAGCCTCAAACTGGAAACCACCCACGCATCCCTCGATGTAAAAGGCACAGGTCGTGGCCTCTTCACACAATGGAATGATTGTCAGCAACGAGGTGAAGGGGCTGCTGCTGCACACAACTACACAGGATTCTCACAGAACTGAGCCAAAGTAGGCCAGCAAAGTGGAGCTCCACTTAACGTGGCTTCAGAGAACTGGAAGCTGGTGGCAGAGGGCAGTTAGCTGTGAGACGATGCTGTTGACAGGGAAAGGCTGGAAGGGCGCTCATCTTCAGCCGAGCTGTGCTTACGTGAATTTGTGTAGCTATACGTTAAAAATATGCACTTTCCTGTTGTCGTTTTCAATAAAACTAAACCTTTCAAAGCACCAGAACAAGATGATACGCCTGGCCCCTGGAGACAGTGATAACTGTGGGCCCTGCGGTGCTCCTGGGGAAGTTGGCCTCCCCCTTCCCACACACAGCGGCCCCTCACAGCTATGAGACTCCATTCCTCCTGAGGCCTGGAGCGACCTGAAGGCCCCACTGTGCCCCCTCCTGGGGTTGCTGGTTCCCGCAGCCTGCCAGTGGGCACCTCGGCATGCCAGTGGGCCTTCGGGAAGTTGCTCTGGAAGGTAGGGAGGAGATGAGCCTGATGCCAACTGGTTATTGCTGCTGAGTCAAGAGGAAGAAAGCCAGACCACACCTTACTAGGGAGGTAGTGCCAGCCTGGTTGGCACTGGTACCAGCCTGGTACCTTGGCGTTGCCTGGTACCAGCCAGGAGGACCATCCTTCTTGGCACGGGTGAGGTCTGAGGTGCTAGAGTCTGCCCCAACTGGCCCCTGTAACAGGAGCCAGTTGTTCACTTTTCAGCACTTCTGTGAGCTGGCTGTTGAACACAACTACTGTTAAGAGTTGAATTACATAAGCTTACAATGAAATTATATATATATTTTTAAAAGGCAATTACTTCCTAATTACTGCAGTGTATTACTTATGCTTTGCCAGTTACTACAGGGTGGAAATACTGTGTAAGACACTCTATGTGTCTCTTCCCAACTCTGTCCTGTGGTGTCACAGATACCTTAGGGTTTACATAGGTGTCACACAGGTGGCTTGAAATTGGCTATTGGCGGGAGTCTTTACACCACAGAAATTGGCAAATGCTACATATAACTCCTCCCCCTCCCCAAAGCATCTGNCTATGTGTCTCTTCCCAACTCTGTCCTGTGGTGTCACAGATACCTTAGGGTTTACATAGGTGTCACACAGGTGGCTTGAAATTGGCTATTGGCGGGAGTCTTTACACCACAGAAATTGGCAAATGCTACATATAACTCCTCCCCCTCCCCAAAGCATCTGTGAAGGAGAAGTCTTGTGTAGGAGAAGCAGCCTGCCTAGTGCATGCTTCTCATCAGTTCCCATGGTGATCTGGGGACCTTGACACATAGCCCTTCTGCGATGCTTTAGGCTGAAAGAGCTCCCCTCAGCTCTGTTTGCCGGGAGTCTTCACTCTCAGTGCCGTGGGTGTGTGCTGCCCCTGCCCCCACAGATCCCATCCCGGGTGGGCTCCCCTTTGGCTGTCATCCTGGAGAGAAAGGTCACTGTGGAGCCCCAGGCCTGCAGGGGCAGAGGCCCAGAGTCCACCCTGAGTCCGCCTCCCCCACAGCAGCTTTGCTACCCTGTCCCCTGGCCCTGCCGCAGCTCCTCTGCTGAAACCAAGAAGACCCCTTCTTGCTCCGGTGGGGGACCTGGCTTGGGAGCGTGCAGGTGAATGCAAAAGCAGGTGTAGCAGACAGGAAACAACCATGAGGACAGTCCAAGCTAGAGGCCACAGACACATCCTCTGTCCCCTTTCTAACGTATTTGTGTGTCAAACAGGTGTCATTGTTTTCAGCAAATACCATGGGATTCAAGTGAATAAATACCATTCTATTTTCAAACTTTTCTTTCTCCATTTTTCAGAAGTTAGGTGCAAAGGCATTCTGTCTAATTCTTTTGAGCCCTCTGGTACAGTTTATTTGGTGTGATAGAAAGGTCTAAATTTAGATCTCTCTCCTCCCCATTCCAAGAAACCTGCACCAGCTCCAAGCTGTGCCGTCCCAAAGTGCCACCCATTCCAGCGGGTTGAGCCAGCAGCCTCTGAGAAAAGGAAGCACCTGAAAGATCCACACGGTGCTCGCAGATGTTGGCGGCTGCCCCAGCGCCCACGGGACTCTGGCTTTTATCGAGGCCTCACTGGAGGCCATGTTGCTTCTGCTTCCAGTTTCAAAACTACCACAGCCTCCGGATTGGCCAGACCTTTGAAAGCTGAAGCCTAGCACTTGCTACTGCCTTTCTCTGTAAGAGACAGACGTGTCCATCAAACTGCGTCCTGGGCCTGGAAGAGACGGCTGAGTCTGCGTCTCCTTCTCCCCACTGTGAGTGGTGCTAGTGGTAAAGATCCCGCCTGCCGATGCAGGAGATACAAGAGACACAGGTTCGATCCCTACGTTGGGAAGATTCAGGGCCCTGGAGGAGGAAATGGCAACCCACTCCTGTATTCTTGTCAGGAAAACCCCATGGGGAGCCCAGCAGCTACAGTCCGTCGGGGTCTCAAAGAGTTGGACACAACCGAAGCAGCTTAGCATGCCTGGAGTACAGGGGTCCTGCACACTCCCCTTCTCCTGTGGCACCTCTATGCATCCCCGCCGGCTGCCCTGGGGGTGAGCCACACGGCCCTGACAGTCACTGGTCAGATTTCTGGTCTCGCACACGCACACTCTCTCCTCAGTGCTGGAGAGGCGAGAGGACAGAGGCACCCAGAGGCCCAGCCTTATCCTCTTCAGGGGAGCCTGCGTCAGCCATGCCAGGTACNCCCTGGGGGTGAGCCACACGGCCCTGACAGTCACTGGTCAGATTTCTGGTCTCGCACACGCACACTCTCTCCTCAGTGCTGGAGAGGCGAGAGGACAGAGGCACCCAGAGGCCCAGCCTTATCCTCTTCAGGGGAGCCTGCGTCAGCCATGCCAGGTACCTGGTGTGCCTCTGGGGGTCTGGAGGAAAGGCAGCCCCAAGGGGCTGAGGCAGTGTTTGGGCGGGGAGGGTCACGTCCACCTGCAGCCTTGAAGGAGGCATTGGGGACCTGGGGGGGAAAGAAGGGCAGGGGTCCGGGCTGATGAAAAGTCATGGGCCGACCCTGCTGGGAGGGACCTGATATCTAATGGGAGGGGAGAGATGCCCAAGGCGGGGGCCCGAGACCAGACCTCGGGGAGCATTTTTAGCCTGCAGGTGACAGCCCTCCTTCAGTGTCAGTTGTACCTGTGGATTTTTAAGAGTCGCAGAGAATGGGCCCCAGGCCAGGCAGGGGGCATTTCTGATACAATTATAGCCGCATCCAGCAGCCTACTCACCAAACCTTTGCTTCCACCCTTGACCCCCCGGGGCCCAGTCCCACCCCATGCAGTCACTGGAAATTCTGGACCCAGTCCAGCCCCCACAGACCTACACTCAGTGGATCTGCCTTGCAGGGCTCCGGGGCCCCGTATCCAGGCCCATGCGCTCCCCTACTGCCGCCCTCTGCCTTGTTCTCACCTCACCTCCCACAGCGGGAGCTGGGTCGCCCCCACCAGCCCCCTCCCAGGGCCCCCATCGCCGGCTGACACCCAGACCCCTCTTCTTCCCGCCCCACCGTCTGCTTCCCTTCAGTGGTGTGGGTAGCAGATTATTTATCCTCTTGGAGCTTTAGCTTCCATGTTCCTATGAGGATTAAATGACGGTGCTTGCACACAGTAGCTGGTCCATAAACACTTTGAAAAAACATGCCCACTCTGTATCAGAGCCACCCCGCAAACCAGCCACAGTGGTCTCTGAATAGGGTGCCTCCAACCTTTCTCACCTCCCCCAGAGGTACCTGGCACCAGACACTGCCTGGCCAGTGTCGCCCAATGCTTTTTATGAATGACCATTTCTCGACTGTGGTAGAGTCTTCTGGCTACTGCTCTGAGTGATCACAGATATCTCAGCACTTGGTGTCTCCAAGCCCCCTGCAAAGTAGTGCTATCTCTTAACTCGCATTTTACAGATGAGGAAACAAGTCCAGTTTACTCAACTTCCCTAAGGTCACATAGCTGGAAGATGCCAGAGTCAGGATCGGCCCCTGCCCAGCTGACTTAACTGCTCCAGCCTTTCATCTGCTGGCCTCTTCCCCTGCAGCCAGAAGAATTCAGGCCCCAGGTGGCAACAGAAACTTCAGCTACGTATTCTGAAAGCACTCTGCTTCACCACTAAGGAGAATGTTTGTTGTGGTGGTTGTCTAGTCACTAAGTTATGTCCTCATGGACTGTAGCCCACCAGTCTCCTCTGTCCATGGGATTCTCTAGGCAAGAGTACTGGAGTGGGTTGCCATTTCCTTTTCCAGGGCATCTTCCCGACCCAGGGACCAAACCTGTGTCTCCTACATTGGCAGGTAGGTTCATTACCACGGAGCCAAGGATAACGTTGCTCTTCAGTCTGTCAGTTGTGTCCGACTCTTTGTGACTCCATGGACTGTAGGACGCCAGGCTTCTCTGTCCGTCACCAACTCCCAGAGCTTACACAAACTCATGTCCATCGAGTCAGCGATGCCATCCAACNCCTACATTGGCAGGTAGGTTCATTACCACGGAGCCAAGGATAACGTTGCTCTTCAGTCTGTCAGTTGTGTCCGACTCTTTGTGACTCCATGGACTGTAGGACGCCAGGCTTCTCTGTCCGTCACCAACTCCCAGAGCTTACACAAACTCATGTCCATCGAGTCAGCGATGCCATCCAACCATCTCATCCTCTGTTGTCCCCTTCTCCAGCCTTCAATCTTTCCCAGCATCAGGGTCTTTTCCAATGAGTCAGCATCTTCACATCAGGTAGCCAAAGTATTGGAGCTTTAGCTAAAGCATCAGTCCTTCCAGTGAATATTCAGGGTTGATTTCTTGAATAATGTTAGTGTGGCTTTTTCATTGATGCCCTTTATCAAATTGAGCAAGTTCCTATCTATTCCTAATTTGCTGATTTTTTTTTTTAAGCAGAAATTAATGTTGGAGTTCTCAGATGCATTTTCTGTGTCAGGTTGATTTTGGCTTTCTTTTTTCAGTCTGCTAATATGGTAAATTACATTGATTGTCTTTCAAATATTAAGGCAACCTTACTTTCTTAGGATAAAGCCCATTTTGCATCCCTTTTCATATTCTTAAGTTTGATTTTCTAATTTGTTTTAGAATTTTTGCATCTATGTCTATGAGGAATATTAGTCTGATTAATCTTTTCTTCTTATGTCTTCCCTCTGGTTTTCGTAACAGGGTGATTTTTGACCTCATATAATGATTTTAGAAGTTTTCCTCCTTTTTGATTTTCTGAAGGAGTTGGTGTAGCATTGGTACTATGTCTTTCAGAAACGTTTGGTAGAATTTATCATTAAACACATCTGAACCTGGATTGTTGTTTTCATTTTGAATCAGTTCAAAATACATTTTAATTCTGATTTTCTCTTTGACCCACTGGGTTATTTTTAAAGCGTGTTATTTAGTTTCCATATATTTTGGGTTTTTTCACATATCTTTCTGTTATTTCCAACTTATTAATTTTTTTATTTCCATGAGTCAGAAAGCATACTTTGTATGATTTGAATCCTTTTAAAATTATTCAGTTGGTTTGTGGCCCACAACATGGGGCCAAAACTTGGCAAACATTCCACGCACACTTAGAAAGAATGTGTATTCTACTGTTTGTTGGTAGATCAAGTGCCCTATAAATGTCAATCAACCAGTGAAATTAGTCAATACATTGATCAAGCCTCCTATATACTTTCTGATTTTCTTTCAATTTGTTCTCCCAATTAGTGTGTGAGACTTTTGCCTATAATTGTGGATTTCTCTCTTCTTGAAGTTCTAACGGATTTTACTTTGTGTGTTTTGAAGCTGTGTTATTAGGTACCTAATTTTTTAGTATATAACCTCTTGATGAATTTTATACTCCTTACCTTATGACTGATAACTAACTGATATGATGGTGACTGCAGCCATGAAATTAAAAGATGCTTCCTCCTTGGAAGAAAAGCTATGACCAACCCAGACAGCATATTAAAAAGAAGAGACATTGCTTTACTGAAAAGGTCCATATAGTCAAAGCTATGGTTTTTCCAGTAGTCATGTATGGATGTGAGAGTTGGACTATAAAGAAAGCTGAGTGCTGAAGAATTGATGCTTTTGAACTATGGTGTTGGAGAACTCTTGAGAGTCCCTTGGACTGCAAGGAGATCCAAACAGTCGTTCCTAAGGGAAATCAGTCCTGAATATTCATTGAAAGGACTGATGCTGAAGCTGAAACTCCAAAACTTTGACCACGCAATGTGAAGAACTGATTCATTGGAAAAGACCCTGATGCTGGGAAAGATTGAGGGCAGGAGGAGAAGGGGACGCCAGAGGATGAGATGGTTAGATGGCATCACCAACTCGACGGACTTGAGTTTGAGCAAACTCTGGGAGATAGTGAAGGACAGGGAAGCCTGGTGTGCTGCAGTCCATAGGGTCTCAAAGAGTCAGACATGACTGAGTGACTGAACTAAACTATCATTATGAAGTGGCCATTTTTTATTTCCAGTAATATTCTTTGGTCTGAGATCTTCTTTGACATTAGCATAGCTACTCCAGTTTTCTTTTGGTTAGTTTTGGAACAGTATATCTTTCCCTATTTCTTTACTTTTAACCTAGTTGTCTTTATACTGGGTACTTTTTAAGCAGCATATAGTTAGGTATTACATTTCTAGCCAACCTGACAATTTATGCCTTTTAATTAGGGTGTCTAGACACCTATATTTGATGTAATTGTGGGGTTTAAATCCACCATCTTGCAGTTTGTTTCCTATTTGTAGCATCTTTTCATTCCCATTTCTTTTTGCCATATTTTTGAGTAATTATACATTAATGTTTTGATTTTAGTGTTGATTTATGATTTATAATATACATTTTAAACTTCCTTCCAATAATATTGTGCCAGTTTTCTTAGGAGAACCTTACAGCAGTTTTCTTCCATTTGCCCTTCTGGCCTTGGTGTCATGGTTGCTGTACACTTTAAACCCTGTAAATTAGAAACTCTACAGTACATTGCATATGCTCCAGTGTCGAGAGTCTGTATTTCAGTGTCTTCCCTTAAACAGTGTGAAGTTTATGCTGAAAGGCAATTACTTTGCTGGTAGAACTGAACCTTCCACCCGTCAGTAGGCTTTCTGAGGGAAGGTTTGAATGGCCTTGCCCGGGAGCTGGAGGAGTCCCCCTGAGGGCCGCCCTTTCTCGAGTGTCTGCTGAAGGACCGGGGTGCTGGGCCAGTTCTCTCCGCTCTGGCTGGTCAGAGCCCCAGGCCTCTGTGAGTCGCCAAAATCTCCACTTCCAGCGCCTCGGGAGCGGTTCTCGGTCAGGCCTCATGGAGTCTTGCCCCGCACACGCAGAGCTTGGCGTTGGGCTGAGTGGGGAACCTGCGCGTCGACTTCCGGAGCCCCCCCTCCGCGCGGGCGCGCGGTTCCTGCCACCTCAGCGGCCTGAACCGCGGTCTCTCTTGCTGGCC
Source organism: Neotragus moschatus (assembly GCA_006410615.1). Taxonomy (NCBI): domain Eukaryota; kingdom Metazoa; phylum Chordata; class Mammalia; order Artiodactyla; family Bovidae; genus Neotragus; species Neotragus moschatus. The sequence continues at coordinate 48,770 of SJYA01000188.1, forward strand.
CCCAGCGAGGGCCAAGCTGCTGTCAGGCCAAGGCCGTGTGAGTCTAGCCTCACCTCAGGCTCCACAGTCCTGCGACGGTTTCTATGCAGATTCCGAGAGAAGTTGCTTCGTGTGTTTCCAGTTTTATATTCTTCTGTTGTGAAGGAATAAGTCCTTTGCCTGTTCTTCAGTTCTGACGAGATCCGAAAGTCCTGGAGGACCCTGAGGAAACAGGATGTCTGGCGCTTCCAGAACGCGCGGCTCGGTCTCCGCCCTCCCACCTCTGCCTTCTGTTGCCGTCTGTTGCCCTTCCACGGCTGTGTGGGCAGAGGTTTGTGGAAGGAAGGGATCAAGGAAGCGCTTCGTGACTCAGTGACGTGTCAGAGCACCTCTGACAGAGAGCCCGTGGAACCTGCTGGTGTATTGCGGGAAAATTTGTATTTTGACAAGGCAAGGCAAAAAAAGAATTCAGCTTAACCTCGCCTTGAGAGATCTAAGAAATCCTGCGGACACCTTATTTAACCTTTATATTCCCTGTAGCATCTACAGGGGCTTCTGCCTAGAAAATGGTAAGACGTTATCCTAGAAACACAACAAATACATGAATGAGGTGAGTTTATGTTTTTACTTCAAAAGGCAAAAGAGAGTCATTTCTGTATATTTCTGTGATTTTTTTTTCCCTTGAGTGGTCACATGATTTTAGATTTAAGTTCTGATACCACGCTCTCTTATAATCCTAACGCTCTGACCACCCACTCCGAGCCACAAATGAGGAGAGGCTGACTCTTTCTGTCTCCAGAAGTTTCTGCGTGTCAGGGCGGCGTGACCGCCCCCAGGGGCGGGTCATTAGGGCGCCTGGCAGCGGGTGGAATCAGGCTGGGAGAGAGGGAAGGAGAGTGACTGTGCAGAAAGGAATCCGCAGCTAGGCTCCGAGTGCCAGCTGCTCCGCCCGGAGCCCCGAGACTCCACCAGCTTGGGGACCCTGCCCGGGAAAGCCGAGTCCAGAGAGCACAGATGTGGCCTTCCGCCTCTGGGGGGAGCCTGGGGGTGCCCAGGGCTGGGGGTGCCCAGCCCTGGGGCTTCTTGGGGCCCTGGTTCCCTGTCTTCTCGCTTTCTCCCTGCCTCCCTACCCTGGGCTGCCAGGACGGGAGCTGGCAGAGCCACTTTCTGCTGGGACCTGGTGAGGGGCAAGGGGCCTGCAGACCACTGTCCCCGCTGACCGAAACCATAAAGGGGACAAGATGGGGTGAGGTGAGTCCAGAGCGCAGATGAAGAAGATGCAAAGACTGGAACCTCCTTCCCTGCCTTTTGCCAGCTGTCGCCTCGCACCGATCCTAAAAATAGTCTTTTTAATCCTGAGGAAGCAACCAGAGGAGAAACCGACTGGTTTATTTTTAAAACCTTACATGTCTGTTAGAAGTGCTGTAGGGATGCTCCGAGGTTCTGGCTGTCAAACCCTCTGACCTGGGAGTGTGGTCCTGGAGAGTGGGGACACACCCCACAAACAACTGCGGTGTGGAAACACAGGGACCGAAAGTGAACAAACCCACCAACATCAGCCACGGGGGCTCAAAAATCCAGGACGGCTCCCTCCTCCTTTTTTTTTTTTTTTTCTATTTATTTTATATGAAGGATAATTGCTTTACAGAATTTTGCTGTTTTCTGTCCAACCTCAACATGAATCAGCCACAGGTAGACATATATCCCCTCCCTTCTGAACCTCCCTCCCATCTCCCTCCCCACGTTACCCCTCCAGCTTGATACAGAGCCCCTGTTTGAGGTTTCTGAATTTCCCATCTCTTAAAATAAAATAAATTTACTTATTTCTTTCTGCTGTGCCGGGTCTTCATTGCTGCTCGGCTTTTTTCTAGTTGCACTGAGCGTGGGCTACTCTCCCTAGTTGCAGTGCTCGGGCTCCGCATCGTGGTGGCTTCCCTTGTTGCAGACCATGGGCTCCAGTAGTTGTGGCTCCTGGGGCTTAGCTGCTGCATAGCATGTGGGGTCTTCCCGGACCAGGGATTGAACCTGTGTCTCCTGCATTGGCAGGCAGGTTCTTTACCACTGAGCCACCAGGGAAGGCCCTGACTCCCTCCTCTTTTTCAGCCATGCTTCCCCGCTGCCTGAACCTCACTGGGGTTTCATGGGAAGAGCGGACCAGATGGGGATTCAGTGCCTGGCTAATGGCATCTGTTCAGCGCGCCTGGTTCTGGGCTGCGAGGCTCATGACACAGCTGATCCCAGCACCCTGCACAGCGCGGGAGTGTCAGAATGCTTTCCTGTCACAGACCTGCTCCCCAAGTCCTTCTGGGTGTTCGGTCACTCTGCTCCCTCAGCTGGAATCTGGGAGGCCCAGGAGAGTTTGTGGTCGACCAGCTCACCCACCGGCCCAGACCTTGTCATCAGCCACGGTTCTTGCACATGGTCTTCTTGCTGGAATCCCTGCAATCACTGAAGCCTCCTCTGACCATGGTTCCCAGACCAGCCAAATCTGACTTTTCAGGGCTGCGATCCACCTTATAGACTGATTCTCGTTGAGTTCTGAAGCCGTAACCCGCCCTGTGAGTGTGTTTGGAAGATCTGGAGGAGGGCAGGGCAACCCACTCCAATATTCTTGCCTGAAGAATCCCATGGACAGAGGAGCCTGGCTGACTACAGTCCATGGGGTCGCAAGGAGCCGGACACGACTGAGCAACTAAGCACAGCACAAGGTTAAAAGAGACCCTAAGGGCAGAACCGTAATCCGATAGGATGGTGTCCTTGTAAGAAAAGGAGGAGACACCGGAAATGTACATGCACAGAGAGAAGATCCTATGAGCCACAGTGAGAAGGTGGCTGTTTGAAGCCCAGGAGAGAGACCTCCTTGAGAGGAGAAGCCAAACCTACAGACACTTTGATCCAGGAGCTGTGAGAGAATCCATTTCCTTAAGTCAGCCAGTATGTGGTATTTTGCTGTGGCATTCCTTGCAAATGAACACAATCCAGCATCAGCATTTTTCCTCTTTCAAAATAACTTTGGCTATTCTAGGTTTTTTTGCATTGCCAAATACAATTTAGAAGCAGACTGTCCTTTACTACAAAAGTTCTGCCAGGAGGTTTAGAATTGCGCTGCATCTATGGATCAATTTTGAAAGAGTAGACACCTTAACCATACTGATTCTTCCCATTTCTAAACATATTTCTCCACTAATTTAAATCATGTAAAATTTTCCTTATCAATGTTTTATAATTTCAGTCTAGCGTTTCATATCTTTCATGAAAGGTATTCCTAATTATTTTGATACTACTGGAAATGCTGTTTTTAAATTTCATGTGGTTAAAAACCAAATTTTTGCTGGCACACAAATATGAATTTTTCAAAATTGATCTTGTATCCTACAACCTTGATAAATGTTATTAATTCTAGTAGTATTTTTTATTCCTTAGAATCTTCTATGTAGACAACCATATCTGCAAATGGAGACAATTTTACTTTTTCCCTTCCAATCTTATACCTCTTTTTTTTCTTACCTTGATGCACTACCTAGGACTTCTGGTACAAGACGTTGTCCCCTTGTTTCAGTTTTAGGAGAAGATTAGTCTTTCATCATTAGTATGATGTTAGCTGTAGGCTTTCCATTGAATGCCCTTTATCCAATTAAGAAAGTTTCCTTCGTATTCCTGTTTGTCGAGAGGGTTGGTGGTGGTGCTTCTGTTTCTTTGTCATTAATAGATGCTGAATTGTGTCAGTTTTTTCACTGATCATATCATGTTTCTCTTTTATTCTGTTAATGTGGTAAATCACATTGACTTTCTAGTGTTAAACCTCAAGTAAACCTTACTTGTTCAAGATGTATAGCTGGATTAGATTTGATAAAATTCTATTGAAGACTTTTGCATCTGTGTTTACGAGGGATCTCAGTCTGTAAATTCCCTTGTTGGAATGTCTTTGCCAGGATCTGGAATTAGGGTTTTGTTGACCTCATAAAATGAACTGCAAAATGTTCTCGCTTCTGAAAGAGCTTGTACAATGTTGGTATTATTTCTTCATTAAATGTTTGATAATTTGGATTTTTCTCTGGAAAAGTTTTATATAAAGATTAAAATATAGAGGGCCACTCCCATTTTCCATTTCTTTTTGAGTCAGTTATGGTAATTTGTGTCTTTTAGGGAATTTTTCATTAATATGAATTGTAACATTCGTTGGAGTAAAGTTGTTTAAATATTTCCTTATTATACTTTTACTATGTAAAGGACCAGTAGATATTTCTTCATTTCTGCTATTGGTTATTTGCATTTTTCTTTTTTTTTTTTTCCCCCTTCATTAGTTTTGCTAGTTTATCGGTTTTACTCAGGGAACCGGTTTTTGGCTTTGTTAAATTTTTCTATTGTTTATTGCTCTTCCTTTTCTAACTTCTTAGATCATTGGTTTTAAACTTACTGCCTTTTCTCTTAATAGCATTGAAACATGTACATTATCATATGTGAAACAGATCACCAGTCCAGGTTCAATGGATGAGACAGGGTGCTCAGGGCTGTTGCACTGGGATGACCCTGAGGCATGGAATGGTGCGGGGGGGGAGGGGGGGGCTCAGGACAGGAAATACATGTACACACTTGGCAAATTTATGTCAGTGTATGGCAAAAACCACCACAATGTTGTAAAGTAATTAGCTTCCAATTAAAATAAATTTTAAAAAGTAAAATTAAAAAAAAAAAAACGTATTGTCTTTTGTCTTATATGCAATTAAATGATAAATTTCCCTCTAAAGCATGTGGTTGCTGTATCTTACAAGTTTTGATGTGTTGTGTTTTCCTTTTTCATTCAGTTCAAAATTTGTTCTAAATTTCCTTATATCTTCTTTGATCCATGGATTATTTAAAAGTATGTTTAATCTATAATATTTAGAGCTTTTCTAAATATCTTACTGTGATACAACTCAATTATATTGAACTACTGTGATCTAATTTAATTCAGTTGTGATCTGAGAACATTCTTTGTATGATTTGAATCCTATTAAATCTATTGATTTCAATCTATTTAATCCTTTTCAATCTATTCTGGGAGATGATGAAGGACAGGGAAGCCTGGCATGTTGCAGCCCATGGGATGGCAAAGAATCAGACATGACTAAGTGACTGAACAACAAAAACTATTGATATTTATTTTATGGCTCCACTTTTAAACCATATACTAAGTGACTTGAGTCTGTGCTGCCAGAGGGAGATTTGAAATGTCATCAAAGATGAATCCAGGAGCAAAATTGAGGTGTGAGGGGTTCCCAGGGAGCTGAGGGCTGCTGAAGCATGGGGTGGGCCGCTGAGAGATGGAAGGAGTGTGAGCCCTGGGGGCTTCCTCTTGTAGGGCAGGGTGGTGCCCTGCACCTCCCCCCCACCTCCCCCACCCCAAGGTGGGTGTGTTGGAGATCTGTGAGGATGTTTATGGTTGTTAGAACGACTGAGAGTCAGGTGGGCAAGGACCAGGAACGTGAGACACTGTGCAATGAGCTGGGTAATCCTACAGAGATAAGAAAGCCTCCCTCAGCAATCAATGCAAAGAAATAGACAAAAACAATAGAATGGGAAAGACTAGAGATCTCTTCAAGAAAATTAGAGATCCCAAGGGAACATTTCATGCAAAGATGTACTCAATAAAGGACAGAAATGTTAAGGACCTATCAGAAGCAGAAGATATTAAGAAAAGGTGGCAAGAATACACAGGACTGTACAAAAAAGATCTTCAGTTCAGTTCAGTCCCTCAGTGTCTGACTCTTTGCGACCCCATGAATCTCAGCAGGCCAGGCCTCCCTGTCCATCACCAACTCCTGGAGTTCACTCAGACTTGCGTCCATCGAGTCACTGATGCCATCCAGCCATCTCATCCTCGGTCATCCCCTTCTCCTGTCCCAAATCCCACCCAGCATCAAAGTCTTTTCCAATGAGTCAACTCTTTACATGAGATGGCCAAAGTACTGGAGTTTCAGC
>SJYA01000189.1:0-56960 GCA_006410615.1 Neotragus moschatus
GTGGACCTGGTTCTCAGAGTGAGCACCTCGTGGCAGCCTGGGAAGGACAAGGCATGCCCAAGGCCCCAGCACAGGGGGCTGCTGCTGCCCCTTCACGTGGCCCCCCTAGGCCCCTCCCTGGGAGGTCCTCTCCAGAGTCGACAATGGCATGGTCTGAAAAGAGAGGTCACACCCTGCGGGGCCAGGATTGCACAGCTGAAGCCAGAACCGGGGCAGGAATCCAGGCATCCGTGGAGTGGCCAGGAGGAGAGGCAGGGAGAGCCATGCGAGGAGACCCAAAGAGGCAGCCTGTGAGAGGCATGACCAGAAAGCGAAGGAAGAGCTGCTAAAAATGCTGCTTGCTGCAGCAGACCCAGGATGGCAGAGGGTGCGCGGTGGGGGTGAGGGTGAGGCCAACGTGGGCCTCTGGCTCCACTAACGGGAAAGGCCGTGATGCATCCTTGAGTCAGGAAGTGAGGAGAAAGCACATAGTTCCAGGTAATTCGACTGGCAGGACCAGGAGTGTTTTAAGGGGAAAGCTAAGTGAAAGCACAGCAGCTGGAGCAAGCTGCACTCCAAAAGCGCGACTCCCCATCTGTCTTCACCGCCTCTGGCCCCACCTGTCTGCCCTGCACACGCACACATTCATCCACGCTCTGAAAGCCAGCTGGGCCAGGAGGCACTTGGGAGGCCCCGGTGCTGACCTGGTGCAGGAGATGCCCACTCTCCCCGCGTGGCCCAGGTCCAGGAGGCCCTTCGCCAGGTTCTTCTCCGCAATGGGGCACTCTGCGCTGGGCACCAGTGCCCTCAGTCGGTCGCTAACATCCACACAGCAGGGCGCCGCAGGGAAGGCCCGCATCTGGCGCCTCAGCTTCTTGCGGGCTGCGACAGCTTCTCTCCACCTGGAGGACAAACATCACTCGGTGTTGTAAAGGTCGGCCACAGGGCAAATGCGGAACACCTCCAGCGTTAACAGGGGAAACATCTTCTGCCAACATGTTTAGGTCTATTTCAGCAACAGATCTCAAACTGAGAAATTAATCACAACTAAAGCTCAGGTGCGGGAATGCATGACAGAGAATGAGCGGTGGTGGGCAATGGAACTACCGAACCTAGGACTGAATGCTGGGGACTTCCCTGGTGGTTAGGGATCTGCCTTCCAATGCAGGGGACACAGGTTTGATCCCTGATCAGGATCTAAAATTCCACATGCCAGGAGGCAACGGAGCCCCTGTGCCACAACTAGAGAGAAGTCCACAGACCACAAAGATCTGACACAGCCAAATAAAAAAATAAATATTAAAAAAAAAAAAAGAGTTAACGCTAAACAGTGTTTGGAGGTCAATTTGCTATATGGATACAAACACAGATACATGTACCCTTTGACCCAGCAAACACCACTGACAGGAATCTCCCCCGAGACACTGCAGGCATGTGTGTGAAATGTCTGTACAAGGGTGGCCACTGCAGCGGTCTCTGTCATACTAGAGAGGAGAGGCCATGCTGAAGCCCAGCGGGGGCCAGGTGCTGTCCAGCACACTGACGACAACGCAAAGGGGCCACTGCGGTCAGGCCTCCACCTCATGTCAGAGGGCATCAAGGAACGTCCAGCGCAGAGCAGTGAGCGTGCTCCACCTGTGCCAACCACCACACAAAGCTCAGAGGTCCTCCTGGAATGGAGACTCATTTCTCACTAAATCCCCTTTTATACAGTTGTAGCTGTCAAGAACCCTATTACTTTTTTAAATATTATGAAATGAATCACCCTTCATACATAACCCATGCACCCCCATTTTAAAGACTAATGATAAATCAAACAGCCACATCATTCCATGCAGTTAAGAAGCAGTGGCCGTGAGCACCCACGGGCCCTGCTCAGTCACTCACCCTCTTGTTCCCAAAGGTACCCACTGTGTCAGCTTTATGTTTGCTATTTTCTTTCCTTTCTTTAGGGTTATACTACTATACATAAATCTATAACAATCTATTGAGTTGGAATAGACAGTTTAGATGTTGTACACATTTCCCTAAGAACTGTTTTTCTTTTCACTAAAAATTATGTTTTACAAATTCACCTATACAGGTGTACACGGCTATCACTTGGCTTCTTCATGGCCATCTCCCTGTGTCCAGTGCACTGGGTAAACAGCAGAAGGCTACCTACACATATCTGTTGAAACACAGAACAGTTCCCCCATTCCAATCTAAGTCTTTACTTAAAGGAACATGTTACATGTGTGTATTATCAACTGTGAAAGTATAATCTTGGTAAAAGATACTCTGTGTGCACAAACTCTATCTGTAAGGACATGGGACTCACCGTTGGAGATACTTGCAGAAGCACTGAAGCTCCTGCAGGGTCTCTTTTGCAGTCTGGAAAATTTCCTCCCGGAGAAACAAGTCCACCAGATGGGCAAAGACGTCCTCAGAGCAGCGGGCCACACGAACCCTCTGGTCTGTCTCCACTGCACTCCTAGGGAACAGGGCGATCGATCAGCATAAGAGACACCGCACCCAAGGCCCCACACAGGGCCCACCTGGAAGTATACAAGTCCACGTCCTTAACTCTAAAATGAAACCATGTCATCACCATAAGAAAAGCTTGAAGACTTTATTTCATATAAGGCACAGACATCTGAAAAGATAGATGGAAAAAGAACTAAAGTGGTATAGGGTATAAGGTTGTAGATCCAACATGGCCGTTATAAACAGCCAAGAAATAAGCCTTTATTTTATAGTTAGAAATTTAATTTTTAAGTGGTCGTTGAAACAAGTAAACTATCTTCTCATCAACGATATTTGATGAGAAGTTTATTATACTCAAACAGGCAAGACCCACTTCCAATAGCTATCCTCTATCGTGGGTAGAGACATCCCGGGGCTGAACTCTAGTTCAAGTCTCCTGGAACTACAGAGAACAGCAGCTGCCCTGCATGTCAATGAGTCCTAGGTGTTGCTATCTCCTAATAACCCTTCCTGGGAATAAGAACAAATACCATCATTTGCGAGGTCTCTTGTTATAGGAAGCCATGAAATAGACTCTCAATTAATAAAAATGGAAAGAAACATGCAATAACACTCTGCCTCCTAGCTGTGTCTCCATCTATACCAGAGGCTGCAGGCCTGTCCCAGTGGAAATGAAACACAAGACAGATTTCCCAGCACAATCAAACCTCTCTTTCCTGAAGTTTGGCATTTAAGTTCTTAAGTGAGATTACGCAAAGCAATCTTTTGATATATGAAATAAGGGAAAGGATCTTTTGTTAACAGACACATCCCCAAGCCCAGGGCAGGGTCTACAGGAAGATGAGAGTAGTGAGGGCCTCTCTGGCAACAGACACAAGCACAGGGAGGGCTTGTTAGTTTCTAGTTAACCAGCAGATACACTCCATGTGCAGATGAAAGCCAGCCAGCCTGAGCTAACCCCCCTCCTGCCCACCCATGCGCCTAACACTGCTGGACACCAGAGTTTCACTTACTTCAACTCCTGGGAGCAGGTTTCTCTCACACATTCTGTCACCACAACTTCTGTCAGCTCTGCGGCCAGGTCTTGGCTCAGCTGAGTTAACACTGATTCTCTCTCTTGTTTCAACCTAAAGGAAAAAGAGAAAGAGAACAAGAAATAAGAGTCACCACACTCTGTGACCTTGCAAGAGGGGAATCTGAGTTATGCTGAGTTGGCAGACCTGACCCTCTGGTCCCAGTAGAAGGTCACACAGCCACCCCTACTCCCATTCCCCTGACCATCACCCACACCCTGGGCCACAGTGTACGCAGGTGCGGGGTGAGAGGTGAGTCCAACTAGTGCAGCGGGCAAAAGCAAGAGAATCCAAGGCCGCGGAAGGCTCTCTCCTGCAGCCACACTGCCCCATGCACAGCAGGGATGAAGCACTCACCTCTCCTCTTCAGCCCGCCGCCTCTCTTCCTCCTTCCGCTCCCTTTCCTGGGTGACTTCTTCAGCTGCAATGTGCCTCAGGATGCCTGTGGTTGTAGCTGTTAACAGCTCCTCCATGGCCGCATTGGAAACACTAGACAAAGCAAAGTGGATACTAATCTAAATAAATAATACAAGCCATACAAACCATATTACTAGACTTCTAACACTGGCAAGGAAAAAAGTATCTACTTGGTTTCTACTAAGCTGATGCAAAAGTAACTGCAGTTTTGCATTGTTGAAATTTGCAGTTTGATATTGGAATATTCAGTTATAGATCATTTTAATGTGCATTTCTTGTTTGTGGTTTTTGCTAATGACTTACTACTTGTTGTTTATTTTATATTCATTTTAGACTATAAAAATGGTATTAAAACAAAAAGAAATTTGAGCGGTAGTGTTTTTTTTTAATTTTTAAATTTATTTTTTGGCCATGCCGTGTGGCATGTAGGAGCTTAGTTGCCTGGCCAGCGATCAAACCCGCACCTCCTGCAGTGGAAGTACACAGTCTTAACCACTGGACCACCTGGAAGTCCTCTGAGCAGTTTTTTTATTCTCATTCTAAGGAAGACATAAACAAATGGAAAGACATCCATGTTCACAGACTGGACGACTTAATATTGTTAAGATGTGAATACCACCCGAAGCAATCTATAGAGTCATTGCAATCACCAACAAAATCCCAATATAACTTTTTGCAGAAATAGAAAAACCCATCCTAAAATTCTTATGAAATTTAAAGGGTCTTCAAATAGGGAAACAGTCTTGAAAAAGAGAAACAAAGCTGAAGGACTCACACTTTGTGACTTTAAAACTTATAACAACTTACAACAAAGTTATAGTAATCAAATAAAAGCAGTATGTTATCATAAAAACAGACATTCAGACCAATGGAATATAGAGCCCAGAAAGAAATCCTCACATATACTGTCAACTGATTTTGAACAGGGATAGCAAGACCATTCAAAGAGGAAAGTACATTTTTTTCAATAGTGCTAGTAAAACTGGATACCCACATACAAAAGAACAATCTTGGATCCTTATCTTACGCAATATATAAAAATAAAATGGATCAAAAACAAACTTAAGAGCTAAAATTATAAAACTCTTAGAAAATATATGGCAAAATTGTCACAACACTGGATTTGACAGTGATTTCTTGAATATGATAACAAAAGCACAGGCAACAAAAGGAAAAAATAAACCGAACTATATAGAAATTAAAATTTTTTGTGCATCAGAGGATGCACACTCAAAAGAGTGAAAAGACAATCCATAGATTGGGGGAAAATATTTGCAAATCAAATACTAAATAATGATTAATATCCAGAATATGAAAGAATTCCTACAACTCAACAACAACAAAATTCAAAAACGAGCAAAAGACTTAAGTACACATTTCTACAAAGAAGACACACCAATGGCCAATAATTACATGAAAAGATGCTCAATATGATTAGTCATTAGAGAAATGTAAATCAAAACCACGAGTTACTACTTCACACATTATAATGGCTATTACTTTAAAAAGAAACAAAAGGAAAACAGGGCTTAAAAGGATGTAGAGAAATTGGAACCCTTGTGCACCACTGGTGGGAATGCAAAAATGGTGCTGCTCCTACGAAAAATAGTTTGATGATTTCTCAAAAAAATTTAAAATAGCTCACATGATCCAATAATTCCACTCCTAAGCACGTGCCCATAGGAACTGAAAGCAGGGGCTCAAACAGTTACTTGTGCCCCAGTGTTCAGAGCAGCATCAGTCACAATAGCCAGAAGGTGGAAATAACAACTTACTAAACAGCATCAGTGAATAAAAAAAATGTGACATGAATATGTGTGTGTGTGTGCATATATTTAATGGACTATTATTCAGAAACAGAACTGGAAGTAGACAGTGGTGATGAATACACTACATTGTTAATAAAGCTAACGCCACTGAATGGTGCACTTAAAATGGTTAAAATGGTCAATTGTTATGCGTACCATAATAAAAAATTAAGCCCATGGAAATCATATTTATTTTTAACTCCATCAAATAGAAAGTATGTAGCTAGTTCTGGTATATCAAAAAAATGAACAAATCTATGAAGAAAACTGATCCTTTATGTAACCTACATTTATACAAGTGAAATAATATCCTTTCTTATTAGTGTGTTGCTTTATATGTACTAGAATTTTTAAAAGAAGTTTGAAATCCTTAAGACAGCCTAACTTACTAATTAATCAGATTTTAATTAACTATTAACTACAAAAGCTGCTTAGGAGTTTAGAAAGATTTTGATTATTAAATTTATCAAGACTAGATTCTTAAAAGTATTACACAAAATCAGATTTATAAAATTTGTAAATGTAGTCTGAAATGTCTAAGGAAATTTTATCGTGGTATATAATGCAAATGGTAACAAATGTTTAAGGGAATTTAATCTGCCAAATTCATAAACTGAGACTTAATCTAAGATCAAGTGTTTTTATTTTTTTATTTATTTTTATTTATTTTTTTACTTTAGAATATTGTATTGGTTTTGCCATAGATCAACATGAATCCGCCACAGGTGTGCATGTGTTCCCAATCCTGAATCCCCTTCCCACCTCCCTCCCCATACCATCCCTCTGGGTCATCCCAGTTCACTAGCCCTGAGCATCCTGTATCCTGCATTGAACCTGGACTGGTGATTCATTTCACATATGATATTATACGTTTCAATTCCATTCTCCCAAATCACCCCACCCTCGCTCTCTCTCACAGAGTCCAAAAGACTGTTCTATACATCTGTGTCTCTTTTGCTGTCTCACATACAGGGTTATCATTACGATCTTTTTAAATTCTATATATATGCATTAGTATACTGTATTGTCTTTCACTTCACTCTGTATAATAGGCTCCAGTTTCATCCACCTCATTAGAACTGATTCAAATGCATTCTTTTTAATGGCTGAGTAATATTCCATTGTGTATATGTACCACAGCTTTCTTATCCATTCGTCTGCTGATGGACATCTAGGTTGCTTCTATGTCCTGGCTATTATAAACAGTTCTGTGATGAACATTCGGGTACAGGTGTCTCTTTCAATTCTGGTTTCTTTGGTGTGTATGCCCAGCAGTGGGAACGCTGAGTCATATGGCAGTTCTAGTTTCAGTTTTTTAAGGAATCTCCACACTGTTCTCCATAGTGACTGTACTAGTTTGCATTCCCACCAACAGTGTAAGAGGATTCCCTTTTCTCCACACACTCTCCAGCATTTATTGCTTGTAGACTTTTGGATAGCAAGGTGTTTTTATTTTTTAACAGAGAATGAACTACTTACTACTAGATTTTTAATCGTGCTAATTTGCAACTTTAATAAGCTTAATGCTGCTCAAAACTCACACACACAGAGAAACCACCTGCAAACAACACATGCAGGTCAGGAACAAGAGGGATACACCCACCTAGTGAGCAGGACCAACATTCGAACCTGCACAAAGGGCTAGCTGTGCTCACTTGTTGAGNGTTATGCGTACCATAATAAAAAATTAAGCCCATGGAAATCATATTTATTTTTAACTCCATCAAATAGAAAGTATGTAGCTAGTTCTGGTATATCAAAAAAATGAACAAATCTATGAAGAAAACTGATCCTTTATGTAACCTACATTTATACAAGTGAAATAATATCCTTTCTTATTAGTGTGTTGCTTTATATGTACTAGAATTTTTAAAAGAAGTTTGAAATCCTTAAGACAGCCTAACTTACTAATTAATCAGATTTTAATTAACTATTAACTACAAAAGCTGCTTAGGAGTTTAGAAAGATTTTGATTATTAAATTTATCAAGACTAGATTCTTAAAAGTATTACACAAAATCAGATTTATAAAATTTGTAAATGTAGTCTGAAATGTCTAAGGAAATTTTATCGTGGTATATAATGCAAATGGTAACAAATGTTTAAGGGAATTTAATCTGCCAAATTCATAAACTGAGACTTAATCTAAGATCAAGTGTTTTTATTTTTTTATTTATTTTTATTTATTTTTTTACTTTAGAATATTGTATTGGTTTTGCCATAGATCAACATGAATCCGCCACAGGTGTGCATGTGTTCCCAATCCTGAATCCCCTTCCCACCTCCCTCCCCATACCATCCCTCTGGGTCATCCCAGTTCACTAGCCCTGAGCATCCTGTATCCTGCATTGAACCTGGACTGGTGATTCATTTCACATATGATATTATACGTTTCAATTCCATTCTCCCAAATCACCCCACCCTCGCTCTCTCTCACAGAGTCCAAAAGACTGTTCTATACATCTGTGTCTCTTTTGCTGTCTCACATACAGGGTTATCATTACGATCTTTTTAAATTCTATATATATGCATTAGTATACTGTATTGTCTTTCACTTCACTCTGTATAATAGGCTCCAGTTTCATCCACCTCATTAGAACTGATTCAAATGCATTCTTTTTAATGGCTGAGTAATATTCCATTGTGTATATGTACCACAGCTTTCTTATCCATTCGTCTGCTGATGGACATCTAGGTTGCTTCTATGTCCTGGCTATTATAAACAGTTCTGTGATGAACATTCGGGTACAGGTGTCTCTTTCAATTCTGGTTTCTTTGGTGTGTATGCCCAGCAGTGGGAACGCTGAGTCATATGGCAGTTCTAGTTTCAGTTTTTTAAGGAATCTCCACACTGTTCTCCATAGTGACTGTACTAGTTTGCATTCCCACCAACAGTGTAAGAGGATTCCCTTTTCTCCACACACTCTCCAGCATTTATTGCTTGTAGACTTTTGGATAGCAAGGTGTTTTTATTTTTTAACAGAGAATGAACTACTTACTACTAGATTTTTAATCGTGCTAATTTGCAACTTTAATAAGCTTAATGCTGCTCAAAACTCACACACACAGAGAAACCACCTGCAAACAACACATGCAGGTCAGGAACAAGAGGGATACACCCACCTAGTGAGCAGGACCAACATTCGAACCTGCACAAAGGGCTAGCTGTGCTCACTTGTTGAGAGGAAGCGTCTGGAGGGACAGTAGGCGGCCCCGAGAGCAGACAGCCTCAGAACAGGAGACGCACCGCACTTACCCCAGGGCTGTGGTTGCGAAGGCTGCCCCGGCGGCACCGACTTCCTCAAAGTCACTCTGAAGAACCTCCTGGATGAGCTCATCCACCACTTGGGCCAGGTCCTAAGGGGAGGGCAGAAGGGTCAGGACTGCTGGCCAAAGCAACACCGCCTCATCCACACCCAGCTTATCCCCAAGCGATCCACCTCTACAGCTGAAGGTACTGGAGATATTCTATGAGCCACAGAGACGTCACAGGACGTCCCACCTGGGTCAGAAATTCCTGTAAGACCTCATCACTGGAAGCTCTTTGAAGGCATCTAAGTGACCCTCACACAAGGCCTAGTTGTGTGCACCTGGTGTGGTTTCCTGCGAATGAACAGGAGCCTTCTGGACATGAGAGGACAAGCCCACTCGCTCCCTGCTGGACGACAGCAGTTCAGACGGCCCCAGAGCCGCCCCCGTGCCAACACAGCTTCAGCTGCTGTGGTCCTTCCTCGCTACCCTTCAGGCCTCCTTGTTCCCCAGGGAGGGTGGTGCCCAGTACCTACCCAAGCAACGTGGTGGCAAGATAAAATCTCATAACCTGTGTGGAGTGCTCGGACCTGGGGCCATCCATCAGGGGCACAATGACCCCAGGGACACATACAACGGTCAGACTGGACATCAGACACAGCTGGATGTTTGCCCACAACAATGGGAGGATGCCTTACCGCATCTGAGTAAACAGGCACAGGCTTCGGCGGGAGGAGCTCCGACTGCATGGGGGGCTGCACAGGGGGCTGTAAGAGGCTGGGCGCCACGCTCGGGGGCAGTACCGGCCGATGTGGTGGAGAAGCTGACACAGGCAGGGGCTGCAGGAGGAGAGCCGGCAGGGGCTCGGCCACCTCTGCACCACACTCCTCCCCTCTCCCTGCACCTGGAGGAACAGGCGAAGGTGGGCGTCAGGGATAGGCCCAAGCCACCTTCCTGAGCAGACCACCACAGGATACCTCCAGAGCCATGATCGGGTGCCAGGAGTGCTTTACCAGTAGGAACCCAGAGCCTGTGGGGCCAGGAAGCTGTTCAGGCAGTACCACGCTGGTGTCTGCCCGGTCCCAGGGTGAGGTGCCCTCCCGAGACCATGGCTTCACTCACCTGCCACGTCCAAGCCAGGTCTCTGCACGCCCGAAGGCGGCTCTGCAGCCAGGCTATCCCCGATGTACTTGTTCTGGGCATTGAAGCTGCACACAGGGGTGTGACGGGGTATGGGGGGTAACGGCCCTCCATTTACAATCTCCCCAACCGACACCGTCAGCTTCCTGGTGATGAACACCGACTTCCTGGCCTTGGACAAGCCCTCGGGTTCCAGGAACGAGGATCGGTTCAGCTCGACACAGCTATCAGACCACAAAGAACCCATGGAAAGGCATCACACAGGCAAGAGGCCGCCCTCACCTCTGCTGAGCCCTGCAGTCGCCATGCTGCCAGTCACATGGAAATGGGGGAGGCGGCCAAAGTCCAGCTCACAGCACCCACCACTGCCAGCATCTCCATGTGATGGAGGAGTCACCTGGCCTAGTTGTCTGCATCCCCAGGTAGAGTGACACCTGACTACAAGCGCCCAGCTCATCCCCTAAGGGCAGGTCTGCAAGGCAGCAGATGTGGCCTATGATGAGAAGTCAGAGGAGATGGGGTCAAGGAAATCCCAGATCCAGACACAACAGGCTGTGAGTCATGGTCTAGAAGAGGGTCCTCAAGTTCCACCACGTTCTCAAATCTCTGACTGCAGCAGAGGAGATGCCCTCGCCAGTCGGAGAGGCCACCTTCAGGGACAGAACAAGGAGGCCCCAACCTCAACCTTGACCATCAGGTTCTTAAGTTACTTGTGAAAAGTCAGGAAGAGGTGGGTCTATCAGCTGTTCCAGGCCTTGCCCTAGTGCCTGCACCCCAGGGAGGCAGCCCATGGAACATGCCTTCTCTAGGGTCTGGCAAGGCACAGGCACTTCCCGCCTTCCCAGTACTAAAAGGGGGAAAAAGGAGAGCGTCCCCACACCTCTGCCTTGGTGCTTACCCATCGGAGACAGTGAGGCCATGGCAGTTGAGGAAGTCCGTGGCCTCCTCGCCGTCTCTGAACAGCAGCATGCGCACCACACCATCCAGGGGGAAGATGGTGGAGCGCTGTGTGCTTGCCGTGTATGCCACATTGAGCGCTCGGAGAGCATCCTTGCGGATCTGAAACAAGAAGCCAAGTCACTGAGTCACAGCAGGTCCAGGGGCCCGTGACCACAGAGTGCTCAGTTCAGTTCAGTTACTCAGTCATGTCCGACTCTTTGCGACCCCATGAACCGCAGCACTCTGTCCATCACCAACTCCTAGAGTTCACCCAAGCTCATGTCCATTGAGTCGGTGATGCCATCCAACCATCTCATCCTCTGTCATCCCCTTCTCTTCCTGCCCTCAATCTTTCCCAGCATCAGGGTCTTTTCAAATGAGTCAGCTCTTCGGATCAGGTGGCCAAAGTATTGGAGTTTCAGCTTCAGCATCAGTCTTTCCAATGAATATTCAGGACTGATTTCCTTTAGGATGGACTGGTTGGATCTCCTTGCAGTCCAAGGGACTCTCAGTCCCTCTGGAAAGTACCCTGGACTCAGCTTAGTGCTCACTGGGCTGTCTGCTCATCAGAGGATGCCCAGAGATGATGCAAAGCTAACAGCTTCACACATGGAACTGGTTGGGCCATGAAGACTTTATTAGAAAAACTAAAAATCAAACCACCCACCAGCAGGTGCATCCACTCAACAGAAAGCTGTGTAGCTACTAAAACTCACCACGGAGCTGATGGAATGCCATGGAAAGTGTGTGCCATGAAACCGAGTAAAAGCTGTTTCACAGCGTCACACTGAGCGCTTTACAAACACAGAGGGAAACACGAAGAGGCTGCCATGTCAGCTGGTCCCAGGGTGCCAGTAACCCTCCCCCTCCTCTTCCGTGTCCATTAACCGACCCAACCCGGGTTGGCAGTGTTACTTCAAGGCTGGCGTTGTCCATGCCAGGGTCTAGCAATGAACAGACAAGAGCCCTGTCCTCACAGAGCTGACAAGGCAGGACAGACCGACACTGAACAATATGTGTGTACAAAATGCAGAGTGCATTCAACGGTGATAGTGGGAGGACAGAAGGGCAGCCAAGGAGGAGGATGGGGAGCACGGGCGGGCGGGGTGGCGAGGGTGCACCCTGCCGAGAAGGACCTGGAGGGGAGCTCTGTGTGGTTTAGTGAGGACAGCAGCTGCAAAGGCCCTGAGGCAGGAGCGTGCTGTGGCTGTAGGGCAGGAAGGCGCCACTGTAGGTGGGGAAAACAGGGCCCTGTGGCTACTGCTGGTGAAACACTTTGTTTTTCTTAAGAAAAAATGCTTAGATTGCTTAGTTTAAAATTATTAAAGTGGATACAAATGGTCAACATTTTCATAACATTAAATACTCATTGTAAAAATACTATCAATTGTATTCATCAACTGCACAGAGTTTCCCCAAGCGCACTTTGTTAGAAATCCTTTCATTTGTTCCAGAATTTCTGTTCTCTTGGAAACTGTCAGACCTGACAATGAGCAAACTTGCAGATTCTTTGCCTACGATGTGATGGTGGGTTTAGTCACTGTTTATAGAAGGACTTGTGACCAAAGAAGAAAAAAGCTGGAGTCACAAAACCGGCCAGGCAGGTTCCCAAGAAGCCTAATGCAACCTCCTCCCTACCCCACCAGCCCCGGGGCTCCTGGTGAGGACCTTGGGGTGCAGGGGCTGCTGTGAGGTGGCAGGGCCACTGCTTTCTTATCTTCCCCAGGGGCTTCAGGGGTATTAGACCTGACTGTGGGAGTCTGAGATCAGGATGACACTCTACACAAAGCCCAAGCTAAGAGACTGGTCTTGTCCAGTCTTTGTAACCCCAGTGCAAGAAAGAGCAGGCACTTCAGATATTTACTGAAATGAATTTAACATCATCAGGCTCACTTCAAAACCGAAGACAGACAACACTTGTTAAATTCTAGCTTAGAGGTCTGTGCATGCGGTTTGCTTTCTGGCTTCTTTGTTCCCATGGAAAATGACAGTGCTGAAGTCAAGCAAGATTGTTCTGAAGAGACCTCTCTCATCTGAATCTGAAGAAGAGTGTTTCCCAGTGCATGGCCTTTTCCTTCCAAGACAGTGGCAATACTCACCTGATTAAAGTAACAGTGCAGAAGACAAGCGCTCAGGTAAGAAGCTGACTGGACCAGTTTAAAAAATCGCACAAAGTTATTACTGTTCAATGCAGCAAAGGCCTGAACAGCAAATTTCACCTCAGGGGAGTTTCTAACGGCAGGATGGAACTGCTGCACTTCTCTGTTAATCAGAGGAGATAGACGTGGTTAGAACGTGATCTTCCATGAGACAAAATTCGCACAAAAACAGAGCTGACAATAAAATAAGATCTCAACTACACTGAAGCAGAAGGTCTTGGTGGTCACAGTGCCAGGGTGCTCAGGGCTCACCTGCGTCAAGGCCACCCTGACTTGGGCTGGACTGGCAACAAAGGTATTTTAAAAGATGATGAATAAACAGACTCGAGCAATAATTTAAGAATTGATTATCAAATCAGAGTTATTTTAATGCCAACTGACTGCCAGCTACCAGGGTTTGATGCTGCTTAAGAAACCAAGGTTAACTTTGTTTTGTTTAGAAATAAACTGATTTGGGGAATTCCCTGACAGTCCAGTGGTTAGGGCTCTACGATTTCACTGACGAGGGCCTGGATTCAATCTCTGATCAAGGTTCTACAAGCTGTGCACCAAGCGCAGGGGAAAAAGATACTGATTTGACTGACTTATTCAAGATAGGATACAAATGCTTATCATATATGAAAAGACTACACAGCCATTTTCCCTGACTAGTTTATCCCTAAGGCTTAATTTTAAAACTTAAAATCAATCACACACTTAAGATATTCTGTAACCAGGTTCTCAGGGAAAACATTAAACTAAAAACAAGTTTCAACTGAAGGAAATCCAGTCAACCAACGAGAAAAATGGAGGGCCTGGGGACTCTGATATTCGTCACAGAAATGTCTACAGGCGTATCATTTTTTTTTTTTTTTTTTTTTTAAAAGGAGAGGCCCATTCGAGGACCTGCTCCCTTACCTTATCCACTAGGAAGAAAAGCAGAAGCCCAGGCGTATCATTTAATGTCTACAGGTTTAAAATTCATTCTTGATATCCCACCCTTAGCACTTCTGTTTCACACCATTTTCAGCTAAGATCTTTGAAGAGGTTTGAGTGCACGTGTGCACTACTCTGATAAGGGACCCACTCGCTGAGTGCATCCTCTCCAGCTGACGAGGAGGACTGGTCCTCAGGAAATGTCTGGGGCCCACTCAGGATGCTCAGGTGCTCGTGGGCAGCCCCAGCCTCTCCCTCGGTAGCTCAGCTCCAGGGGCTGCACGCTGAGCCCAGCTTTCTCACTAACACCGACACCAGAGCGTCCTCGGTGCCGCCGCCGCCACCAATCCTGAAAGCTCTCTTCCTGGTTGTAGCCTGCCTTTCCCTACTGCTTAGGCTGACTTCCGAGTTGGAAAGCCCACCTTAGGATGTCCCCCTTGTTGAGATTGAGCAGGACGTTGTAGCCTTGGAACTCCGCCTCAGCGGCGCAGAACACGCCCTTGTTCCTCAGGTCCTGGTACATCTCCTTCAGACTCTGGAGGCACTTGGTCATGTTCTCGTTGTTGATCTTGGCATCAAATGAGGACATGGGCTCTTCACACATGAAGTGAGCACAGTGGATGTGAAACCGGGTGCACTTCTCAATCAGAGACACCGTCACTGGGTCGCACAAGTGCTGCTGTGTGATGTCCTGCACACAAGGGAGGCGGAACAATCACAAGCGCCACACACACGCGTACGCACACATCTTACGCACACACGGGTCTCAACACATCTCCAAACCTGAGGATCAACTACTAGAAAAATCACCATTACCTCAATTTCTCAGACTGCAATTTGAAACAAGCATCAAGCACATTTTAACAGGACTTTGTAATGATTTTAAGGAACAGTGTATTTCTTTTGTTACAGATGAAATGTAACTGACTAAAATGACAAGAGCTCTCATTTTCCCTCTAGACATCGCGTGTGCTTTCTAGTCTCTCTAGCTTCCCCGTCGGAAGTGGCCGATACCTTCCGTACGCCCCGCGTGCGGTTCCACAGGAAGTCGTACCAGTCCCGCAGGCCACCCCCCGTCTGGTCCATGATCCGGGTCACCAGATAGTCCATGGTCCTGCTGAGCACCGCCGAGGGACGCAGCTCGTGCGGCAGGGGCTCCTCCTGGTCAGCAGAGGAGCGGCTGTACTCCTTCACGGCGGCCGCATGGTCCACCTGGGTGTGGGGAGCAGGCATGAGCAGCTGGGTGGCAGGGGCCCGGCCAGCCTCCCCGCTGCTGTACCCAAGGGTGGGGAAGACTCCACACACACAGACACACACACAGACACATACACACACACACACACACACACACACACGCACGCGCAAGGTCAATACTACAGAAGACAATATTTTAGAATACAAAATAAGGTAACAATTAAAAGGCAAAATAAAGAAACTTGTCTTTGGCAAACGTGACAAGGAGTAAACAGGCTACCATATCAAATGCAGAGAAATTTAAGTGAAGACACACCTGCTGGGGTGTGACAGGTGAAAGACTTGATAAAGATTTTTAAAGGTCTCAGCCATACTCATGTACCAGATTGTCTATATGGACCAGAAACAGAGCTGGCAGTGAGGAGGCAGGAGAGTAGCAGCAGGGTCTGGGGAAGGCCCTCCAGAGGCCAGAGCTGCAAGAAGAGGCCGGAGGCCTGCGGCTGAAAGCCACAAGTCCCCATCTTGGGCACCTGCCTTGACAACTGCCACCTTGCTAAGGACCCTGAGACAGGTGAAGGCAGCCATAAAACCCCCAGCCAGGAAAGGAGAAACCCAAAGGAAAATTAACAGAGAAAAAATGAATCTAAGATGGTGCAGACTTCTGGGGAAACAACTTGGAACATGCATCCACTAATGTTCAGGAACCTTAGAAACGTCACACCTTTGGCACAGCCCTTCATTCCTGGAATCTATCAGAGGGAAGGGAGCTGAATACCTTAGAACCACTGCACACAGCATGCCCAACAGAGTTAGTAACAGTGGAAAAATCAGAAACAGCCTGATGACTGCAGAAAGGGGAGTTCTGAAAGAGTTACATTATCAAGTAATGTGCCTACACGTAAAGTTTTAAACGCTTTTAAAGAGTTTACCATACAAAAGACAATGCTCATGACAGAATTTTAAGTGAAAAAGATTCATACAAAATACCTAGAGCATAACCTCAAACACACAAAACATAAACATAAAAAGGAATAAGCCAAAAGCAAATAAGCTTTTTTGTGAAAAGCAAAAAGAAATGGAAAGTTTTTTTAAATTTCTGAAACATAGATTTGTATGTATTTCCATAACTTAGGGAACCATGTGGCAGTCACCTTACATAAGACTGCTTCATACATATCTCATGATACAAATAATGGAATAAATACGCTTAATAGTACATCCCCACCACATTCTAGCAAAGCAATCCCCAAATCATACGTATACAAATCATGAAATCAGCCTTCCCTTCCCAGCACACCCCGCTCCACCCCAATGATTAAACATGGACAGCAGCCTAGAGAGCAACCCATGGGGATGTGAGGCTCTACCTGGTCAGTGCCTGGGACCACTTCAAACACACTCAGCTGGCTCCGGGTCTCCCGCATGTACCGTTCCTTCTCAGGACACATATCCAGGCACGTCCCAACAAAAGTTCTTGCTTTGTCCAGGTCAGTCCTTTTTACCCGAGCTAAACAGAATAAGGTAAAAAGTAAAAATGTACCACACAGTTACTGGGAAGCCAGAGAAGTGCATTTTCACAATGATAAAAGGAGAAATAAAAATTATTTTCCTTTCTTTTACAAAGGAAAAAAATCTAAAAAACACTTCTGGGGCTCAGAGAAAGAAAAACACTGCCTATCACATCAGGTGACAAGCCATCAAGACCATGAGACCCTCCAGGCCTTCTCCTCTCTCCGAGTGGCTCTCCAACAATCACAGATCTTCAGGGCACAGCAAGTAGTGACGGGAAGGGGGGCCACACATGGCTCTTTATGGCTCCTATAATGAATGACCTTAATGATAAACAATCAAGCTGCAGTGTTCAAGCTGCAGTGTTTTGTTCCAAGAATCAATCTCTTAGAAGAAAATATTCAAAATATGCCAGTATTCCAAAACTCTCAGTCTTTCATCATGTTTTTAACAGGAATCACATTAATGGAAGTTAGCTGGATCCTGACCTGCCAAAGAATGCTCAAACTACCGCACAATAGCACTCATCTCACATGCTAGTAAAGTAATGCTCAAAATTCTCCAAGCCAGACTTCAGCAATACATGAACCGTGAACTCCCTAATGTTCAAGCTGGTTTTAGAAAAGGCAGAGGAACCAGAGATCAAATTGCCAACATCCACTGGATCATGGAAAAAGCAAGAGAGTTCCAGAAAAACATCTATTTCTGCTTGATTGATTATGCCAAAGCCTTTGACTGTGTGGATCACAATAAACTGTGGAAAATTCTGAAAGAGATGGGAACATCAGATGACCTGACCTGCCTCTTGAGAAACGTGTATGCAAGTCAAGAAGCAACAGTTAGAACTGGACATGGGACAACAGACTGGTTCCAAATAGGAAAAGGAGTACGTCAAGGTTGTATATTGTCACCCTGCTTATTTAACTTCTATGCAGAGTACATCGNATAAATACAGTATTGTAAAGCAAAACAAACTAAAAAATAAAAATTTAAACTTAAAAAAATAAAATTAAAAAAAAGGTAAGTTTCAAAATTAAAAAAAAAAAAAAAGAAACAATGAAATGTGGGAGTTCCCTGGCAATACAGTGGTTAAGACTCTGCCTTCCAGTGTAGGGGGTAAGAGCTCCTGGTCAGAGAGCTAAGATCCCACATGCCTCGTGGCCAAAAAACCAAAACATAAAACAGAGGCAGTGTTGTAACAAATTCAATAAAGACCAAAATACTAAAAAAGAAAAAAAAATCTCATTATTAAAAAAGCTTTTCAAAGAAGAATGAGATGTTAAAATGTAGACACAAAAATGTATCTACATATACCTATCCATGGAAACATAGTTGAAAGTACAGGTGAATGTATGTTTGGTACTGGGATGCTGGGGAGGATTTATTATTTTTTTTTTCTGGCATAAAAGCAGCAGTGGGCATCATGAAAAAAAGATCCATATTCTTCATTATGTTTTTTTAAAATTATTTATTTTGGCTGCACTGAATCTTCGTTGTTGCTCATGGGCTTTCTCTAGTTTCGGCGACAGCGGCTATTCTCTAGCTGTGGTACTCGGGCTTCTCGTGGTGGCGGCTTCTCTCATTGCAGAGCACCGGCTCCAGGGTGCACAGACTAGGGGCTGAGGTGCTCCGGGCTCAGTTGCCCCACGGCAGGCATGTGAGATCTTAGTTCCCAGGCCAGGGATCAAACCCGTGTCCTCTGCATTAGCAGGTGAATTCTTAACCACTGTACCCTCCCAAGGAAGTCCTTCATTATGTTTTAAGTCTTATACACTGGGCTTTGATGGTCTACGTAGCATATTTGTGCCCCCCGATCTTGCCAGAGAATATAGTCTTGAGACTTCTGCTATCCATTGGCTGGTTTGATAAGAAAGTAATTTCATGGAGGAGAGTTTGAAGGACAGCGTTCTCTAGGATCTCACTCTGGATTTTATTCTTCCTGTCAAGCTGGACCTTCTGAGAGGTATCAGCTGTCTTAGCTCACACTCCATTGTCTTCTGAAGAATTGCCTTTGCCTAATAGCCCTTTGCTGTTACATCCCGCCTCGTGTGCCCAGCACCAAAGGGAGCCTGCTAATAAGCTCACTGTAGGGATGCTGCTGTGTCCCTTGGGGCATTACCACTGGAGGGATTTCTCTCAGAGCCAGGAAAAGCTTTGCTTCTTGCTTTCATCTTATGAACGGTGTCCAACTAGTGACTTCATCTTGTGTTTTGAGAGCTGGGCAATTCAGAGGCACATTTGCAGTCTCTTTAGATATTGCCGAAGCTCTTACAATGTAGAGTTTGCTTGCTAAGCTTTCAGCTGGCAGCAGAACACTGTGGCTAAAGGCACAAACCCTACTCTCTGCCTGGAGCTTGAACAGCTTGGATCCAGTAACCCTCTCTGCCTCTTCTTAGCTTTGGGATCTTAGGCAAGTCTCTTAACCTCCCCAAGCCTCAATTTTCCCACGTATGTTTTTGTTCAGTTGCTCAGTTGTGTCTGACTCTTTGCGACACTGTGGATTGCAGCACGCCAGGCTTTCCTGTCCTTTACTGTCTCTTGGAGTTTGCTGAAATTCATGCCCACTGAGTCGGTGATGCCATCCAACCATCTCATCCTCTGTCGTCCCCTTCTCCTCCTGCCCCCAATCCCTCCCAGCATCAGAGTCTTTTCCAATGAGTCAACTCTTCGCGTGAGGTGGCCAAAGTACTGCAGCTTCAGTTTTAGCATCATTCCTTCCAAAGAAATCCCAGGGCTGATCTCCTTCAGAATGGAAAGGTTGGATCTCCTTGCAGTCCAAGGGACTCTCAGGAGTTTTCTCCAACACCACAGTTCAAAAGCATCAATTCTTCGGCGCTCAGCCTTCTTCACAGTCCAACTCTCACATCCATACACGACCACAGGGAAAACCATAGCCTTGACTAGACGGACCTTAGCTGGCAAAGTAATGTCTCTGCTTTTGAATATGCTATCTAGGTTGCTCATAACTTTTCTTCCAAGGAGTAAGCGTCTTTTAATTTCATGGCTGCAATCACCATCTGCAGTGATTTGGAAGCCCCAAAAAATAAAGTCTGACACTGTTTCTACTGTTTCCCCATCTATTTCCCATGAAGTGATGGGACCAGATGGCATGATCTTCGTTTTCTGAATGTTGAGCTTTAAGCCAACTTTTTCACTCTCCTCTTTCACTTTCATCAAGAGGCTTTTTAGCTCTTTACTTTCTGCCATAAGGGTGGTGTCATCTGCATATCTGAGGTTATTGATATTTCTTCCGGAAATCTTGATTCCAGCTTGTGTTTCTTCCAGCCCAGAGTTTCTCACGATGTACTCTGCATAGAAGTTAAATAAGCAGGGTGACAATATACAGCCTTGACGTACTCCTTTTCCTATTTGGAACCAGTCTGTTGTTCCCTGTCCAGTTCTAACTCTTGCTTCCTGACCTGCATACAGATTTCTCAAGACGCAGGTCAGGTGGTCTGGTATTCCCATCTCTGTCAGAATTTTCCACAGTTTATTGTGATCCACACAGTCAAAGGCTTTGGCATAATCAATCAAGCAGAAATAGACGTTTTCCTGGAACTCTCTTGCTTTTTCCATGATCCAGCGGATGTTGGCAATTTGATCTCTATCTATTAAATGAAATGAAATGCAACAACCTCACAATTCAAAACATTCACATCTTATTTTATTTTTTAAAATTCCAATATCTATTAATGATTCTTTTAGGAATACAAAAATCACATGTCAATGACGTAACCCATGGTAGCAGCTTTTCTTACTGTGTTAAGGAAAACACGTGTTTATTCCTGTACTGCTGCTGCTGCTAAGTCACTTCTGTTGTGTGCGACTCTGTGCGACCCCATAGACGGCAGCCCACCAGGTTCCCCTGTCCTTGAGATTCTCCAGGCAAGAACACTGGAGTGGGTTGCCATTTCCTTCTCCAATGCATAAAAAGTGAAAGTGAAGTCGCTCAGTCATGTCCGACGCTCAGTGACCCGATGGACTGCAGCTTTCCAGGCTCCTCTGTCCATGGGATTTTCCAGGCAAGAGTACTGGAGTGGAGTGCCATTGCCTTCTCCAGCTTCTACAAAATCCTGCAGGTAGAATTTAATTCTGAAAAAAACTCTGCCAAAGAGCACATGTGCTGTTTTAGTTTTGGTCACTGTACATAGCTGTTAGTGTTAACAGGATATCTGATTTTTGAATAGGCTTTAAATACATTCACATGGTTTACCATTCCAAAGGTACAATATCCCAAACGGGACCCCACAACACTGCTCCCTGCTTCCCGACCAGCTGTGTGAGTGATCCTTCCTCACCTCCGTGACTTTATACACACAGGCCAAGTACACTCACATGTATATGGACACACACACTGCCCTTTCTGTACACTTCCCACACCTTGCTTCTTCCACTTCACAATAAACACTGATCATTTTTCCATCAAGAAACGCCAGTCTTCTTTCAGGCTATTTAGAATCCCACCATGTGGACAGTCACTTTCCTATCTTTGTCATCACAAAAAAACCTTGTAAACATATCACACGCTTGTGGGGCAGTTTGTAAGTCACACTCCTGGGTGTGGAATGCTAGGTCAAAAGCACTGTTCCCCTAAGCCTGGAGACACTGCCGACTCGCTCCTCCGAGCAGCCTGCCCAGGGATGGGGCGGTATGAGACCTCTCATCTCTCTCTGCCACATGATGGGCAGAGAGCAGCTGGATCTTTCCCCTTTCCATCCACATGTTTAAGAGGTAACTCTTTCTCTTTTTTTCTTTTTGGCCATGCTGCACGGCTTGCAGGATCTGAGTTCCTTGACCAGGGATATAATTCAAAGCCAAGGCTGAATCCTAATCACTGGACTACCAGGGAATTTCCAAGTGTCAACTCTTGAAACTTCCTTTTCCGAACCTCTAAGACCCTACTCATTTTTCTGCTGGAGTTGCTCTTTTTCTTATTGACTGTACAGGACTTTCTGTACCTGGAAATCCGCCCTTTGTCTGTCATGAGTTACAGACTTTTCCCCTGGATGGACATCTTTTGTAGTTTATTTGTGGTGATTTCTGTTAAATTTGATATTTAATGTCTTCTCAATGTCTAAAAAACTGCCCTTTAAATAATTTAATCCTGCATGTATCAATGGTGTTGGCTTTCTTCCAAAAATAAGATTACATTACAAACACACCTGCACTGAGTCCACATCTACACTCACAGCCTCAGTAGACCAGAAAGCAACAGGGATCACGGGTACACATCAAGGCCCCAAGACCAGGGTCACCCCTTCCCTCACACCTCCCGGGAAGACCGCCTCTGCCGAGACCAGCCCCTTACCTTGCCGCATGACCCTGTCCCTCTGGTCAAGCAGGCGGTACTTCTCCTCAGACGTCTCAGCCACGGTGCCTATCAGGGGACTAAGGGATGACAGGCACGGCCCGAGGCCCTCAGAGCCCTCGGAGCTCTCATCAAAAGGGTCTTCCTCAAACTGATGGGCCTTCAGAAGACTTGGCTTCTTCACAGGAGAGCTAGAAGGAAGACAACATGCTAAGACCTTGTATCCATCAGGTGTCTAGATCTTTTCCACATCCAAACACTTCTTTTATCGTCCTGGACACCCAGCTCCTCCAAAGTTGGACAGCAGCCAGCACAGAGGGGAGGCGGCCGCACCACCACCAGTGATGAGCACAAAGGCTCACATCACTCACAGGTTCTCCTCTTTAAACCACTATATAGTCCATGGAATTCTCCAGGCCAGCATACTGGAGTGGGTAGCCTTTCCCTTCTCCAGGGGATCTTTGCAATCCAAGGATCGAACCCAGGTCTTCATCATCACACGCAGATTCGTACCAGCTGAGCCACAAGGGAAGCCCAAGAATACTGGAGTGGGTAGCCTATCCCTTCTCCAGCAGATCTTCCTGATCAGGAATCAAACTGGGGTCTCCTGCATTGCAGGTGGGATTCTTTATCGACTGAGTTATCAGGGAAGCCCTGAAATGAACTACCTGTAGACTTCTATCTCAAAGACATGAAACTAACAGTGAAATAAAAGCACTTCAACATCATGAGGAAATACCATGCCTACATGTTTTCAAACACAGCTTCCTTGCAGTCGAAGGACGTACTGAAAAGAACAGGGCATTCTGTGAGCTTCCTCATTTTCTAGCTGGTTTTCAACATGCTGTGAATTTGAATGTCAAAGAGGATGTAAAGAAAGGAAAAAACAAAAGCAAATCAGCAGCTACACTATTAACTGCAAAATGTGAGGAAAACTATCCACTGGCCAAAATACGTGAAGCAGGATTAAACAGAAGCCGGCCTGCTGTGAAACGGAAGGCAGGGGCCGCACGGAAGTCTCAGGCCCCAAGTCAAGGGGAAGGAGGAAGGAGCCTTGGGGAATGGGGTTCCACACAGGGACGCGGCAGTCTCCAAAGTGCACACTGTGCGCTAGACCCAGCCTGAGACTCTGCACAGGGCTGTGCAATTACAGCCACGGCTACAAGTGGCGATTAGGAACATAGCGTGCAGCCAATTACACACTTTAAGGAGAAAAGCGATTGTCTGTACACATATACATCCACAGATGGCATGACAGCAAATGCGCGGGCCACAGGGCTGAGGGAGAGGAGGGGCCCAGGGCAGCCCCCGCCCCTGCCCCCGGGCCCTCTCCACATCCCTCAGCCCCCATCCAGGTGTCAGTGATCACTCGCTTCCGTTCCATGCTATCTGACGACGGCTACGAAGTCCCTTGAGGTCAGTGACAGGAGAAGCCCCAGAACCCACTTGCCCTGTTAGAACAGTGGCGTTCGGAAGGACCGGCCACACCTTTTACTCAGGAGGCCGCCTGTCGCAGTCCTCACCCCAGCCTTGCCGAGCGGGGAGTGCTGAAAGGGCGTGTCCTCAGTGCCCTGGCCAGCTTCCCCATCGCCTGGCTGCTTCTCCTTGAGGGAGAAGGGCTTCTTGTTGGGACCTGAGGACGCAAAAATCAGGACAGAGTTAATGACACAAGTCACTCAACTTGGGGGCATCTTCTTGAGAAAGTTATAATTGTGGCAGGACGTTGTTAGAATGGAGCCCAAGGAAGTGAGACAGCCCCACCCCGCTTCACCCCACACTGGGGATCAGGCTCACACTCAGCACTCAAAGGCCTTGCACAAAGCAGGAGAGACTGTGCAGACAACAACTGAAAACTCACTTAATTTTTTCTTGTGCCAGAAGATGGTCATATCTTTATGCAAATCTTTCCCTTTCTTCCTGGCCAGGGCTGCAGATGCCTGGAAAACAGTCCACAACACAAGGGACGACGGCATTAGGAGACCAACGAAAGGAGATCAAGGAAACGAGATCAAGCTTTCACACGCATTAGTGGAATTCTGTTCAACAGAGCTACACCTCTACAACTATGCGTTCTGACCACATTGCCTGCCTCCAGCCATGGCAGCCACGGTCCCCATCTTCCTTACCTTTTACAGCATATATCTGGACTTCTTATCGAAATTAATGACTCTACTGTGATAGAATCCATAAACTTGGCCCTATTGGCATCTGATGAGATAACTCTCACCATATGATTTTCTGAAGAACAATGGAAAGATGGCCAAGTAACACTTAAACCCAAAGGAAACCTATAGAATGACACACACGGGGTACACTTTATCATAAAACATATATACGCAAAACCAACTGTATGTTAGCATACCTACAAACATACCTATGAAAATGTCTAGGAAAACATGTACCACACTAGATAATTGTGCTGGCTCTAATAGGAGAGAAAGGGGTGATGAGTGGACCTCAACTTTCTGTAGATCAATGAACTGCTGACAATGACAATTTACGTATGTTCTATATAAATATTTTTTAAGGTTCAGCTAGAAGAAAAAAGACATTACAACAGACAGAAATAACCTTAAAAACCTGAGGGCTGTGGTATGACCTAGCAATTACACTCCCAAGTATACACCAACAGGAGTGAAAGCAGGGTCCTGAATAGAGACCTGCACTGGCTTCACGGCAGCATTATTCACAAGACCCAAGAGGTCCGCGGACAGGGGGACAGGTAAACGAACTGTGGGACAACCATACCTGGGATAAAGAAAGAAATACAACCACATGAATGAACCCTGAAGACACTATGCTAACTGAAATAAGCCAGACACAAAAGGATAAATATCGTACGATTCCCCTTATATGAAATACCTAGCACAGATGAATTCATAGAGCTAGAAAGTAGATGTGAGGTCACCAGGGGCTGGAGGAAGGAAGGACTGAGGAGTTACTGTTTAGTGGTTACAGAATTTCTGTTTGGGAAGATTACAAAGTTCTGGAACTAGATAATGTGATGGTTGTACAACACTTGCGAATGTAATTAATGCTGCTGAACTGGAAAAAAAAAAAAAATCAGTAGAAAGGAATAAACAACAAAAGCCCTAAAACTGTGCATATCTGGGCACAGAACTTCTACTCTCAGGAACTTAAACAAAGGATATAATCAAAAATAAATGGAAAGAAATGTCCACAAACAGAAAGTTGGCCAAGTAGATAAATAGGATACAACATCATATAGCTCTCAGCGACCTCATTCTAATCTAGACTGTTCGCTGATTTCAGAAGCTACTAAAAATGACCATGTAAGAGGTTACCAAACAGGAAATGTCGTGCAACGTCATTTGTGTAAAAACAACGTGACTATATATTCACAAAGACATTATCCGAAATATTCGTAGGTGGTATCTTAGAGGACAGAACTATGGGTGATTCTGTGTCCCCTGCCATAGGACTTTCTGGGTTTTTCCTCTATGTGGACAGGTAACACCTCCATCATTTAAAAAAAAGTGAAAACATGCTTTCTAAATACCTATAGAATATAATTTTCCCAAGAACATTCAGAAAAAAATAAAAGAAGATATAAAGCTATATAATGTGAGCAACTAATGCAAGCATATACCCTACAACCAATGTGTTATGCGTGTAGGTATATATACACATGTTAAAGTCAAGGCATAGGAACAATTAACGGCAGTTCTCTCTGAAAGATGGGATTACAAGATTTTACCTTTCCTCTATTGTTCTGAATGTTCATGGTGATCATGTACTATCAGCAAATAAAGTCAAAAACAAAACAAGCAAACTCAACTTTGAAAAACTGCCGTGTGGTTACAAGACATTCCCATGTGCTTCAGAGACATCTGACTTCATGGGAGTCACTCACCTAAAATTTCTAGAACACTGCATTCAGTTGGAACTGCAAATTTTTCACAAATAAACCTAATTTATGAAAAAAATAGTGCTACTCCAGTTTCTCCAAATTAAGACATCAGAGTACTTTTCTAAACTCTAATAAGTGATAGATTTTTAAAAGTAAGTTTTAAAGTGACAACGTTCACTCTGCCTTTGCAGCTTTAAAGCCTATTTTTTCTCTCACGCATGTCAACTACGTTGTTGGAGTACTCACATGATCAAAGAAATACACCACTGCCAGCTTTTTGCTGCGCCTGGTGTATATGCGCTGCACTTTAGCAATTTTGCCAAAGTGGTTCTCCAGAGTGCTTCTGTTATTGAGATAGTCAGGGATGTTCTTGCACTGGATCGCCGTGACTTCAGCAGGAGACAAGCCCCCAAGGCTGTCTGTGCTCTCACTCCTCTTACTCTGACGGCCAGGAGTTCCTCTTAGAGAATCTAGGGGATCAATGAACAGTCACAAAAATGTTATCAGATGCAACGTTTTCCAATTACTAGGGCATCAACTAGGAAACAGCAATGAAAATTTTTATGGATGTTGAGACCTGCTCCAGGATCCTATATGTTAGGATCCCTAATGTTTGTAGGGGGTTAATAGGAGATTTAAGCTAACACTTGGGGGAATTTACCAAGAACCTGCCAGCAGGATATACTATATTTCGTACTTTCTAGAACGTACCTTCTTTTTTATCTCTGCTTTCAGTTTCTTCCTCTTTATTCACACCTGGAAGCCGGGAAGGTACCGGGACAGACTGACTGCTTCCTGGGATGACCAAGTGGTCATTTTCCCCAGACTCGACACAGCCAGTTTCCTTTTTAGATTCCTTGTTGCCCAGACGACCTACTTCTTTATTGCTTTTGAAGACATCCTGTATTGTCCGCCCAAACAAAGTGCCTCCTCTGGGTCGATTCAAGCGAACAGGCCGTTTATCTGGAGGATGATCACCCCTTGACAGAGGGTCCAAGTCTTCAGCTGCATCATGACCGTGCCTCCTTGGGGAGCGATCCTGGTCCTCCTTTCTTTTCAGTCCTTTCATGAGGCTGGGAAGTGGCTCCATTTGGGAAACAGCTTCTTCGCTCCCTTGTCTGACACCTGTTTTGCCAACTGGGAAGGGTTCACCCAAGGACCCTGAAGACATGGGGAAGGCAGGGAAGGTACTACTAGAACTTCCAAACAGTGATTTGGGGCCTCTCTTCTCTTCCTCCACATTCTGATTCGGCAAAGCAGGGGTAAAGGCAGACGATGAATTATTATTGCCTGGTTTTGAAAAGGTAAAATTTGAACTGGTGGCTGAACTACTTGTCCCCTGAGAAAAAGGAAATGCGGCCAGTCCCCCAGGTCCACTACTGACTGGGTTGGAAAATGTAAAAAATCCAGAAGTAACTTGGCTCTTGGTTTTCTCTGGCTCAGATTCAGCCCCCAATATTGGTCTGAACGTGGAATTTTCCAGAGGTTTAAAGCCAAATTCTGTTTTCCCAAAGCCAGAGCTTGCTTTTTCTCCAGTTTCTGGGGCAAAAGTAGAAGTACTTGGGAATGCTCCAAGGTTGGGGGACTTAAAACTGAATCCAGGGTTTCCAGGCACACGTGAACTCGAAGGCCCAGAGGCAGCTACAAAGGCTGGACTGTGTTCAAGCCCAGAAAAGAGTCCAGCGTTTGAGGTTTGAGAGAATCCTAATGTTTGCACTGAAGAATGACTTTGTCCAGAAGATGCTGGAAAACTAGACACCTGTGAAAATCCTGAGCTTTTTCCGGATAACGTATTGCTTTGTCCAAAAAGAGAGGGCTGACCAAACCGAAATTGTGGCTTAGCTTGAAATGTTCCTGTGGAGCTACTGGAAGAAGTTGGAAAAACACCAGGCTGCTGCCCACCGAAAGGATTAGTTGGATTCATCTTCTGAGCCAGTTACTAGAAGGCAATAAATCATACGTGTAGAAAAGTAGTCCTTCTCCTCAAATGGTCTGTTCAACTAGGGAGCTCCCCCCTATCTCAACAATAAGCTGAAAAACAAAAATTCAGACAATCACAACTACGTGGTGCTGGAAGGCACCAAATTAGAATTTTTAATCACATGCCAGGCAAAGCAAAGAACTAATTCTTATTTTCTGAGAGCCAAATGGTGGTATCCCGCCTTACTAGAAGAAGTGCAGAGTAAAAGATGGTACAAATAAATTACTTTGTTATGGGGGTTTGGCTCAGACAGTTAAACATCTGCCTACAATGTGGGAGACCCGGGTTCGATCCCTGGGTTGGGGAGATCGTCTGGAGAAGGAAATGGCAACCCACTCCAGTACTCTTGCCTGGAAAATCCCATGGGAGGAGCCTGGTAGACTACAGTCCATGGGGTCGCAAGGAGTCGGACACGACTGAGAGACTTTACTTCACTTATGGGGGTTTAAAGCACGATCCTTTAAGACTTAAAAAAAAAAAAAATCAAAACATCTTACTGAATCAGTAAATTTATGGAAAACCTAAAATAGCAAAAAGAAAGTATATGCCAGTTGCACTTTCCAAGACAGGAGTTTCTGACGTCTTTCAATCGTCACAGCCAGAGAATTACAATGTAACACTGTTAAAAAGTTAGTGTTTCAATGTTTCCTCCCATCTAATCTTTTCACCCAGTAACCAGAGCACCAAATGCTTTTTCCAAACAAGGAAATAATTTGCGTTTTAACACAGTGGCGACTACCCCCAGGATCTAGCTCGAAGCACACAGTGCTCTTGAAAGACTGGCAGCCCCGCCAGATCGCGGGTGCAGCGCAACCCAAATCTCGGGCGGGCCAGTGGGTGGGCTCGGCGCCCGCCGCGCATCCCCCGGCCCCCCGCATCTTGCCAGCCGTGTGCCCCCGCCGACACCCCTGCGCCCCGGGACGCGCCATGTCCCATCCCCGCGCCCCTGGCCGCGCGCCCCCCGTGTTCCCCCAGCCCCCCTCGGTTAGCAACACGGCTGGGGCGGCGGGGAAGAGGGCGGCCTCCGCCCTCCAGGGCCCCGCGCCGTGCTCACCGTCTAGCTCAGGGACACGGCCGCCCACCGTCCCTTCGGGCTAGAGGCGCACGCAGGGCCCGTGGCCGCCTAGGCCAGCGCTGCCCGCGGCCCGCGAACAGAAAACACCGCGGACCCACTTCCGGTCGGTCCCGCGCCGCCCAGCACCTCCCGGGCCCGGCAGCGCGCGGGTTCCGCTCTCCGGCGGGGCGGCGGCGATGGGGCTTCCGGGGCGCGGCGTCCACACCCCCGTCCGCCCGCTTCTGCTCAGTAAGCGCCTCTTCCCAAAGTAGGGAGGCGCGCGCTGGGCCTGCCGTGCACCCCTCCCCTCTCGCCCGTTCTCTGGTGTGTGTCACCGGCCGGCGCGCCGCACTCCACCGTCTGTCCAGACCCCCCGCGCTGCGTCTTCCTCTCGGTAAAGCGCACGTTCCATGACAGTTTTCAACGAATTCCACCGAACGGGGTGACGTGAGCGTGCGTGCGCGTGCGTTGCTACAGAACTTCCGCGGGCTTTTCGATTCATCGGCCCGAGTCGAGATGAGCCTGGCGCTGCGCAATCTGCAGCGGGCGGTGCCCCTGCGGCGCGCGCTACTGCGCCAGAGGCTGCAGGCGGTGCGCGGGGCCCTGGGCGTGCGGGCCTTCGACGTGGGCGTTGTCTGCGTCGACAACCGGAAGATCCAGCAGATGAACAGGATCTACCGAGAGCAAGACACCCCGACCGACGTGCTCTCCTTCCCCTTTCACGAGGTAAAGGCTGCCCGCCTGTTCTTGTCCGGCCTACCTTCCGCTGTGAATTCCGTTAATTACAGCACAGACAGGATTGTCCGTGTAGCTCGGAAAATTTCAAATACACACGGAAGTAGGGAGTAAGATGTGACCGTCGCTACTGATCTGAGCCTATCGCTGAAGGAGGGAGGGTGATCCCCGCCCTCCTAGTAACAGTGAATTAAAGAGAAAGCGCTTCTGCAGTTTTAAGTGTGATTCAATAATGGATATGTACAGGTTGAAAATTTTAAATAACTCTGAAAATAAAAGGATAGACTTGGGCAAATATTTTAAACAAATATGTGCTGTCTATCAGGTTATGAGGATTTCCCTGTGGCTCAAACGGTAAAAAAAAAAAAAAAAAAAAATCTGCCTGCTATGCAGGAGACCAGGGTTCCATCCCTGGGTCGGGAAGATCCCCTGGAGGAGGGTACGGCAACCCTCCAGTATTCTTGCCTGGAGAATCCCATGGACAGAGGAGCCTGGCAGGCTACAGTCCAACGGATCAGAAAGAGTTGGACACGACTGAGTAACTAACATGCATCAGGTTATTACCTATGTTATGTGAATGACTCATTCGAGACTTCCTGCATTGTTAGTGGCCACATAAACTGGGCCAGCCCTTTTGGAAAGCACTCTGGCAGTTTACCTGAAGTAAGTCTTGATAACTGTTTAATCCACTAGGGTCACACCTAAGGAAATAAATTGAAAAAGGAAAGAGAATTAAATGTTCAATGTATTCAATATAAAAATATATATTAAAGTGTCCATTTATTTTCCATAAAAAAATAAAAATATTTGACTGAATGTGAACAGTCCTCAGCTGAATGGACTGGTCTTTATGTGGGAACATGTGATCAGTATCAAGACTGGGAAGAACAGAAATGTAAGCTCATATCATTGAGGTGATTTAGCTCCAGAGATGTTTTGGAGCTGGGTGGTTGTGCATTAGGAAGGATGAAAGAATTATTTTGACAGTGTGGGAACATCTTAAGTCAGTCGTAGTGTATAGTGTAGTGTCCCTGCCACAGCCCCTGATTTGTCTGCCTTGGAAGTAGCAACACTGGGTCTTTCAGAGTGGAAACCTGTGGGCCTGTGGCCAGTTAGTGTTCTGAGGTCATGTTCTGCAAGTGTGTATTTCCTCATTTTCAGAATCTGAAAGCAGGTGAAATCCCCCAGCCCGACTTTCCAGATGACTATAATTTAGGAGACATTTTCCTGGGCGTGGAGTTTATCCTCCAGCAGTGCAAGGAAGATGAAGATTACTATGACATCCTGACTGTAAGTGGGATGCTGAAATGACAAATCCGTATGGGCAAAGCAGAGGCCCATGTCCTTCAGGCCATGAGAAGAGGTTGTGGAGGTGACATGGACGTCCACACCATAATCCTTGTGTAGGACAAGGGTTCCTGGGGGAAACCCGCAGGCAGGGGCCATGCCCTCTCACCACACCTCAGAGAGGAGAGCCTGGGGCATGGGTCTGTGCCCCCAAGGCAGTGTTGGGTGAGGGGAGGGGACAGGAAGCATCCTGGGAGGAGGGAGCCCCGGGAGTGGCTGGATTCTTAGCTTTGCCTCTGGAGATGAGCTGGCTGCCATTTAGCCAGCTCAGACCGGCTGAAGGAGCTTCTTACTGAACTGCTAGAAGCAGGCGGGATTCCGGCCTCCAGGACCTTCAGATCTGTCTCCTCCCCCGATGCCATGAAGGATGGCAGGATGGCGGGATTGTTCTGGAAAGCAGGGCGCGACTGAGTCATGTTTCAGTGTCCCCATGGATTCAATGGAGGTGTCTTCCTTTGTCCGCACCCTAAAGTATCATCTTTGGGGAATCCTAGTGCTTCCGAGACTTGAACTTCCCAGCGAGACGCCCTGTGCCCAGGCATCAGGGTTGCTGAGGAGTGTGTGCTTTCTCCCTGTAAGTGGTGAGACCCGCAGTGTAGACAGCACTGCTTAGCACCGGTCTCAACTCCAGGATCTCCGTGACTAGCGTCTGTGTGCCCCGGGGGGCTCTGGGCTAGGGTGACCTGTGGACATTGTCCACTCCCCAACACCTGAGATGTCTCTTACCCACAGTGGAGGGCCAGCCCACACTCCTAGGATCCTGTTCCCTGGCACTGGGCCAGCCCAACCCACTCTCCTCTCAGCTGGCACCCACCTGCATGGCAACACTGGGTACCTCCCCTTCCCCTGCCCTGATTCTCCATGTCTCCCCCCACCCCAGAGGAGATTCTGATCTTCACACCCCACTACAGGGGCCTGACCTACTCCTGCTAACCGGACCCCACCCCTGTGACCTCACCACCTGCCTGCAGCCCTGCCTGGGCCCAGAGGAGGCTTCCTCACCTCCCACTGGGCATCCACTAGCCCTCCCTGACTTTTTCCTCCTTCTCCTCCTCCACTACCGCCACCACCACCACCACCCCAGCTCATGGCTTGATCCTGACCACCCTCTGAGGCAGCTTCTTAATTGTTCTGACAGGTGACTGCCACCCACGGGCTCTGTCACCTGCTGGGCTTCACACACAGCACGGAGGCCGAATGGCAGAAGGTAGGAGCCCTGCCCTGTCTGTAACACATAGGGGCACGCATTGCATTGTAGCCCAGGCTCCAGAAACCAGGCTGTGCAGCCTGCCCTCTGCTGTCCAGTGTGAAAACCAAATGGAGAAATGAGGAGTTGGTAGGGCCCACTTTATAAAATAGATGGTGTCTGTTTTAAATACTGGGCTCCCTAAATGCTGGTAAGTGCATTATTCATTCACTACTGAAAAGTCCGAGGAGAGACGCTGCTGTGAATTTTGTGAAATCTCGAAATGACTTAACGTTAAAATCTTCATGAGAGTTATTGTGATGCTATTTGTCAGTTGGAAGCAGGATTTAGGACATTAGAGTGTCTGATCCAGACCTATTATGTGGTGGTTTGTTTCCTCGAAGACTACCAGTATTTACTCAGTTTATAAAGGTCTGTATTATAGAACCATAATTGCATTTTATTAACTCAGATTATGTTCATAATCAAACAGGCTCTCTGAACTGCATAGAAAAACATTTTTTGAAAATTAACAAAATGGTCCTGGTACAGTTGGCCTCCCCCTGGCCTTCCGAGGCTCCTGGGTCCACGCCAGCCACACCCTGGCTGTGTCCCCAATCCTAACCCTGGTCTAGCCCCCTCATCCCCCTCCTCAGCTCCGCTGCACCAGCAGCATCACAGGGACGCTCCAGGGTGGTTTCCCACCCAGCAGAGGCTGTCCTCACACACCTGTTCCCAGGCTTCGGAGCAAGTCACCCAGTCTGACCCCTTCTTCTAACCCTGAGATAGGCCCTCCCCTCCTCTTCATACGCAAGACCACCAGCTCAGCCCCGGCCCCTCACCCCTTGCCCTGCTGGCTCCAGGGCTCACACCAGGAGCTCCTCTGTCCTAGGGCTGCCCGCCTCGGGCTGTGTGGGAGCCCATGGGCCTCAGGGAGAGAGCCCCAGGGCCAGGGGAGGCCAGGCCTCTGGGCCAGTCCAGAGCTGGTTTCCACCTCTTTCTTTCAGATGTACCAGAAGGAGAAGCAGGTTCTCCAGGAGCTGAACAAGCACATGGGGACCAGGCTGCAGCCCCTGAGCAGAGGCCTCTTCTGACGGAGGTGATACACTGTGGCTGGAAGGTGGCCCCAGAGATCAGGGCGCCCCCGCACTGAGGATCTCGGTGGCCACTGCTGCCCTGTGGGGCAGCTTCCAGTCCTTCTTTTAGGACACAGTCGGTGTGCTGTTTCCAGTGCTGTAAATAAAATAGTTCTCAGCTCTCAGATCATACAGAGGTGGGGCATGGGAGCCACCCCTGCCCCGGGGCTCTGCCTTTGGCATGCGGCATCTCTCCCATCTCAGGACAGATAAGGAGCCCAGGTGGGTGTGCCCTCCCTTGAACTCCTGCTGGATTCAGGCCCACCCAGCCCCCACCGGAGCAGGATGGCTGCGAGGCCAGCCGACCCACCCCACCCCGGGGGACCCTCAGCTCTTCTTTCGCCATCACCCGCCCCCGCTCGTAGGTCATTCCCGAGTCCTCTGCCACGGCACCTGCATAGCAGAGCTCCGACTGCCACATCCCATCCTCCTGTCGGACCGCGTCCTCCTGTCAGTCCTGTTCAGTCCTGCCTTCTGAACAGCAAAGTAAACCCAGGGGTCACCCAGAGCCTTCTCCAGAGCTGTGCCTACGCTCTGACCTCACAAGTGGGACAGATGTGGAGGGGGCGGGCGCTGAGCCAATTCGGGGCCTGGTCGCCTCGACCTCTGGCCCCAGCACTGACCATAACCATAGTGCTACAGACTCTCCACGGAGCTCCAGACGAGTCAGGGCAACAAAACACTGCCTCTTGGAGATTCTAAAACTCAGAAAACTATGATTCTAAGAATTTGGTTTCTCCCATAAGTTGATTTTAGAAACATGAAAACGCAGTTCCCATTGGATTTGCATCCTGAGCCTGGACTTGCACTGGCTCCTGGGGACACGGGTCTGTCATTTTCCTGAGCTGCTGGCTGCATGACCTGCCTGTAATCATTAAGCTTGTTCTCAGCTTAGAGTTTAACATGGCAAAGACCAAAGTTAAGCCCCCAGAGCTCTCTGCTTTCTGCGCCCTTTTAAGGGACTGAAGGGTTGCTGAGACCCGCTGCTCCTGCCAGCAAGTGTTTGGAAGCTCTTCACCTGCCACTAGAGCCAGCCCCTCAGGACCTCTGGTCGTGTCTGGACACAGGCAACTTGCCCCTGTGTTCAAGTCTGAGCAGACTTGCTGGGGCTGGAGGAGGGCCCAGATTTACAGGGTGATGCAGTGAGAAGCCTTCCAGGGTTGGATGGTGTGTCCCTCCCGCTCGCCCTCCCTGGCAGCCCATAGCAGTGGTCCCCGGGTCCTGCTACCTGGTACCATGTTCCGAGGGACCTGGGTGTGCCTTGACCCTCCATGTGGACAGCATCCATGCGTACAGCACAGCCATCCTGTGTTTCTCTCACCAGTGACCCTCCCCGTTGGCATCGCCTCCACTAGATGGGCAACTGCTCATGTCTTATTGCCCATTTTCTACTGGTTTTTCTTTTTTCTTATTAATTGGGTGTTGTAATATGTGGTTGTAAACAGCCCTTGAAATTTAGTACAGAATGTGAGCAAGTGTCCTGCCCTGAATCTGAGAGAAGGCCACCGCACGGTCCATCAGCAGCCAGGCCATCTGCTGGCCACAGGGCGTCTTGGTTCTGTCTCACTCCACTGGTTGCCCCCACTCCCTCCCCTCCTCACCCAGACACATGCTGCCTGGACCCAGTTCAGTTCAGTTGCTCAGTCATGTCTGACTCTTTGTGACCCCATGGACTGCAGCACGCCAGACCTCCCTGTCCATCACCAACTCCCAGAGCTTGCTCACACTCATGTCCATTGAGTTGGTGATGCCATCCAACCATCTCATCTTCTGTGGTCCCCTTCTCCTCCTGCCTTCAATCTTTCCTAGCATCAAGGTCTTTTCTAGTGAGTCAGTTCTTCCTATCAGATGGCCAAAGTATTGGAGCTTCAGCATCAGTCCTTCCAATGAATATTCAGGACTGATTTCTTTCAGGATTAACTGGTTTGATCTCCTTGCTGTCCAAGGGACTCTCAAGAGTCTTCTCCAACACCACAGTTCAAAAACATCAATTCTTCCTGGTTTGATCTCCTTGCTCTCCAAGGGACTCTCAAGAGTCTTCTCCAACACCACAGTTCAAAAACATCAATTCTTCGGTGATCAGCCTTCTTTATGGTCCAGCTCTCGCATCCATACATGCCTGGTCCCAGAGCTTCCTGAGCAGAGCCCCTGCTCCAGGTGTTGCCTGGGTTCCTAGCCCTTAATTGTCCTGGGTGTGTTCTAGATTCACCTCCCAGGCTCCAGGCCCTGAAGGCACCTTAGAGTTACGCCAGGTCCACAGGGCACAGGCAGTGCCTCCTGCTTCATGTTCCTTGACATCTTGGTGAGGGAAGCCCCACCAGCACCCCCACCAGGGCACTTGGCACAACCATTAAAATTTCCTCTCCTCACAACACTTCTACCATTAACTGCCAGGAGCCAGTGCGGCCCCCACAAGTGAAGGGCTCAGGCCCACCAGTTCAGTTCAGTTGCTCAGTCATGTCCGACTTTTTGCGACCCCATGGGCTGCAACACTCCAGGCTTCCCTGTCCATCACCAATCCCTGGAGCTTGTTCAAACTCATGTCCATCGAGTCAGTGACGCCATTCAACCATCTTATCTTCTGTCGTCCCCTTCTCCTGCCTTCAGTCTTTCCCAGCATCAGAGTCTTTTCCAGTGAGACAGTTCTTTTAATCGGGTGGCCAAAGTTTTGGAGCTTCAGGTTCAGCATCAGTCGTTCCTAATTTCCTTTAGGACTGACTGGTTTGATCTTGCAGTCCAAGGGATTCTCAAGAGTCGTCTTCAACATCACGGTTCAAAAGCGTCAGTTCTTTGGTGCTCAGCTTTCTTTGTAGTCCAACTCTCACATCCATACGTGACTACAGGAAAAACCATAGCTTTGACTAGACCGACCTTTGTCAGCAAAGTATCGTCTCTGTTTTTAACATGCTGTCTAGGTTTGTCATAGCTTTTCTTCCAAGGAGCAAGTGTCTTTTAATTTCACGGCTGCAGACACTGTCTACAGTGATTTTGGAGCCCAAGAAAATAAAGTCTGTCACTATTTTCCATTGTTTCTCCACCTATTTGCCATGAAGTGATGGGACCAGACGCCATGATCTTAGTTTTTTGAATGTTGAGTTTTAAGCCAACTTTTTCGCTCCTCTTTCACTTTCATCAAGAGGCTCTTTAGTTCTTCGCTTTCTGCCATAAGGCTGGTGTCATCTGCGTTTCTGAGGTTATTGATATTCCTCCCATCTCCCATGGACTCCCAGGCACATCTCCCAGGTCCATCAAGTTGATGATGCCATCCAACCATCTTATCCTGGCCTCCCTACCAAGCTATCAACCCCCTCAAGACTTCCCTGGTGGTTCAGCGGCTAGGACTCTGAGCTGCCAATGCAGGGAGCCCAGGTTTGATCCCTAGTCAGGGAACTAGATCCTGCATGTTGCAACTAGAACTTGGTGCAGCCAAATAAATAAAAATAAATATATATTTTTTTAATGCCTCCCACTCTAGACAAAGATACTCATTGTCCAACTTCACCAGAAATCAAAGGTTCCCCTAACCCTCCCCATCCCCTGGGCTCAGTAGTTTGCTAGAATGATCACAGAACTCAGGGAACACTGCTTTACTGTAAAGGACACAGATGAACAGTCCGCTGGAGACGTGCACAGGGTGAGGTCTGGGAGGGTCTGGAACACAGGAGCGTCTGTCCCCTTGGAGCAGGGTGTGCACCACCTCCCAGATGTTCACCAGCCCAATCCTCTAGTGGATTTATGGGGGTTCTATTACTGCGGCATTGATGGATTCAGTCACTGGCCGCTGGTGATTGACTCAACTTCCAGCCTCCACTCCCTCAGGTTGGGGGTGGGGCTTAAGTTCCAACCTCCAATCAGAATGGGCTCCTTGGACAACTAGCCCCCAACCTCCTGAAGCCCTCCAGGGGCCCAGAGTCACCTCATTAGCCTACTGTCCAGATTACAAAGGTTTTAGGAGCTGTGTGCCATGAAGCAGGACAAAACCAAATACACATTTCTTACTATGCCGCAGTATCACACCACGCAAAGCCCCCACCTCTGGACCCCAGCACCGCCTCCCTGGCAGGCCCACCCCACTTCCAGGGCCTCCTGAGACTTCTTCAGCTGCCCCGGACTGGCCAACTCATGAGGGTGCTCTCACCCCATGTCCTCACGTTGACCTCCCTTCCCATAGGCCCTCCCAG
The DNA here is from genome assembly GCA_006410615.1 of Neotragus moschatus. Lineage (NCBI taxonomy): Eukaryota > Metazoa > Chordata > Mammalia > Artiodactyla > Bovidae > Neotragus > Neotragus moschatus. Next base: position 37,647 of record SJYA01000189.1, read on the forward strand.
TGGTGGCCTTTCCATGCTCTCACAGCACTGGACTCTCCCAGACACAGGAACATGTTTCCTTCATCCTGGTTGACCCGCCAAGGCCAGGTGTGCGGTGACAGAGAACATCCATGTTAGTCTCTGCGCCACCTGCTCCCACCCCCACCCCAGCTCCTGACATGGAGTTCCTGAAACCTCATAAATTCCCATGTGATGATGAGGTGACTCTGGATGCCTCCTGGGTGGGTCTGGTTGCTGGGAAGACCAAGCCAGGACTAGAGCCTTGGAACTTCCCTGGAGTGGGGAGGGGGCTGGAGATGGAGTGGCCGGTGGTCAGGCCAATGTGAGGAAGCCTCCACACCATCCCAGCCTAAGGTGCAGGGGGTCCGGGTCGGCAGACATATCCAGGCTGGGAGGTGACGCACCCCACTCCTCGGGGACACAGGTGAGCCCTGGATTTGTGACTGGCGTCTGACATGGGGACAGTCCTAGGAGATGGAGCCCTTGACCTGAGGGATCTGACCCCATCTCCAGGCAGGTCGTATCAGAATTGAGCTGAATTGCAGGACACCCGACCAGGACCACAGGGACCTGCTTGTGGGCAAACCCCCACATGCATTTGGTGGCAGAAGTGAAGTGTCCTATGTGACAGTAGGAGAGACTCACAGGAGAGGAGGACACCTGAGGGAAGAGCTAGGTTGTCCCTGACTCCAAAGGCAAACAAAAGAGATTGTCCAATTTCCCAGGCCAACCAAAGATGACAAGCTGCTGTCAAACCTCTTCCCTCTATAGTTAACAACTATATTGAGAAGTAAAACCAAAGTGAAAAGCCATGTTAGAAAATGTCAACACGAATGGGAACCCCCACATGGTCCAGTAACGAGGACTCAGCACTTTGACTGCTGAGGGCTCGGGTTAGATTCCTGGTTGGGGAGCTGAGATCCCACAAACCGTGGTGAAATTTTTATTAAAAGGAAACGACAACATGAAAATACAGAAATTGGGTCAGACTTTTAATTGCCCATTGAACAAGACGTGCAGACGTCGGGACACGCTGCACCCAGGCCCATGACACTCTCAACACTGGGGAGCTGCCTTGGGTGCAGTCAGCCCAGCAGGGGAGCCTGTGTGCAGCTGGAGGGCAATTCCAAGGTCATCTCTTCCCCTGAGGAGCCTTCTGGCAGCTGGGCAGTTCCAAGGACAGAGACCCAAGCAGAGCTCCTGCTCCTGTGGAACTTGAAGAAAGAGGTAACATCCCCAAAGTGGCCAATGCAAACATGCATAATGCTTGCAAAGGGCATTTATGTGGAAATGATATTAAAGCATCCAGGAAGCGCAATTCCACCAGAAAAATAGAGCAAAAAAACGGAGTAGAGATATCGTGTCCCATTGGGAGAATCCAGACTGGCTCAGATGGAGGAGAGTCCCCCTCAACCAGCTTTAGTGCTTAACTTCAGGAGGAGAAGCCAGCCCACGGCCCTGCCCTCACCCAGATGCCCTGCCCAGACACCTTGCCCTCACCTGGACATGCTGCCCTCACCCGGACACCCTGCCCTCACCCAGGCATGCCAGGCACACATCCTGCCGCAGTGCCTTCCCCGAGCACCACATGTGTGACTGTGTTCATGGTATTTATGTGGCTGAGCCCATTGACCTTTTCTCTCCTGGCTCCTGAGCCCCGTTTCCTGCCTGGTCAAATCCCTGTGTCCCCTCATGGTCCTCACAGTCCCGTGTCCAGGGGCCTCAGCTGCCCCACCCCTGGGAGAACGAGGCCTGCTGCTTACCTGATCCCACCGTGAGGTCACGGGCCTGGCGCCTGTGCAGGCAGGACCCCGCTGGACGCCAGCCTGAGGGGAAGGAGGTGTCTGCTGCTGCCCTGGTCTGGCTCAAAGACATCACGTTCAGGTGTGTCTCACCACCAGGCCTCTGTGGGGGCCTCAGAGCTGGGCTTATCCTGGGGCTCTCCCAAGGCTACCCCTGCTGGGCTGGACAAATGACCCCCACCTCAGGCTGCTCCCCTGGGAAGATGGCACGGGGTCCACACTCAGCCATGGCAACCAGGACCAAGACTGCCGTGGTTACCTCCCCAGCCCGCCCCTGTCCCTCAGGAGCTGGTAGGGCCTCCGCAGACTCCCGCTGTAGCCACCAGCCTGATAGAGGGCAAGGAGGGGTGACCCGGGCCCTGGGGTTCCTCTCGCCTTGCAGGCCCAGGAGACCGGCCGGTGCCCGGCCCAGACTTACGTGCTAAGGGCAGCCGCAGACGGGCTGGTCATGTGCTGCATGGTGCTGGGCAGGAAGCTGGCGGCAGGCGGGAGAGCAGTGGCAGAGACCACCAGGGGCCACACGGAGTAACCCAGAGGGGAGCCAGGCGCAGGCATGGCCGGCAGCAGGGCTGGAGGTGCGTAGCGGTGGTGGTGGCGGATGGAGGGCGGCCTCTGGATGGCCAGGGAGGGTGCGCCGTGCATCCTCAGCAGGACACACAGCAGAGTGTTTCAGCGAGGACGCCAGCTGCTCCCTGGCCCCTTCCCTCCACAGGGGCCCTGACTCAGGACGCGGTCAGGGTCAGGAGTGGTGAGCAAGGGCGGACCAGGCTCACACAGAGCTCATGCAGCTCAGGGGGCAGCTGCCTGGGCCTGGACGGCACAACCTGTCCTCCCGTGGGGTTGCCCTGGGGAGCACCGGGTGCTTCAGACAGGAAACAGACCCGGAGCCAGAAACACATGAGTTTCTGGAGGTGAAGCCACCAGGTCCTCTGGTCTTGGCCTGGACGTGGAGCCTACCTGTGGGGCGAGATGCAGGGGGGTGGGCGCGAGTGCTGGCGGGGGCAGGGCTCTGAGCATCAGGGCCTGCGTGAGCAGCTGGTGCGTCTGCGCGTTCTGCATCAGCATCATCTCCACCACCTCTGTGGGGGGGGGGCACGGAGGGCTGGTCACTCACAGTGAGGGCCGCGACCCTGCCGCTCCTGGAATGGAGCGCTGCCTGTGGGTCTGCAGGTCCCATGCAGCGCCTCCTGCCACTGGACTCCTCACGTGCACGTGGCATACGGAAACTTAGTTCCTCGACCAGGGATCAGACCCACGCCCTCTGCAGCAGAAGGGTGGGAGTTTTAACCACTGAACTGCCAGGGAATTCCCCACAGTTTAAAAAATTAATTAATCATTCATTAAGTTAACTTTTTTTAAGAAAAGCTTCTGGAGATGGGGCAATTCTCTTGAATTATCTAGGTGGTCTTGATGTTGTGAGAAAATAACTATCACCCTACACTTGAATATCCAGCAACAACACTCATGTTTAAGAACGGGGGACATCAGAAGAAAGTGAATGCTGAGAGAGCTTAGGAGCCTGTCCTGCAAGGCCCTGTAAAAGACTGTCCCCAGACGACAGACGGGGACCCCAGGGGCAGTCTGAGACACAGTGAAGGGTGGTTAGTTCAAATGTACTTCTGTTTGATGATACACCAGGGTCTGTTTCTGAGAAGGTTTTGTAAAAGGTAGAACTGGCATGGGGAACAGTCATGAAGAGCCAGGGGCAGAATGGATGCCACAGAAACTGAGAGTTTAACTTCATACGAAACAGCCCAGGACTTCTCCAAAGTGGTTATTAGAGTACTTTCGAGATTTCCTATTTTTACATTCAGTATTTGATCTAGTTGGGATTTGTTTTGGTACAAAGAGTAGGGTAAGGAACGTGACTTTACTTTTCTGACTAGCTAGCTATTTACTGACTGTTTCATTTTTACCAGTGATTTTAAATGCACTTTTTAAAGGCACACAGACACTTGCATGCGTGCAGTCACACACACGCACACACAGTGTGCCGGGTTCCCCGCTAGGGCCTGATAGTCGCTAAAGTTCATCTGGGAAAACCGAGGAGGATGGTGAGGAGAGGCCGGCCGGTGGTTCTCCCCGCACCTGCAGGGCACCTTCCTGTGGGTCTCGGTGTAAGTGGCCCCCCTGAGGGGCTGCAGGCTTCCCTGGGCCATGTAGCATGTACATGGTAGAGCTATGGTCACCAGGACAGGGCTGAGAACACTCATCAGGTGATTTTATACACAGGTCTGCCTCCAGACTCTCATCACTGCCCATTGTTAGGGAACCACAAACCACAACCACAATGACCAACCACCCCTGCCACTAGCTGCCACCCCCACTGACTGACCATCACAGTGACCGACCACCACCCTTACTAACTGACCACCACCCCCGCTAACTGATAATCACAGTGACCGACCACCACCCTTACTAACTGACCACACCATGTGCAGGAGAAGATGTGAGAAACCGGACCTCTCACATGCAGCAGTTTTAAGCACACCCTTGCCACCTTTCAGCTGCTGCAGTCCTAGGTATGTACTCAGGAGAAATAAACACTCAGATTCAAATGTGAATGTCCAGGGAGTTTTGTGGTGATAACCAAAAACACAACAACCCCAGCTCCATCATCAGGTGAAAAGATCACAAGTGTCCATCCACGGGAAGGATTGTCACTTGGCCATTTCAAGGAGCCATGGTTTGCTGCGCCCAACAAGAGCGGTGAGTCTGAGAGCAGTGCTGCTAAGTGAAGGAAGTCGCACAAAAAAAGAGTGCACCCTGGCTGATTCTACTCAGACCAGAATATAGGAGACACAGATCAATGCCAGTGGCAAAGCAGGCAGGCGGGCGGCAGGCAGGGCCTGAGGTGGTGCCCATGCTCACCCCCTTGATTAGTGATGGGTTCACAGGTGTGTACAGGTGTCAACACTGTCAGATTGTACACTTTAACCATGTGCAATTTAGTCTATGTCACCTCAGTAGAGCGCTTCTGAAATAAAAGTATTTCAAAAGTTATTTAAAGAGAAAAAGCAGTTTAACCAGCGATTTGAGAAGCTAATCACTGAATGAGTTGGGACTGTGAGCCCAGTTCTTTCCATTCTGAGTCCAGGCCCTTCCCTCAGGGATATCCATCAGTAAGGATTTTTCAAAGTAAAATAATTTTCATGTTGGTAAATGCATAGCTTCCATTGAGTAGCCAAAAAAAAAAAAAAAAAAAAAATGGCCTTAGATCACAGGTCTCCAACTGGTTTCATGGAAGACAATTTTTCCACAGGCTGGGGTCAAGGGGGATGGTTTCGGGATGATTCTAGTACTACATTTATTTTACGCTTTATTCTGTTATTATTACATTATGATATATAATGAAAGAATTATTCAACTGACCATAATGCAGAATCAGATCATCGGGCATTAGATTCTCACAAGGAGCACACAGGCTAGATCCCTCGAGTACGCGGTTCACAGTAGGGTCACCACTAATCTGAGACTCTAACGGCGTTGCTGATCTGATGGAGGCACAGTGCAGGCAGTAATGCGAGTAACGGGCAGCAGCGTAAATACAGATGATGCTATGCTCATCGGCCTGCCTCTCACCTCCTGCTCTGCAGCCTGCTTCCTAACAGACTGCGGACCAGTGCTTATCCACGGCCTGAGGGTTAAGGACTCCTGCCCTACATGACTACCCTGCTTACAAAAGTATTTCTTCTTTCAGTAGAGAATTTCATAAACCCATGACAACATCCCAAAGAAGGGCAATGGAGTGGCCACAGTACTGGCAAAGGTCAGTTTTCATTCCAGTTCCAAAGAAAGGCCATGCCAAAGAATGTTCAAACTACTGCACGATTGCAGTCATCTCACATGCTAGCAAAGTAGTGCTCAAAATTCTCTAAGCAAGGCTTCAACAGTACATGAACTGTGAACTTCCTGGTGTTCAGGCTGCATTTTAAAAAGGCAGAGGAACCAGAGATCAAATTGCTAACATTGCTGGATCATCAAAAAAGCAAGAGAGTTCCAGAAAAACATCTACTTCTGCTTTATTGACTATGCCAAAGCCTTTGACTCTGTGAATCACAACAAAATGTGGAAAATTCTTAAAGAGATGGGAATACCAGACCACCTGACCTGCCTTCTGAGAAATCTGTATGCAAATCAAGAAGCAAGTTTAGAACTGGACATGGAACAACATACTGGTTCCAAATTGGGAAAGAAGTATGTCGAGCTGTATATTGTCACCCTTCTTGTTTAACTTCTATGCAGAGTACATCAAGTGAAATGACAGGCTGGATGAAGCAAAAGCTGGAGTCAAGCCTGCCAGGAGAAATATCAATAACTCCAGATATGCAGATGACACCACCCTCGTGGGAGAAAGCAAAGCGGAACTGAAGAGCCTCTTGCTGAAGGTGAAAGAGGAGAGTGAAAAACTTGGCTTATAACTCAATACTCAAAAACCAAAGATCATGCCATCCAGTCCCATCGCTTCATGGCAAACAGATGGGGAAACAATGAAAAGAGTGACAGATTTTATTTCCTTGGGCTCCAAAATCACTCGGACGGTGACTGCAGCCATGAAATTAAAAGATGCTTGCTCCTTGAAGAAAAGCTACGACCAACCAGACAACATATTAAAAAGCAGAGACATTACTTTGCCAACAAAGGTCTGTATGATCAAAGATATGGTTTTTCCAGTAGTCATGTACGGATGTGAGAGTTAGACCGTAAAGAAAGCTGAGCACCGAAGAATTGGTGCTCTTGAACTGTGGTGTTGGAGAAGACTTATGAGAGTCCCTTGGACTTCAAAGAGATCAAACCAATAACTGCTAAAGGAAATCAATCCTGAATATTTATTAGAAGGACTGATGCTGAAGCTGAAGCTCCAATACTTTGGCCACCTGATCCAAAGAACTGATTCATTGGAAAAGACCCTGATGCTGGGAAAGATTGTGGGCAAGAGAAGAAGGGAAGACAGAGGATGAGATGGTTGGATGGCATCACCGACTCAATGGACGTGAGTTTATGCAAACTCTGGGAGATGGTGAAGGACAGGGAAACCTGGCATGCTGCAATCCATGGGGTCGCAAAGAGTTGGACACGACTAAGTGATGAACAACAAGGTGACAATATTCACGGTGGACACTTACCTTCCTTGATGCTTCCTGACCGCTGGGTGGGGAAGGCCGGGGGAGGGGGGATCTGTGCAATGAGTGGCTGCTGAGGCAGCTGCTGGATGATGGTGGCAGGAGGTGGGGGTGCCTGGAAGAGCCAGACAATCCATTATCTGAATGGATTAGCCCTGGGAGTAGTGACCTACAGCACCACCCACCACCCACCATCCAGACATCCACCATCCATCCATCCATCCACAGGAAATTTTAGGCGAGAAATCCTAGAGATTAAACGAGTGTCCAAATAGATAAATACTTGCATCTGGGTATCACTGAGGACATAGCGTGCTATGGACTGAACGTTTATTCCCCGCTCAGATCCATATGTTGAAACCTTAAGTTCCAAAGTGACTGTATTTGGAGATGGGGCCTGTGAGGAGGCGATAAAGGTGAAGAGAGCATAAGGATGGGCTCTAGGTTGATAGGCCTGGTGCCCTTGATAAGACGAAAAGACGCCAGACTCTCTCTGCCCCCATGAGACACCAGGAGAAGGCTGCCAATCCCTAGCCAGGAGGCCATGCTCAGGGAACCAGGTTGGCTGCTACCTCCATCTAAGACATCCAGTTTCCAGGCAGTGATAAGGTAAATGTCTGACATTTAAGTGCAAAGACTGGTATTAATATTTTATAATGGAGCTCAAGCTGAGTGAAACACAGCATTTTCTAATGTTTCCCACATTTCCTGGTGTCAGTGGGCTAAGCTCATCCCTGCGTCCATTACTTCTGCTTTAATAGAGGTATCCAAGGAGCTTGGCATGGAAACACTTGCTGGCTTCTCTCCTGAGTTAACACAAATGCACCACAGTTCAGAGCATGCACTAGGGCTGATTACCACTTTAATCCTCTTCTGGATGCACCGGGGCCTGCCCTGTCCCCTCTCCCTTGGTTCACAGAAAGGATGGCATAGACAGGGCTGGCAACATCCTGCAAAGGGCCGGATGGGGTGCTGTTCCCCCTCTGTGGCCACACAGCTTCAGTTGTCACTGTTCACCTCTGCTGCAGCAGCTGGAAGGCAGCCGTGGACTGGTAAGCCAACAGAGCTGATCCGGTGAAGCTTGACTTATGAACCCAGAGGCACACGTGTCGTACCCTCTTTCCCTTATCACTGCCTGGAAGCTGGATATCTTGGATGGAGGTGCCAGCCAACTTGGTTCCCTCGGCTAGCAGGTTGTGCACACACAGGTGGCAGGCAGCTTTGGCGTGGTCACAGCCCACCACCCGGTGCAGACTGGAGAGGCAGCCGGAGTGGCCAATGGCAGCTCCACCCCAGAGTCTCTGGAAAACCCATCCCAACCACCCTGGGTCCTGCTTGCACTGTGGTGTCACTGGAGTCCAGGCTGAGACACCCAAGCAGGACTGGGGTAAGGAGTTGCAGGAAGTGTGAGCACACCAGGGACTGGGCAAGCCTCCTGCACCCATACCCCTCTCCCACCATTCCTGGCAGAGGTTCCAGGGGCAGAAAGTTAGGGAAGATACAGACAGTGCCGGGGCCAGGGCTCTGGGGGCTCCGCTGGATGGATCCCTCTCCCTTCCCTCGGCACGGGCAGCCAGGTCCCCCCAGGGGATAAACGTCCTCCGGGTCACGACCCGGCCTGCCGGCACCATCGGTCTCCCTGGCCGGCCCATCCAGAACCTTCTCAGCTTGGCCTTGGCTGCCTCCAGCCTTGTCATCTCCTCCTCGCAAGGCCGCAGCCTGCTGGGGCCACCTCCTGCCTGTTGTCTACTCATGCTCCCATCCCAAGGCCACAGCCCGCCGGGACCAGCTGCTGCCCCTCCTTCCTCTGGGCACCACCTACCCTGATACAATCCCTTCTGCTTAAGGAAGAGTGGCTTTCTGTTGCCATATGCAGGGGTGAGCCTCTGAGGAGTGGGTGCGCAGTCACCTTTCAATGCACTTAAAATTCTGCCCGGAGACTAGGGGCCCAAGTTTCCTCTGGTAATTAGGAAATTTTGGAAAAGAGCTGACGCACTTCTTCCCCAAATTCAGGCCCAGCCAATGCTTAATCCCCCCATACTTCCACTCTTGCTGCAGAGGTTAGCACCTGGGGCTGAGCGGGGACCCCAGTCTCCACCTGTAATGAGGAGATAACCGCCACCCCGCCCCCACCCCACCGCCGCCACACACACAGCCAATGCTTAGGGCACCTGTGAGGCCTGACGATACGGGACACGTTTGTCCCAACAAGGCTGGACATGGACTGCAGCCACTGTGGCTGCTGAGCCGATGGCCCCTTGAGCGCACTTCCCTAAGCTGCTGAGGATGCAGGTGTGGAGTGATTGACATCTCTGCTCAGGCGGGAGGTCTCTGGGAGCATGGCACCCTCCCCATTGGTTCTGCCCCTCAGGTTCACCCAAGGCAGACATACCGGGTGTTGGATGATCCGTGGTGGGTCTAGGGCAGGTGGGGCTGGGGAGACAGTGGGGTGGATGCCCACGGGAGGTGCCTCTGGGGGCAGCACTGACCCATGGGCTCTTCCGTGCAGTCCCCTGTGGTGACGAACCCAGGAAGCCTCTTCCAGGAGGTGCTGTTCCTGCAATGCCAAAGCAGAGCCGTGGCTGCTCAGTGAGGGCATGTCTCGGCCCCTTACTCTGCCAGGCAGGGCAGTGCCAGCACACAGGTATGTGACCCTGTTTAGAAGCAGCCAGCCCCCATACCACCAACCACTGCCCTGTGCCTGGCCCCCTCTTGCCCCCACCAGGGCCCAGCATGCATCTGAGCTGGGACTGCAGCCAGACTCTGGAGGCAAAGCCCTTCACGTGGCGCACACAGGAGAAATTAACCAAAGACGATTTTTCTCCAGCCAGTAGTGAAAGTGAAAGTCGCTCAGTCGTGTCTGACTCTTTGTGACCCCATGGACTATACTGTCCAGGGAATTCTCCAGGCCAGAATACTGGAGTGCGCAGCCTTTCCCTTCCCCAGGGGATCTTCCCAACCCAGGGATCAAATCCACGTCTCCCTCATTGCAGGCGTATTCTTTACCAAGTGAGACACAAGGGAAGCCCAAGAATACTGGAGTGGGTAGCCTATCTCTTTTCCAGTGGATCTTCCTGACCCGGAATTGAACCGGGGTCTCCTGAATTGCAGGTGGATTCTTTACTGACTTAGTTATGAGGGAAGCTGGTAGAGGATACTCTGTCTCTCCAGCATGGTTCCAGTGCAGAGCAGTAAGTTTATCACAGCTGCCGTGTGGACCCAAACACCCTCCTCCCCTAACATGTCATTCCCTGGTACAAGTGTGTCTGTTTGGACAAAGCCCTGGGCATCTTGGAATCCCACTTCCCAGAACCGGACCCTTCACAGGGCATTCCGCTTCTGATCATATGTAGCCAGAGCAGGTTTTCTCAGCTAGTAGCCCCTTTGGGAGCCCAGCCTACAGGAAGCAGGCGAGTCCTCTCTCCTGTGGAGCCCATGGTCCACCAGTTGCCCACCGCCACGTCACAAACATCAGAAGCAGTGTGGATGCAGGACCCCCACCACAACCCAACTTTCACCCCCATTCCCTACCCCCCACCCCACCCCAGTGCTTGTTCTGAGCGCCAGCCGCATCTTCAGCTGCACAGAGCTCCGGTGAAGATGCCCCATGTCCACAAGGCCTACCCAGAGTCTCTGCAGAAGGTCCTTCCTCATCCTCAGAGCGCTCCGCAGGGCGGCCTCTGGCCCGTCCTCATCTCCTGGAGGGAAGCGCAGGCTTCAGGGCTCAGCACCACATCCCAGCCTTTCCTGCCTCCAGGACCTGCCTGTCCCAGAGGAGGGAGGTGCCTGTGGTGGAGCTCAGGGGTCACCCCACAGGGGTTACGTGGGCAACAGTAGGGGGCGTTCAGGAAGCTGCGTCTTCAAGTTGCGGTCAGGAGTCTCTACTCCCCCCACCGGCAGTCCCCACTCTCCCCTCAAGGAGTCCCCACTCCACTCCCAAGATTCCTGACTCTCCCTCAGGAGTCACCATTCCCCCTCCCCCAGAAGCCCCCACTTTCCCTCAGGAGTCTCTACTTCTGCAGGAGTCCCAACTCCCTCCCTAGGTGTCTCCACTCCCCCAGGAGTCCCCACTGTCCTCCAGGATTCTCCTCTCCCCCAGGAGTCTCCACTCCTCCCCCGGGAGTCTCCACTCCTCCCCCAGGAGTCCCCATTTCCCCCACTCCCAGGCGTCCCCACTCCCAGCCCTTTGGAGTGTTCCATGTCTATGTTATGGAAGAGAAAATGGCACCCGACTCCAGTATTTGTGCCTGGAAAATCCCATGGACAGAGGAGCCTGGTGGGCTACAGTCCACGGGGTCACAAAGAGTTGGATGCGACTGAGCGACTGAGCGCAGCACATGCCTGTGCCTGCCCTTGGTCATGTGAACTGATTTGGGATTTTCTATCTGGATTTCAGCCCTGGGCTCCGTCTGTTGCCCTCGGGCACTGCCTGGAACTCCGCAGCACAAGGAGCGTCACCATGTGGTGAAGGACAAGCAGTGTCTCCCCAGCACCTTGCCCAGATGTCCCTGAGCTCAGAACCCTATGCCAGGGAAGGTAGCCCTTCCCCTGGTTCCTGTGGCCTGAGCATCTGACCGCCAGCCAGGTTGGGGATGTGGAGACATCTGGTCTGGGCACCTGAGAATGGGCAGGTGGATGTGGATGGCTGGGCCCCCTAAACTCCCCTACCCCAGGGCAAGCTTCGGGCAACATGGTCTGATGCAGGTGAGGGCGATTCTGACCTGAGCAAGGCAGTGGGGCTGGTTCTCTACCCTCTCTGCCTCCCTCTTCTCATCTGCCGATGGAGTGATGAACGTGCCCTCCTGGGTGTGCAGACAGAGGTGATACGATATGAGGGTGCGTGTGTGTGTGTTTGTGTTAAAGCCATAATCAAGGCCTTTCTGCTCTGAAAGTGAAGTTTAGAGGACAGTCTGGCCATACCTGGAGGTGGGTCTGGGGCCCACACAATGCCAAGCAGCCCCTGCTCTTACCTGGCAGAACATGGGGGTCCTCAGAAGCCCCCTCCATGTCCTCACGCTCTTGCTCCAGTTTCTGTGAGGAGAGGGAGGGACTAGCATGCGGGCTCCAAGCACAGGCTCCTCTGTATGAGGGGCCAGGCCAGGAACAAGTGCCTAGATGACTGACTGGTGCCAGGTGGGGCCCTGTGGTCACACTTTCCATATGACGCACTCATGCTCCACCTTGAAACCTATGAGCCCCTTCAGGCAGCTTTCTGAAGAGTTTGACCAGGCCAGCTCTGTGTCCTGACTGTCCTGATGCCCCAACTGAGCCCAGGGCAGAGCAATTATAATCCAGACCAGTCCTGGGGTGACCCCTGCTGCCCTCTCTGGGCAGCCCAGGGGGGCAGAAGGCAAGCGTGGTGGGCAGAACAGAGCAGGCAGGTGAGGGTTTAAAGGGGGCACCGAAAGGACCATGCAGACCCTCAGAGGAGGGGAAGACTGGCCTGAGAGTGTGCACAGTCTGCCTGCCCTGAGGCCAGCTGAGAGGCCACACCAGGCTGGGTCTGTCTTTCCTAAAATTTGGAAGCTGGGAGGCTGTGAGAGAGCTCTGGGGGCCCTGGAAGTGCTCCATCCTGTGGGTGCAGGCCTGCCTCCCAGCTGCAGAAACTTCCAGAAGACCCTACTTGGTTCTGTTCAAACACAAAGAAGAACCAAGAAACCACAGCTCTTCACTACAAGCCTAGGACCACGCAGAAGTGCTTTGCTTTGGAAGTGGGCGTGACAAGTATAATCTTACCTGTCAAAGCTGTGCTCTGTAACAAGCTGTTAAAAGCACAAGTGCCCAACTGTCTTACCTTCTCGAGGAGTTTCAGGGTCAGTCGGGTCAGTTGATCTGCCACTGAGGAGTCCAGCATCCCAGGGCCACAGGAGGGGACACTGTAGGCCCGTCCTCTCCCTGCTCGGTTCCCTCTGGAAAGATTGCTCAGCTAGAGAGAAGCAGCCCCATCCTGGGGTCACTGAAGGACTCCCTTGCTGGATGTGATGTATATCCCAGAGACTGGTCTCCACTGGCCTCAGGAGGGCATGTACGAGGTGGCCCTGCACCATGGACGCAGAGTGTCCAGAGTCAACAGGCTGGCATCACCGCAACAGTTGCCTAGGCACTGCAGACGCAAGGAGGCCCCTGGTTGCCAAGTTTCTGTTGAGAGTCCTTCCCAGGCCTGCCCCAGTCCCCATTAGGGGTTACCTATAAACACTGCTGATCCCTAGGTGTGGCTGGGCTGGGCTCCTCAGGAAGGGGAGATGGGCAAAAGCTAGGGCCAGAGCACGGGGGAGGGGCATGGGTCCCTGGGGGGAGGACAGTCCTGACCCCTCAGGACAGAGCCCAGAGGGGTGAGGTGGGGCAATGCACCACAGGGGTCTGTCACCCCAACTCCCAGTCGATTATGGCCTTCAGAAGGCCGGAAAGCCCCTAGCCCCTCTTAGGGATCCTCCTCATCAGATAGACCCCTAAAGGTCACAGTGTGACCACCCCACCCCTCCACCGCAGACTTCAGGAAAACTCTAGGTGGCAAAGAGGTGGCACCAGGGAGCCTGCCAGTGAGGCACCTAGGGGCTTCTTGGTGGGGGCTTGAGGTGGGCCCACCCCATAGGCACCCAGCCGGCATCTCACAGGACATGGGGCCTCCAAGGCATCAACTGTCAGCGTTGATGTGACTCTAGCAGGGGGACTGCCCATGTGGGACCTTGGCCCAGAGAGGGGCGGGGGTCCTGGTGGCTGGGGATCAGGGGTACCTGGGAGCAGGACCATCCCCCTGCCAGGTCAGTCCTTGATGGTGACCCACCTGCTGGGTGGGGAGGGAGGGTATGTCCACAGGGCTGGCGTGGGGAGGGGGTGAGCCCAGCAAGGGAGGGCAGGGCACCCCGTGGTCTCCAGTTCAGGTTCACAAATGAGTCAGTCTGAAGAATGAAGCCGACATAGCAGACTTGAAGGTGGACCCAGAGCCAGCAGTCCTGGCTGGGTAAGTGCCGGGTTAGCATGCTTACAGCCCCGCTCAGAGCAGCCGACCCAGTAACTTGACCTGGCAGCCAGACTGCCCATACGCTTAAGTATTTATGGCTTCATATGTGTCATGACCCTAAGATTCAAACAGGAGGTCTGAGGTACACAAAAATGAGTTAACTTAGCCAAGCAACTTGAGGTGGCTGGGAGGGCGCCATAACACATCCCAGTGGGTTTCAGTTTGTTAGTTTAAAAAAACGTCCTTTTTAGGATTATAGAAAAATTGAGAAGAGAATTTCCATATACATGGGTTCCCTATTATTAACATCTTAAGTTAGTATGACACATTTGTTACAATAAATGAATCTATACCGATACAGTAGCATTAACTAAAGTCCATAGTTCATTTGATTTCCTTATTATGCTGCCTACTGTTCCTTTTCTGTTCCAGGATCCTATCCAGGACCATATGACATTTAGTCACCATGTCCTCTTGGGTTCCCCTTGCTTTTGAAGATGTCGATAGTTTTGAGGAATACTGTTTTGATCCAGTGCCACCTGCTAATGCAGGAGACTCAGGAGATGTGGCTTTGATCCTTGGTTCAGGAAGATCCCCTGGAGTAGGAAATGGCAACCCATTCCACTACTCTTGCCTGGGAAATTCCATGGACAGAGGATCCTGGCGGGCTACAGTCCATGGAGCCACAAAGAGTCGGAAGCGACTGAGTGCATGACTACGGTATTTTCTATTACGGTATACTGTACCAATATCTACTGAATCTGGAATCTTTGTAAGGGGTCCGTCCACTATTGGGATTTGCTCGATAATTTCTTATGACTGCACTGGGGTTACGGTTGTTGGGAGGAAGACCACAGAGGAGGCGGCCCTTCTAATCACATCCCATCCAGAGTGCATGCCATCAACATGACCCACACAGATGATGTTGACCTGTTACGTGGTACAAGTGTGTCCGTCAGGTATCCCACTGCACAGGTACTATTTTTCTCTTTCTTTCCACACTGTCCTCTGCAGGAGGAAGTAGCTATGCACAGCCCATTCATAAGGAGTGGGGGTTATGTTTCTCTCTATAAGGGTGTATATCTACATATTTGGACAGTGTTTTGTTAAAAATAAACTAAGATTCAGATCCAGCACTTACAGAACATCTAGAATAGCCATGGAAATGATTTTGGAGTTCTTAGGAACACAGTTGGAAAATCACTGGCCAAGGCAGCATGGGCAAACGATGCACCTGCTGTGGTTTGTTGTTTAGCTGCCAAATCGTGTCCAACTCTTTGAGACCCCATGGACTGCAGCACACCAGGCTCCCCTGGCCTTCACCATCTCCCGGAGCTTGCTCAAATTCATGTCCATTGAGTCGATGATGCTATCTAACCATCTCATCCTCTGCCGCTCTCTTTTCCTTTTGCCTTCAATCTTCCCCAGCATCAGGGTCTTTTCCAATGAGTTGGCTCTTCGTATCATGTGACCAAACTATCGGAGCTTTAACTTCAGCATCAGTCACTCCAATGGACATTCAGGGTTGATCTCCTTTAGGATCGACTGGTTGGATCTCCTTGTAGTCCAAGAGACTGTCAAGAGTCTTCTCCAGCACCACAGTTCAAAAGCATCAGTTCTTCGGTGCTCAGCCTTCTTTATGGTCCAACTCTCACAACTGCACATGAACACAGGATAAACCATACCTTTGACTATACAGACTTTTGTTGGTAAAGTGATGTCTCTGCTTTTTAATATGCTGTCTAGGTTTGTCATAGCTTTTCTTCCAAAGAGTAAGCGTCTTTTAATTTCATGGCTGCAGTCACCATCCGCAGTGAGTTTCAAGTCCAAGAAAACAAACTCTGTCACTGTTTTCACCTTTTGCCCTTCTATTTGCCATGAAGTGATGGGACTGGATGCCATGATCTCAGTTCAAGTGTTGAGTTTCAAGCCAGCTTTTANAGTAAGCGTCTTTTAATTTCATGGCTGCAGTCACCATCCGCAGTGAGTTTCAAGTCCAAGAAAACAAACTCTGTCACTGTTTTCACCTTTTGCCCTTCTATTTGCCATGAAGTGATGGGACTGGATGCCATGATCTCAGTTCAAGTGTTGAGTTTCAAGCCAGCTTTTAAACTTTTACCTTCATTAAGAGGCTCTTTAGCTCCTCTTCACTATCAGAGTGGAATCATCTGAAAATTTGAGGTTGTTGATATTTCTCCTGACAATCTCGATTCTAGCTCGTGCTTTATCCAGCCCAGAATTTTGCATGATGTACTCTGCATGTAAGTTAAGTAAGTAGGGTGATAATATACAGCCTTAACATACTCCTTTCCCAATTTGGAACCAGTCCAGTGTTCCATGTCTGGTTCTAACTGTTGCTTTTTGACCTGCATACAGGTTTCTGTGATCTTGTATTCCCAACTGTTTAAGAATTTTCCACAATTTGTTGTGATTCACTGGTCAAAGGCTTTAGCGTAGTCAATGAAGCAGTAGATGTTTTGATGAATCACCTTGCTTTTTCTGTGATCCAACGAATGTTGTCAATTTGATCTCTGGTTCCTCTGCCTTTCCTTTTTTTCCTTTGCCTTTTCTACATCCATTTCCTTCTGCAGGGATCTTCTCAACCCAGGGATTGAACCCGTGTTTCCTGTGTCTCTTGCATTGCAGGGGGATTCTTTACTCCTTGAGCCATTGGGGAAGCTGTACACACATGGTCCTCTGCCTTTTCTAAATCCAGCTTGAATATCTCCAAGTTCTCAGTTCACATACTCGGTTCAAAGGCTAGCTTGAAGAATTTTGAGCATTACCTTGTGAGCTTGTGAAATTAGCTCAATTGCCCAGAAGCTTGAATATTCTTTGGCATTACCTTTCTCTGGGATTTGAATTAAAACTGACCTTTTCCAGTCCTGTGGTCACTGCTGAGTTTTCCAAATTTGCTTACATATTGAGTGTAGCACTTTGACAGCATCATCTTCTAGGATTTGAAATCGTTCAGCTGGAATTCCATCACCTCCACTAGCTTTGTTTGTAGTGATGCTTCCTAAGGCCCATTTGACTTCATGTTCCAGGATGTCTGGCTCTAGGTGAATGACCACATCATGGTGGTTATCCAGGTCATTAAGAGCTTTTTTGTATAGCTCTGTGTATTCTTGACACCTCTTCTTAGCCTCTCTGCTTCTGTTAGATCCTTACTTTTTCTGTCTTTTATTGTGCCAATCCTTGCATGAAATGTTCCCTGATATCTCCAATTTTCTTGAAGAGATCTGTAGTCTTTCCCATTCTATTATCTTCCTCTACTTCTTCGCATTGTTCATTGAAGACCTTTTCATCTCTCCTATTTTCTGAAACTCTGCATTCAGTTGGGTATATTTTCCCCTTTCTTCCTTGCCTTTCCCTTCTCTTCTTTGCTTGGCTATTTGTAAAACCTCCTCAGACAACCACTTTGCCTTCTTGCATTTTTCTTTGGGAGGGATTTTGTGATGATCTCTGCTACAATGTTACAAACCTCCCTCCATAGTTCTTCAGGCACTCTACCAGATCTAATCCCTTGAATTCTATTTGTCACCTCCACTGTATGATCATAAGGGATTTGATTTTGTCATGCCTCAGTAGCCTAGTGATTTTCCCTACTTTCTTCAATTTAAGCCTGAATTTTACAATAATGAACTGATGATCTGAGCCACAGTCACCTCCAGGTCTTGTTTTTGCTGACTGTACTGAGCTTCTCCATCTTTGACTGCAAAGAAGATAAACAGTCTGATGTACTGCAACATGTAGAGATTGACTCAGGTGTGGATCTGAGTCCCTTAATGCTCTTGGGAAATCTGATCCTGGGTCTGCTAGTGTAACCTACTGACCCCTGGTCTTAGGAGTCCAGAGCCTCACGTCTGTGAGCCAAGACTGGAAACTCCACTCATCACACAGAAAGGGCTGTGGTCTGACTCAGGAGGCAGTTGAGTATCCAAGGCTCCCTGAAGATTTGTGAGTTGTGGTTAAAAGGTGAGTTCATGTCAGCAAAGAGTCACAGCAGCATACCAGTGGAGGAGCATAGCTATTGTCACTCAGTCTCAGAGAGCAGCTGGGGAGCACACGGCCTGCACACACACCCTGCTCCAGTGAAGGAAGCCCAGACACCACAGTGTGTTTGTTGGACATGCTTGCAGTCACCCGCCCCAATCTTCTTTGACATGCCACCTTCTCTCTAGTTGCTGCACTGTCTTCCTACTCACATAAGGCAGAGAGGCACAGCTGCTTAGCAGTTTCCTGCGTCTCCTCCTGAGTTCCTGAGTTTGCGGGAACATTCACCCAGGCACAGTTAAGCTACAGTTACAAGAGGTGCAGACCACATGCTTTGGATCAGTGTTAATTAGTCAGAGCTTATCAGCTTCCAATAACCTTAGTTACTGTAACAGCATTTGATTGTTAATCAAAACCGTGGGCTAGGAATAAAAACCTAGCATTGTTTCCTCATCTGGACAAACAGGTTCAAGTGGAGTCTGAAGCTAAGAAACAAACAATGGTTTCATGAGACTCCAGTTGACACACAGATCATGAATTCACAACCCACATCACATTCCTTTTCTTTAAAAGATTTTTTTAATAGGACTAGCTTTTAGAGCAGTTTTAGGTTCACAGAAACTTGAACAAGAAGTACAGCATATTCCTTTTTAACAACCATTTACAAAGTATTTGGAATGATTTACCCTTTTACCCAAACATTTTTAGGCCTTAAAACTTTTCTGTGTAGGAAGAGACTTTCTGCGTTTCACTGAAACAGCTCTCTCCCTCTGATGATCTAGAACTAGGTACAATTGCTGTAACATTTGAAATTGCATCTTTGCAGGCCCCTTGGAGAAGGAAATGGCAATCCACTCCAGTGTTCTTGCCTGGAAAATCCCATAAATAGAGAAGCCTGGTGGGCTACAGTCTATGGGGTCACAGAGCTGGACACAACGTACCGACTCAACAAGGCCTCTTAGCAAGGAGGCCCTATGAAACCCTTTCCACGCTGGGTTCCAGGGACTGCCCTAACAGGAATACACTTGTATTCCAGGTATGGGTTTGCCTTGCCTGCCCTTAGAGCCTCAGCCTGAGCCTTTCAGTTTCCCAGTGCACAGAATCCCTCCCAACACTCTGACGCAGAGCAATGCTTTATGTCAGAGGTGCCAGAATGGACCCATGATTGTGGGGTCTCCTGGTCAAACTGTGAACCGCACTAACCAGAAGATGCAAGCTGGGCATAGACGCACTGAAACAGAGTCCTCGATATAGCACTGTGTGCCCACTGGGAAGAATCCAGAAGTGGCATTACCGCCAGTGGCTTCTTGTCCCTGCAGGTCTGGGATCCTTGGGCTAGGGGTCCTGGCGCCGATTCCTACTGAACTAATTGTGGCCGCCCCTGGCACTCCGGTTCCGTGGGTACAGGCGCCAGCGGGACCCAAGTGGGGGA